>JALIZH010005848.1:0-17276 GCA_030522465.1 Rhipicephalus appendiculatus | reverse complement strand
CGGACATCATGCATGTGAGGTTGATGCTCTGCCTCTACGCCAACGCTGCATCTTATACTAAATCAAGGGAGCCTAAAGTGAACGGTAGGTATAAAGCATTTAGAGAGAGAGGCAAATGAAATGCTGGGAGGTTAACGAGGTTGTACCTGGTTTGCTAGTCTATATGGGGGGGGGGGGGGGAGGAAGGGGAGGAAAAAATAGGGAAGGCAAGGAGGAAAGGGAGAACAAGTCATACGCGCAAACATGAAGTCTTTGAGACTAGTTACTTTGCGGTTGTCTAAAAGTAGGCTGGAATCCACGATGATCAGAGAAGGCTTGCAAGGGCTGACTCCAAGAAATGCAGAACTTGCAGTGCTCTATTAGCTGACGGAGTTGTCATTCCGTTGAGGAGGAGAGTTCGCATTATGGTCATGAGAGACCTCAACAAAACGAGGACTTGTCGAATTTTGTCATGAAAATCATCTGTGGACGATGATGTAAACTGCGGGGCATTCTGCACCGGCTTTTCTCGTCATTGTCCGAGTGCCCAGTGGTGGCAATGAGGGCTACGCGACATTCGCCACTACTTTCGAAGCCTATGCACCTTTTAGGCTCTCCGACTGTGGTGCATTGGTTGTTGATGGTGGCGGCAGTGGTGGTAACTGTCGCTTTAGGGAAGGCTCATGGTCTGTCGGAGTAAGACATCGCGTTACTGGTCCAGGTTGGGCAGCAGTAGCCCTAGACGTTCGTCGTCGACACGAGCGTCACTGTCTATTTCTCACAATATCAGCCACCTCTTTGTGCGTTGAGCCGTTCCGTACTATCTGTTTCAAGACACCCCATTTTTTCACTAATGGGCAGTCTTTTGATGAAGCTTTATGCGATCCATGACAGTTGGGACACTTCAGGGTGGTGGCGCGGCAGGATTCTGCATTGTGTGGCTCTGCACAGCGGGGCAAATCACGCAGTTCCTGCAAACTCCGCTCACATGACCAATTTTTTGACATTTATGGCGCTGGAGCGGTCTTGGTGTAAATGGACAGACCACGTGAGGAAAGTGACCCACCTTCACTTTGGATGGCAATGTGTCGCCTTTGAAGACAATCTTTAGCCAACGTGAGTTGCCCAGCCGTGAGACTTGGACGATGTTGCTATGGTCTCTAACTTCGTTCATCAGCATAGGAAGGACGCCAGAAAGCACGGACATGCCGATATCGTATATCACACCTAGCACCATGTCATTGTTAATTGAAATGTGAGTTGCGGACCTTGATACCGTCGAAGTCTGTGATCCTGGTTAGAGCAAGAAGAGTTGCCCGGTGTATGAGCCGATGGCCAGGACAATCTTGCGGGAGTTGACTCGAACATCCTTGATTTCCTTTGGCGCCAGAGACTCGAGTTATCTCTAGATGGTCTGCCGATTCAGGTGTCTGAGATTGTCCGATGGCGCAATTCGCACCAATAAGACAGTGCGGTTTGTTGAAGCTACCTTCGGCTTCACAGTCGATGCGTTAGAAGGGGGAGAAGCACCCAGGGATCATCGTTTCTGTTTAAGACTGTAAACAAGCGTGAAGTCGTCATTACAATTGTTTCTGCCTGCCAAATACAGTTCGGTAGACTCAATGTCAGCGTCGCTGAGTTCGCTGTTGCGTTTCCTCGCTGGCCCCGCAGACGGCGGTGGCATGCCTGGAGGGCATGCAGGCGAGTCCACTTCCACTGTATCCAAACACAATACTAATGGCTAGGCCAGAAACCTCAAAAATTGGCCAAAAACTGTCACCCGGTAAGCAAAACGCACTGCAGGAGCCACACTTCGTCGTCGCCCCAAGGCATTTAGAGCAGTTGTATATGGCTAGGCTCGGAGCAAAAGTGCGTCCGTTTATCGAGTCTCGAGCTCACAGAATAATAAAACGGAGGCCGATTCCACCACCATAGCTTTTCCATGCATGCTACGATCGAACAGCTCAAAAGCTCGCTTGCCTTGCCACTAGAAATGATGCGATTATTTTCCGCATGTACACAACCTTTTGTCGCCTGGCCGGAAGGCGCGGACTAGTTGTCTTTAAGGGCGCTTGAAAGAAATTTCTCGCACGTATGGTCGACAACCAGGTGGGTGCATTTTGGCCGCCTAAGCCAGCTAATCGGTGACAGTCGCCAGAAGAACATTGCGCTTACGGTCACGCTGGTGACCTCTGACAAAGTGACATTTGTTATGAACCATCATTCGCAGCTCCTACACTGTTCGAAAAAGCAATTACGATGGAACTGACGGAAACAAGCCGGCGCGGGAGCCGTGCCGGCTGGTCCGTAAAGTTGGCTTTTCCATGGAATTTTTGAACATTTGGCGTCATTTAGCATCACGTGACGGCACTCGCCGAATAGCTGCGCAGGCTGCGCAAAGAAAAAGGTATGCGCAACTCTTCTACGTGCCGTGGCATATACAGGGACACTCGCCCGCCTCTCCCTGCCCATAAAGAGCACCGTGCGAGAGGGAAAATGTCAGCGATATAAGGCGCGTCTGCGAAACGTCGTGCACGTGCGTTCGTATCGCCGTCGGTGCAGGAACAGGCGCCTATCGTCTCGGACCTAAAGGTCATGGGTTCGATTCGCGGCAGCGAAACAATTTGTTTTACTGTTTTCTTTCTCATTCCTTAGTGCCTTTTTACCGACGTCATATCCAAGACGGAAATACGTCATTAAAGTCTTGGTGGACGCCAGCATGAAACACTTTCAAGTGGAGATTTGATTTTCTGTGGCCGCGCACACCCACGTAATTTGCTTAAATCTTGACCATTTCCCACACCACGTTGAGTTGAGCTCGTATATTGTAGGATTTATTCGGTGTTTCCTTTGTAGTTTAGGATGTGTTCATTTGTTTTCGACTCCAATCTCACCTGTTCTCCGGTAAGGTATGCCCGTTCGCTGAAATGCTCATCTCAGCAGTCGGATTTCCTAATCTACCAATCACGAGGCAGGGGGCAAACTTCGCCCCCCCCCCGCCCAGGTGGTTAGGTGAGGAGGTCGGCCGCCTGCCCCCCCGTGTGCACGCCCATGTAGATGCCACAGGTTACAAGGACAGTGTAACGCGTCTACACTAAGTACATTTAATGCGCGCGTACTGTCGCGAGCCAAACGCAGGGGCAGCAACGCTTCTGAGAAGCTCAACGATAATCTATATCCGCAATTAGGACTTATTCGCAACTCGCGCTTTAGCGCGCACACCGAGGTTCTCTAACTCAAATTCAGTATTTAGTTGCTTTTACAATTTTACTAATTAACCTTTATTGTTAACCATCACACAAATACGTTAAAGGGAATGCCTAAGGCACGCCCCAATGTCAAGCACAACCACCGCAAATTTAGTAACAGCTCTCCCACTAAATAGAAAGTTAATACACTTGCACTTCTCCCTTGTCGACGTCCATCTGTACTTGGCACTCCACTTGCACAGATGATGTGGCACGAATTAGAAAAAAATGAGTATTACCGTTTTACACAACAAAACAGCTGTTCAGGAAATAATGGTTCTTTTGAATAGCTAGTACACTACATGCACACAAGTAGATAGGTTGGCTTGTTCGCCATTCAGAATTTCGCAGACATAACACAGAAACATGCGGACTAGCAAATATGCACAAAACTGGAAAAACCTAGCCATTTTAGCCCTGCGCCGTCCACCTGCACATTATGTTAAATTTTATTTATGCAACACGCAGCTTAAATTATTCTACGATTGATGAAGGATCACCCAATCTACGTAAGAACACTGTGATAACTTTCTGCCTATCTGCCTGTCGCCTATTTGTCTTCCACAATACTTCTGATGAACAAACAATCTGTTCGACTTGTTTGGTAATAAAACACAAGCCATTACTTTGAGCCAGCAGCGCTTCAGCAATTTTTATTGCATGCAGGAGTACATACCTCAAATGATAAAGGAAACAGTGTTCGCAATATTGTATTGGAAAGAACACAGCAGCAGTTCTCATGTCAGTGTAAGCATACGTATATTTCCATCTTCGTGCACAGAACCCACACCCAATACTGAACACTAGGAACATATACAGTACTGCCCATGCACTATATAAATTCACTGCAGTAAAACAGCATGAAAGTAGTGTGGAAAACATCATCATAATGCATACTGACATGTGCACTTCACAGTGCCAGTATGTAAGCACAATCCAAAGAAACGGGATGTACAAGGAACTTGGTGTAAGCTACTCCGTGGTGTAAGCCTACACATGAAGAAAACTAAGTTAGTGCAGTAAGGCTAGCATTACTTTTAAGAAATATGTAACTCAGCAGGCAGGCATGTTGTAATTCTTTATTGGATTAGATGCCACACATGATCATACAGCTCAGTCATCTGCAGAAAAGCCTAAAATAGACCTGTGGCACACATGATACAGTTCAGTCATCTGCAGGAAAGTTGAAAATAGACCTGTGGTGTTTAGAGTAGATCCACTTACCACAAATTGTAAGGGTGCTCAGCCATGTCAACAAAATGACAACATTGCATTCATAATGGATGCACATATTTACTCACAGATATGTGAAAATTAGTGGTATTTTCTGGAATTATGCTTGAGAGCTTGTAGGCATTATCACACAATTGCAATACAGCAATACTTCCATTATACATAATTAGCACAGCTATGTTTACAATATTTCCATGTCAGCCAGTGTCATCTGCAACCTAAAAGGTTTTTCATCTTTAATTCCTCAATTCCTGGCTTACGCATAATTGCCTCTTCGAAAATTAATCCCAGTACCATGGTTGGAAAGTCAACTTCACATTAGGCAATCACAGGCCTAAAATTAAAAATTTCCTTTAAATAATGGCTGCTGGCTTGGCCTATTGGATCCTAGGGCTCGGTACGCCATGCGGTTGAATAGAATTTGACCACAAATGTATAGAGCCCTGAAAGATGTCGGGACTTGAGTTCATAGTGTAAAAAAGCATGAAAACAAAGCAACAACACACATAGAAATACAAATGAAGCGAACAGGACCACGCAGTACTAGCAACTGAAGTTTAACACGTGTATTGCTTTTTAGTCACGTTTCTACTTATTTTGCGACTGCGTGATTCTTAAATTTCGTAATTTTTTTCGTACTGTGTGTATATATTTTTGTGGTTTGCATTACACTTCATTTGCCAGTAGCGCAACGTCCTGTGCCTTTCATTCACATTTCACTGTGTTGAGGCTTTTTTCCAGCACTTTCTTTAACTCTGAAAACACACCAACTGGCCCAACTGTCTATTTTATAGGACTAAGTTTGCTCATGAAGCCGGTTTCACTCAGCATCGTTTTAAACCATGCGAAATTTCGAAATGGGCACGCTATTGGAAAGATTGCATGCAGTGCCATGCAAAACACTGCATCAGTGAAAGTATTTGCCCAAATGCTGTAAAATGTTCGAAATTTTCGACTTAGTGATCACGTGGCCACACGAAATGGTGACGCGAGTTTCAGCTGATATTTCGTCTGCTCAGCGCGCACGTGTAGGCACGTTTTCGCCACCCCCGTCGTCGTCGCCGCCGTCAAGAGTGTCCAGAAGCGACGATGAAAACACTGAGGAATATGGAATCCCTGCGATTCGCGACGTGGCGAATCATTTACGGTTCGATCCTCTTCAAAGTAGTGATTCTGATATCGACGCCCGACCGAGCAGCGACGAGGAGGCAGCTGGAGACGCGCGCTGGGGCCATGCTAACTGGCAAGACATGTCACAACTACGCATATGAACGCTGCGTGCGTGTTACTTGTTTCAAATGATATTTCTCTGAACAATACGTTCTGTACTAGTGCACTATGATCGCTTATTGTCGTGTTTGCGTCTACCTAAGCATAACCAATGTGTCGTAATAACTGGTCAGTTAGTGAATGTCGCCATATGTGTCAATTGTAGTGTATACTGCTCACAGACTGAAACGCGACAAGAAAAAAGTGAAAGGCGGAGGCCTGGTGCTTTGATTCCGTGAGCGCGTTGTGGGGGGTGGCGTTTCGCAATGGTGCAGCAAACGTTTACAGCGAAAGCTGTTATGAGATCACAACAAGGGTCCTTTCTGCGCCGTAGTTATCCGCCGCCGCCGCCACCGGTGTCCGTAACCAATATCGCATAAAATAAGAAAAAAACTGAATAAACAAAAAAAAACACAGCATATCCACGGAGTGAATGATGATGAGTGGGCGAAGCTGCGGAGGTTCAACGGTAAACCGTGAATCTTCCGTGAATTCTGCCCGGTACATCATCACCGACGTGAGATCGGGCGCGTTTATACTAAAGGGTCGATGAGAGTTATGGTGACTGAAGCAATCATGGTTACACCGTGAAATATTCAGTGGTTTCGCCCAGCAGTAATCAAAGCGATAGTGTGTGTGAAATTTTATTCAAACTTCAACGACCGGTCGTCGTCCATAGTCCGCCAAGCATCACGATCCGGCAAGCGCACTCGTACGGCTATAGTACGGCGGTCCGCGCAATCGAAGAGCAGCTGCACCGCCAACGCCATCTAGCGTACCTTCACCCAACCGCCATATTGTACGCATGTCTATAGGACAGCGCCCTCTCGGAAACGAGACGAGAACTGGAGATGACACCATATCCACGGAGTGAATGCGGTAAACCGGTAATCTTTTGCGAATTCTGCGCAGTACATCATCAACGACGTGAGATCGGGCGCATTTATACTAAAGGGTCGATGAGAGTCATGGCGACTCGCAGCTCACTTTAATTTTACATGTACGTTGTGAATTTTTTATTGTTTAATCACGCACAGGAGACATCTCACACCGGCACTACCTTGGAGGTCGAAATCCAGTGCCTACTGGCTATTCAGAATGCATGAACAACCGAGGTCCGCTGAGGTGATGCCACAAGGAGCATCGCCCCTACATATATTCATCATATGCAAGTACCGCCATCTAGCGGACATTTCAAGAAACTAAACGAGAGGTGGCTACCCACAACTACATACATCGAGGACGCACGACCGACGGCTTAAGGAGCTTCGCCCCTAAAAAACACTTATGACACAATGGAAACCGAACCCGGGTCCTCTGCGTGGCAGCCCAGCACTCTACCACTGAGCTACGCCGCTTTTTTTTTCTTTATTGCCTTGCATATCACAACTGTTGACATACTCGACAAAATACAATAGAAAAGCGGTACAACTGCGAAGTGCAATGAAGAACCGTCAGCTCTGAGCTGACTACTTATCAAAACTTTGGCATGCGTAACAATGGTTCAAGTCGCGGAATCCACTCCGGCACATCCTCTTGCCCTTTCATCACCTCAAGAAAATGACACACAGATTCGCAAAAATATTCTCGCACAGACCTCACCTCTACATCCGCATTGTCAAAGGCATTTCGGGTTTGCCATATACTATGCAGGCCCAGGAGCATAACTAGGTCGTAAGGTACGCCAGCCTCGTTTTGAACAGAAAGAAAACGGATGCCATGTGGACTTAACGGTAACTCCTTTTTCAAGGTTCTCTGCAATATGTCCCCGAAAAACACCCCGCTCCAGCAATCTATAAACACGTGTTCAATTGTTCCCGGTTTACTGCATAAGTGACAGTGTGTGCCCCATGGGACGAATATTCCCCTATTTTCCAACCATGTTTTAACTGGTAAAGTACCAGTGTGAAGTTTATACTTATATATATATATATATATAAACCATCGCAAAGGTTGTTTTCGACGTACAGACGGCACGAAGGTCACTTGGCTCGCTTCAGCTGCCACCAGGGCGTAGGCAGGGGTGAGGGCTTATGGGGCTTCAGTCCGCCCAGAAAATTTTTCATATTATGATAAAGAGCTAGCTGCACCGGAAACCATCCTGGATTTTTTTCAAAAATGATTTTCCCAGTCAAAAAGACACTTCGGTGGGAACATTGCGGACCCCTGGCGGTCCTGTATCTGGCTGTGCAGCGCATGATACCGTTACAAATATTCTGCAAAAGAAGGCGTAGTGCCTTGTATTGCCATTTTAGCCTTGTCACCGCAAATGAGTAACTATTATTGACAATCAGGACGCTCTGGATTAAGATATATAGAAGGGGCCTCCAACTAACCTCAACTAGCGGGCAGCAGTAACGAAATTTAGTCCCACAAGCGCTGGGAGGTGAGTGAAGATGGTGAATTCCGAGGAGGGGGGGGGGGGCAGAGAGTTTGAATCAATATGTTACCAAACGTTGCCTCTTGAAAGAATAAAGAAATTTTTTCCTGCATGACTCATTTCAGAAGGGTATTTGACGTCAGGTCTCGGGAAAACATGGACACTGATTTTCAGAATGACTAAAATGTGGACGCCGCTTGTGAAATATCGAGTTTTCGTTTCATGGTGATGTTGAAACTTATCATGAGAGCATGGGGGGGCCTCACGCACACGCACAAAACACTGGAGACAAGTCCCTTCTCTGTAGGTTGCCTGGACAAAGAGCTATTATACGTAGTAGGCGAGAAAATACTGTGTATACTATTTAGCAAACTCGCAAGGCTATTCTATCGGAAGGCGCGGGCCGCTAGCAAGGGGTCCGCGGGCCAGGTCTTTTGTCCCGGCAATGCACTATATTCTTGGGACAAAAGGCATCTACTAATTTGGGCTGCTATAGGGCACGCCGATCATCGGGGGGTGCATGCCCCCAGTAGATAAGTAAGGGCGGGGTGAGAGCACCCTTGATTCACTCCTTAAGAGACCACTCTGACCTCAAAGTTGCTGGGATGTATTCCGTGTTGCCAGTGAGCTGACATTTCCGAGATCAATCTTTGGAACACACCCAATCTTTTTTTCTCCAGGCCGAGGAGCGAATCCACATCGACGCCGCCGCTGAGGAGACCATAATGTAATAGCAATCCTGCTTTGCCAAAATTACTTCCTTCAAATGGTGATAGTGCTTTGAACAGCCCCCTTTCGGTCAAAGCATGATGACTCTCTTGTGCTTATATATGGCGTTTTTTTTTCTTAACCAAATCAGAATAGGGCTAAATTTCACGGGAGCGTAAAACATGTCCAAGTAAATTTATCTGTTTAAAGAAATGTAATCCAAATGGGAGAATTTCTCATCGTAACCTGAACTCGAAAAGGCAGTTCTGAATTTAAAAAAAAATATGCGAAATCCTTCATCGGCTTGGATCAAACTGGGCCAGATCCATTAAATCTGTGCTGCTTCAACAAACACGACCAAAACAATGAACGTGACCGGGTTCAATCTGTTTCATTTGGGTCCTAGTAGGTTTCCTATATTGCTTTCATTCGACAACCTTTGCGCTGCCACATTTGGCCTTCTTTCACCCCGAGATGGTATATTTGAAATGGAAGACAACTGAAATGAAGATACTGGGCACCGCTTTATTCCTTGAAGAAAAAGCGATCCGACACGGCGTGAAATCAAATGAGCTAAAAGATGAAGAGCTGAAACAGTTTTGAGGCTACAAACAAATAAATAAACAAACAAACAAACAACTAAACATTTTTCCAAAGGCCCTCAAGATGCCAAGAACGACAAAACGCTGCCGGCAGTCCAGAATGGTACGCATTTTCCCAGGTAGAACCACTTGCTCTACAAGTCTAGTTATCGTCGTTACGCGATCGCAACAAAAGGCGGCACCGATGGAAGCACAACCATGGTGTTAATGTTGTCGCAAAATATTGCTGTATCGTTCATTTGGTGTGATTTATACTTCTTTTACGAGCTAAGTCAAGCCCAAATGAAATAGTACAATCTCGAAAAGACAAATACAAACTTTACTCTGGAGTAGTGATGATAGTAGGCTACATAAATTTATCCGCAATATAGATTTGAGGTATTTGGATGACATCAGCGCTCTGTCGAAAAAAAATGTTGGTGCTGGACCGAACATATTGTCCGTAGCAAAAAAATGCGTTTTTTTCAGTTTGAGTTAAAGCGGACTTGGCTTTTTTAGTAGAAAAGCGCCACATATGTATAATCTGGCTACAATAGTTCCATTTCTACCGCGCTGTTATTTCGAGCTCAGTTAGCCCGGCGTTTTGCAATACGACTGCTAAAAAAATTTTGTGGAGTTTGACGCGCCCAGAACCACGTTATGGTTATCAGGCACTTCGTAGTGGAGGACTACGAAAATTCCTGCCGCTTGAGTTCCTTAACAAGGACTTAAATCAAGGAGGCTCGCGCACTTATAGTGGCCTCAAGCATTTCGTCTCCATAAAAAGGCCACCGCCGCGGCCGGGATGGAACCCACATCATTCGGGCCAGCAGTCAAGCACGGTAACTACTGTACCACCTCGGTGGCTTGCACTTTCAAAATTTTGTTTGCTTTGTATTTTTTGTCTTTTATAAATGCGAGTATCACGAGGTCAGCAAAAATTTATATTCACTGTGTATTCTATAGAACCACAGCTGTCTATGTGACCTACGTTGTCTTCTGACTCAGAAGCGTAATGTTTTGTGAGCAGTGGTGTTGAAAGGTCCTGCGTAAAAAGTTATTATTTCATAAAGCCCGTGAATTGATGTCTATACAACTCTGGAAATGAAGCAGTATTATAGGCGCTAAATTCTCAAAACATCGCGTCGTCTCTGTAGCATCAGGTAGCATCCTATATTTCAAAGGAAATTTTACATTTCACTTCTGGTTCTAGTCACTCGTTTACGGTCAGAGAAACAGGTCATAATTTCGCTCACTGGCAGTTCATCTCAGCAATACATGCACCACGCATAATTAAGGTTCGCAATCAGTGTTTAAACGCTTGCTCCGTTTTCAGGCAAATAGATGCTATTAGTTGCACTTTCTAAGAAAGCGTAGCAGTATATCTTTAGTGGGATGTCAGGTGGAAAGGTGGATAAAACTGTCTGGTGGGTAGACAAACTTACGTAGTATTCCGTTACAATGTGCACTACCAGAAGGTAAACTTGATCACCGTGTCAATGAGAAAGCTCATATACGTATGTAAGTCTGCTAGACGTAACGCGGCTCTTCGTTATTGTTTTCTTCAATAGTAAGCTGGCAGAGCTTATTCTAACAGTGCGAAGTATAGCGGGTAAAAAAAAAACCTGCGCACACAGCATGAACAATTGAATCGATCGCCGTTTTCAACAGATGTTCATCAATTAGCTTTTCGAAACTAACATGATTGTCATGTTTGTAGTGAATTCTGCTCGATCGATTATGTGGCTGCATCTCCAAACACGAGCGGAAAAACAGGAGCATGCAAATGCATAGCAAAATATAGTCAGGCCTATATTTAGTGCATGATTTTATATTATAATTTATATCTTCAGTAATAAATTTGTATTTTTTAATATCTTCTTTACATGACTCAACTGAAATGATCTAGAGATTGTAACGTAAGTATGCGAACACTCCCACACGAAGCTTTCATATTCCAAAGTCGTAGTACGATTTATTTCCAGTAATCATGCAAAAATACATGGCGATTGCGGGGACGTGATAGATCCTTGTAGAACTATTGTCCAATGTGAATAGCTGGAGAGGAAAATTATGAGGGCCTTCTCAGGAAACGTGTGATGCAGCAACGCAATGTCAGTAGAATTAAGCGCGAAATGTAGAGTTTCGGTAGTACTACAATGCCACTTAAACAACGTTCAGTTTTGCGAATGGGTCCCAAATGTACCGCGTTTCCAGAGTAGCATATACTTTCGTTAGTTCACTTGGGCAGCCCTATGTAAAAGACTTTTAATGGTTTCCGGCGCAACGGCAAGCGGGCGCGTTTCACCGGACAGGTGCTGTGAACGATGAGAAGTCTAAAGGAAAACAAAAACTATGTATTTCATTAGATCACAGTGTTTAAGACTTTATGCTGTAACAGAGCCATCATGCACCTAAGAAAAGATTTGAAATTCTGGAGAAGCAAATACGCATCTCTCAAATATATATATATATATATATATATATATATATATATATATATAGAGAGAGAGAGAGAGAGAGTGTGTTGACATGCGAGACCCTCCCCCCCACCCCGCCCCCCACGAACAAAATTCGTGGTTACGCCACTGGCCGCCACATACCCTAAAATCGTGAGCCCCTGGCCTTTGATGGTATAACGTTCCAATTTGTTGCCGTAACATTCATTTGCATTGCCTTTGAGGTGAAACTGTGGCTTATTCCTTTCCTACAACAATCAACACGCGATTGCTTGTTCGTGTGGTTTGGATACTTTGTCAGTGGATTGGACAATTCCATCACTGTGTGTCATTTTGTACACAGGCAGTCGGTTTTTATTAACGATTGTTACTGACAAATGAACGCAAATGTTAAGGTAGCAGTGACAAAATCAGCGAACATTTTCCTGCATGGACAAACAAGAAGTCCGAATACACCAAATTTATGCAGTGGAGTAGTTTGAATTAGGCGGCACACCGTAGTGCAGGGCTCAAGAAGTTTTGCACACCAGGTGGTCTTTAATGAGCGCCATATTTAAGTACGCAGGCCTCTGGCATTTCACCTCCATCGTAATGCGACTGCAGCGGCTGAGATTGGACATGGGGCTTTCGGTTCAGCAGATGAACACCGTAACCACTGTAACACCAAGGTGGCCGCATCGCGATTGTTAGCTGTTTACAACACCAAAGTGATAAATGAACAGCTTCCATTTTTTTCCTGTATCACGCGTAGCATGCTCTCTGGAAAGGACATCAACTGATCATCTTCTGAAAAAAAACTGCGCAGCGGGACGTGGCGCGAAGAAAGAAAGAAAGAAAGAAAGAAAGAAAGAAAGAAAGAAAGAAAGAGGGAAAGAAAGAAAGAAAAAAAAGAAGGAAAGAAAGAAAGAAAGAAAGAAAGAAAGAAAGAAAGAAAGAAAGAAAGAAAGAAAGAAAGAAAGAAAGAAAGAAAGAAAGAAAGAAAGAAAGAAAGAAAGGACAAACGAGCGCAGACTCACAACTGGTTTATTGAAAAACGTATCAGATTATATATCCACCGCAAGGATGACGTCTCCCTGTCAATGGATAATGTTGATACGTTTTTCAATAAAGCAATCGTGAGTCAGCGCTTATTTGTCCATTCTTTTTATCTGGGCGTCCCGTCCTACTGGGGAGTTTTTTTCCTAATATGATCCTGTACTAACTTGCCCAACTTTCATAGCTAGTGGCGCCACCTGAGGCTAATTCTACACTCATGTTCTGCGCTAGCGGGTGCGAGTGTAGATCGTGGGTGGTCGCTAGTCTGGTCAAGTTAAGAGATACGTTATTGCTACTGCAAAAATCCGCTCCTATCTTCATTGCTGTCACTCGATTGGCTCACCGTATTCATCTTCAACATGAAGCACAATAGAGCCGGAGATTAACGGCAATCCGACCCGCACATGGCAAATATTCTGTTCGCAGAAGAATGCAATTTATGCTATTCGTGCGGCAAGAGAACAACCTTTACGAAATACCTCTCTTGAGCGAAATTCGTCACGGCTGTAGCATTCTTGGAGCAGTACATTCTAGAAAAAACTTCTCCGTAGGTGTATGAGGCCTGAAGACACATTAATATTCTGCAAAATATATGCGAAATAATATGATGGCTTATTTTACGTAAAAGTTCCTCAATAAAAGGGTGGCGTGTTGTTTAGCCAGTTGTTTTCAGTGAAAATACCGCTATCCCGCCTCGCGTATAATACAAAGGTCAACTAACAACGTAGGAGTTTGAAGACCAAAATCTAAACAATTATAGTTAGGATTTATCAGATTCAGAATTCACTAATAAAATATTGTAGCAGGAATGTTCAAAGGGCATACAGAATGTGGTTGCAGACCATGGACAGGCACAGTGAAAAGGCCAAGATGGCTGACCTTTACAGTCACGCGCCATGAAGCCAGCCTCTCCAGATATTTTCCTTCACCATGACGACTGCAAGTTGTGCTGTGCAGCGAATACTCTCCGCCTTATTGTAAGGGAGCTTGGACGGAGACCAGCCACACCACTCATCAGTGGACCCGCTACGTCTGGTCAGCAGGGCCAAACTGCGAGATCAGGCCCGCGGCATCCTTGCAGCCACATTGGACGACTCTCCCGTCGGCTCTCTCCATTGAATAAAGTTTATTCCTCCTCATCCTTCACAAGCTTTACCTTTCATTTCTACAAGCAATATGAAGTCAATAGTGAATCATAATACAGAAAATAAAATACGCTAACAAAAAAGAGACCCAGAAGGCAAATAAGTACTATACTTATATTCCTTGTATTTGAAAGTGCGATTTGGAAAAAAAATGCCAGTTCATGCTAATCATTGTCTGATTCGTAGCAGTAACTAAAATGACCGTCGTGGGTACTATGTTTTCATTGCCCCCTTACCTGCGGTACGCTGGGTGAGTTACCTAATTTCTACTTGGGAACTGTTACGTTGTACATAGTACATACGTCGCCATCGCAATATATCGGCTGTTATTCCACCTACGTTGGTCAAATTTCCATGGAAATAAATTGGCGGCCTGTTACGAAGCTGTTCTTGTTACACCAGGGAGTTTTGTATTCCGTGAATAATTATTTTACAATATGCACTACTAAAAGGTAAACTTGATCACTGTGTCCATGACAAAGCTCATATATATATGTAAGTCCGCTAGACGTAAAGCTGCTTTTCGTTATTGTTTTCTTCAATAGTAAGCTGGCAGATCTCGTGGGCGAGCTTATTCTAACAGGGCGAAGTATAGCGGGCAAAAAAAAAAACCTGCGCACACAGCATGAAAAATTGAATCGATCACCGTTTTCAACAGATTTTCATCAATTAGCTTTTCGAAACTAACATGATTGTCATGTTTGTAGTGAATTCTGCTCGATCGAATATGTGGCTGCATCTCCAAACACGAGCGGAAAAACAGGAGCATGCAAATGCATAGCAAAATATAGTCAGGCCTAAATTTTCTGCATTATTTTATATTATAATTTATATCTTCAGTAATAAATTTGTGTTTTCTAAATAGCTTCTTTACATGACTCAACTTAAATGATCTAGAGATTGTAACGTAAGTATGCGAACTCTCCCACACGAAGCTTTCTTATTCCAAAGTCGCAGTAAGATTTATTTCCAGTAATCATGCAAAAATACATGATGATTGCGGGGCGTGATAGATTCTGGTAGAACAATTGTTCAAGGTGAACCGCTGGAGAGGATAATTATGAGTGTCTTCTTCTCAGGAAACGTGTGATGCAGCAAAGTCATGTCAGTAGAATTAAGCGCGAAATGTAGAGTTTCGCTAGTACTACAATGCCACTTAAACAACGTTCACTTTTGCGAATGGGTCCCAACGAATGTACTCCGTTTCCAGAGTAGCATATACTTTCGTTAGTGCACTTGGGCAGCCCTATGTAAAAGACATTTAATGGTTTCCTCCGCAATGGCATGCAGGCGCGTTTCACCAGACAGGTGCCGTGAACGATGAGAAGTGTAAAGGAAAACAAAAACTATGTATTTCATTAGATCACAGTTTTTAACTCACTTTGTGCTGTAACAGAACCATCATGCACCTAAGAAAAGATTTAAAATGCTGGAGAAGCAAATACGCATCTTTCTCTCATATATATATATATATATATATATATATATATATATATATATATATGAAGAGAGTGAGAGAGAGTGTTGACATGCGAGCACCCCCCCCCCCCCCCGAACAAAATTCCTGGCTACGCCACTGGCCGCCATATATCCTAAAATCATCAGCCCCTGGCCTTTGATGGTATAATGTTCGAATTTGTTGCCGTAACGTTCATTTGCATTGCTTTTGAGGTGAAACTGTGGCTTATTCCTTTCCTACAACAATCAACACGCGATTGCTTGTTCGTGTGGTTTGGATACTTTGTCAGTGGATTGGACAATTCCATCACTGTGTGTCATTTTGTACACAGGCAGTCGGTTTTTATTAACGATTGTTACTGACAAATGAACGCAAATGTTAAGGTAGCAGTGACAAAATCAGCGAACATTTTCCTGCATGGACAAACAAGAAGTCCGAATACACCGAATTTATGCAGTGGAGTAGTTTGAATTAGGCGGCACACCGTAGTGCAGGGCTCAAGAAGTTTTGCACACCAGGTGGTCTTTAATGAGCGCCATATTCAAGTACGCAGGCCTCTGGCATTTCACCTCCATCGTAATGCGACTGCAGCGGCTGAGATTGGACATGGGGCTTTCGGTTCAGCAGATGAACACCGTAACCACTGTAACACCAAGGTGGCCGCATCGCGATTGTTAGCTGTTTACAACACCAAAGTGATAAATGAACAGCTTCCATTTTTTTCCTGTATCACGCGTAGCATGCTCCTGGAAAGGACATCAACTGATCATCTTCTGAAAAAAACTGCGCAGCGGGATGTGGCGCGAAGAAAGAAAGAAAGAAAGAAAGAAAGAAAGAAAGAAAAAAAAGAAGAAAGAAAGAAAGAAAGAAAGAAAGAAAGAAAGAAGAAGAAAGAAAGAAAGAAAGAAAGAAAGAAAGAAAGGAAGAAAGAAAGGACAAACGAGCGCAGACTCACAACTGGTTTATTGAAAAACGTATCAGATTATATATCCACCGCAAGGATGACGTCTCCCTGTCAATGGATAATGTTGATACGTTTTTCAATAAAGCAATCGTGAGTCAGCGCTTATTTGTCCATTCTTTTTATCTGGGCGTCCCGTCCTACTGGGGAGTTTTTTCCTAATATGATCCTGTACTAACTTGCCCAACTTTCATAGCTAGTGGCGCCACCTGAGGCTAATTCTACACTCATGTTCTGCGCTAGCGGGTGCGAGTGTAGATCGTGGGTGGTCGCTAGTCTGGTCAAGTTCCTTATATTTCAAAGTGCGATTTTGAGAAAAAAATGCCAGTTCATGCTATTCATTGTCTGACCCGTAGCAGTAACTAAAATGACCGTCGTGGGTACCATGTCTTCATTGCCCGCTTACCTACGGTACGCCGGGGGAGTTAATTGTAACTTGGGAACTGTTACGCTGTACATAGTACATAGGTCGCCATCGCAATATATCGGCTGTGATTCCACCTACGTTGGTCAAACTGCCATGGAAATGAATTGGCGGCCTGTTATGAAGTTGTTCTTGTTACGCCTGGAAGTTCTGTATTCCGTGAATTTTTATTTTTAAGTGGTGTAACGCGGCCACTGTAGCGACTGCCCAACCCAAATAGGAGTCCACTACCGCATCAGTATTCAATGAATATTGTGAACTACAACACTGTGCATATATTTCTTTGCATATGCCTCACGTGTCCCTACGAGAATTCGATTTCATGGTGCCTTAAGTGGTGAACCCTTCTTCTGTTCGTACTAATCTGTCACACATTTTCTTTGACAGTTTTCACA
>JALIZH010005839.1:0-63395 GCA_030522465.1 Rhipicephalus appendiculatus | reverse complement strand
GCCTTCTGCTGTCCGCCACGGTGGTATAGTGGTTATGGTGCTTGGCGGCTGATTCAAAAGTCACGGGTTCAATGCCAGCCGTGGCGGTAGCACTTCGATGGAGACGAAATACTATAGAGTTCCATTTGCTGTGCGATGTCAGTGCACGTTAAAGAATACCGGATGATCTATATTTCGGAAACTCTGTACTCGGCGTTTCTCTCGTCGAATGACGACGCTTTGAATAGGTGCATATCGAGTGCCAGTGTTTGTTCGGTGCCTCGAATGTTTTGTTTATTATGTGCTTGTTGTTTCCATCTATGCGCGGCATTCAGCATATGCTGTGTCCAGGTCTATGTTCACTACTTCAGCTACCACAAGGGCTAAATCGCGATCTTTGGCGTTAGTCGTCCGGACAGAGATGTACCAGGAGGCGTCAACGTGGGTACATCCCCGTCAAACGGTGATACGCCTGCAAAACACCGAAATACATTGTGCAACCTCTCGTACATAAATGTACAATAAACAATCAACTACTCTGAAGACACGTTTCACTTTCGTGTTGTAGCGATTCCTGTGATGGAGGGATCAGTCATGTTTTTTCTTGCTTTCTGCTGTCGCTCGTGGTCATTTTTTCGCATTTTTCGACTGAATGAAATCGATACTACTGAGTTGTGAAATATTCGAGTCGCTTTCCTCTTAATCAGAGCAGCTAAATTGTGAAAGGGAGCAAGCAGAATAACGCAAAACACTTCCATTAGGCTATTAGCCTTGATCTATTTCGGTGATTCGTAAGGTGAGGCAGAATAGCGGCAGGTGCAGTGGCGGATGAACTCACGTTTCTTCTCTCCACGATGGTCATGCAGCCGCTGCGAGGGCGCTCACTAGCCTTCACTTGTCTTTCATGTATTTACTTTCGTTGAGATGATTCTGAATACAGAACAAAAAAAAATCTATAGACAAAAAACGCCCCCACCTCCCCGAAGGGAATCGTGAGGAAATGCGAATGCATTTCGCGCGCGCTTCACTCCATTTATATATGGTGGTTGTGGTTCGAAGAAGGAAAAGGCGCCTAATTTCTGCAGCCCGGTCGGGAGCACGGCGAAGCGCCTGTTTTTTTTTTTTGCTTTTGTTCTGTTTTTCTTTTCTTCTTTTTTTATTTCTTTTTTATCTTTTTGTTTCTTTTTCCCTTTTTTCTTTTTTATTTTTTTTTTCATATATAGCTCCGCCGAGCTCCCGCGATGCGAGCGCCCTCACGCACTTGAAATGCATTCGCATTTAAAACTGGGGATGCGTAAAGCACGCAGCGATGGAGCGGTGTTTCCTACTGGAACATGCCAATCACTGCTAATGTGCTATGAGAGACAGAAGACTCCGACTGGACACAGAGACTCGCAGTCAGCTTTTAGTTAACGCGCACGCTGCGCATTTTTATTGTTCAACAACGCACAGGAGAAATCTCCCACCGGCACCACCTTGGAGGTCAAGATCCATTGCCATATATACGGGGTGGCGAGTGAACGGTTGTGCAGCGCGAGCAGTCGGTTTTTTCAACCAAGAAACTCGCTAGCAGACGCTGCCTGCGTCGGCGTCGCGAGGCGAGAGGGGGGGAGAGGAAAGAGAGGGGGGGGCGCATGCGCAGTGGGAGTGTGGACGCTGCGGGCAGAGATGCCTAGAGAAGAGAGGGGGAGCGTAGGAGAGGAGAGAGAAGAGAGGTGGGACGCGCATGCGCAATGGGAGTGTGGACGCCGCGGGCAGTGATGCCCTAGAGGAGAGAGGGGGGAGCGTAGCAGGGGAGAGAGGAGGAGGGGAGGCGCATGCGCAGTGAGGGTGTGGTTGCCGCGGGGAGGGATGCCTAGAGGAGAGAGAGGGAGAGAGGGGGGTTTTTTTATTTTTATTTTTTTTAAAGGGTTTGCGCATGCGCAGTAAGGGTGGTCACGCCGCCCACCACCACCACCGGATTAAGCTTCACCATAAGATGCTTCACATCTAACACCGGCCGGCGCTTACCTCCTCAACCTATCCTCCTCCTCCGCGGACAACGCTGGACAACGCTGGACAACGCCGGACAACGCCGGACAACGCCGGATGCCTGACATAGGCCGACTATGAAATGCATTTGCATTTAAAATTTCGTTTCTCCTGCTGAAGATGAATAAAATATATTCTCAGATGTACTTGAGCGGTGAGAAGCTGTTGAGTCTTCTTTTGCTCTTCATTTATGCTGGAAGATACAACGCACGACAAAAGGAAGAGAGGTTGGAGATGAATAATGATAAGTACGCCCTTTCTATTCCCGAGGTCAATTACATGGTTGACTGCTGCCCTCTGCCTTCTTGAGCGAGGCCGCTTTTGTTATCGACGGTTAATTTTACTCGCTGTACATGTTTTTTTTCTCGAAGCAGTGTCTCGCGAGATGTCACTTTTCAGAAAATGCTGCCATCTACATCCTGCTTCCTTGAACTGAGCACGCAGATGATTTCTTTTTTTTTGTTTGCTCCCATTCCTTAATTTTTTTTTGTTGTTTTCTGTCACGAAGATGTCACGCCTCGTGGACAACATGAATTACGCATTACTCAATACATGATTTCTACGGCTCTTGTTGGGCATGAAGTGAATAACTTTTAACGTCGAAATAATAAATGAGCCAGGGTAGTTGTCAACTGTAACGCCCGGCAATGTAGGCGAGACGTAAATTAAAAGACCACGCACACAAACATTTTTCCCTTTTTTAAAAAAAGGGTAACAAAGTTGTAATTGTAGGACGGTTCACTGACTGAGAGCGCTTGGCGCAACTTCAGAACCTTTAGCAATGGACTAGAAGAGAAACTTGGGCTAGATGGTGGTTCATCATAATGTAGGAATAACAGCGCTGAAAACGGACAAGGAAAAGTGAAGACACGACACACACTTTATCAATGGCTGTTTCTCTTTAAGCGATGAGATTCGCGCAACTTTAACAACGGCTTCATGCTGAACGAAGTCAAATGATACATGTTTCCGAGGGTCATTATCCTGTATACACTTTGAAAAAAAAAACAAAAAAACAATTGTATAGATAATACTAGGGAAGACTTTTGGGATGTTTCATGGTGTGAATCTTCTAAGAAATTTCAAGTGTTCGTCCTCTTGATTAGACGACTAATTGCTCTATAACACATGGCAGAAGTTTAAAATAGATTAATATTAATTTTGATACGACAGCTAGACATTCACGTGCTGAGAAATGCTGAAGGTTCTATCAAATTCCTAAAAATACGTGAATGTCAAAATCACTGATAAACTTGCAAGTGCTTATTACCTACTTCTCCGGTGCATTTTATCATTTGGGCGCGTTAAGTTAGCGTGCTCCGAACTCCAAGGGAACACGCTCGAATGAGCTAGAGTGCGACGCCTTCGGAGCTTAGCTTAACGGCGATTTCCGCCGACTGCTTTGGGGGGCATGAAAGCGTTACATGGCGAATGTTACGTTGCTTCCTCGCTAGGAACGAGGAGAGGGAGAACGCACTTCATCAGAGGAGACAGTCGGAAACACGTCATTTTTCCGGAAGCTGTAGCAGGCGCGAGCTCTCGTGCTGGCGCTCGTGCTGGCGCTCGTGCACCGTCTCAGGGTTGGAGCACGTAGAGCGCACTCCGTAATCACGCACCGGAAGTCGCTTTCCAACCTTAATGGCGAGTTCCACTGGTCGAGCTGGAGCAAATCTTCTTGCTCCGCGGCCGAGAATCTGCGTTCCACTGGTCGATTCGGAGCAAGTTCGCGTTATCCAGTGGCAGACTCGGAGCACCCACTCCGCGACGGAGCGTTCCTCGTTTCTACGTCTTTCAGAGGCGGATTTTGCCGGAACTCAGGCAACGCGGTGCCGTCATTTCCGGTACAGTCGGGCAACACAGTTGTTTTCAGCGTTTTGTAGCGTTAGCTACACTGGCCTAACCAAACCCGTTTCGCGCGGCACAACAAGAGCCGCGCTGCGCATGCGCGAGGATCAGTGATGTCACACAGCTGGCGCACCAGAGCCGCCATCTCCCGCGCACTCTGCCGCCGCCGCGCGCAACTCACCGCCGCCGGTCTGCGCATTCCAGAGTAGTGACGTCGTAGCCGTGGTAGTCGCACTGGCGCCGGCGCGCGCGCGCAGCTATTCGCCTTCGCAATGCAGTCGCCGTCTGACACTGCGCTGGAACTGCTGCGCTTCTGACTGGCGTTTGCCAGTGTGGTATAGCCATGGAGAAGGAGAGCGCAAATGCTGCTCAACGGCGCAGAAGAGCGGAGAAGCGTGACTCATCGGATCCCGAAGTAGTTGCCTGGCAATTAGTGGTTGAGGGTAGGAAGAATGAACAGAATACTGTGTTGGGGCCATAGAGACGGCAGCGTGTTACTTCACTAATCACCGAGCCGTCTTTGTGGCAATAGAGAAGCAACCTGACGTTGACCAAAAATATACATGTGCCACATAATACGTATACCGTGTTTGTGTGTCATTGGAGCAGCAGTAAGCATGATAATCAAGCTAATCCTAGACAATCTAGACAATCAGGAAAGCTAAAAATAATCAGCTGAACCTTTGCTAACGCTACGTATATCCTGGCATAGCCGAGCTAAGCCACTGCAACATTTTTTTGAGGAGGTGTATGATCACCCTGTGCACTTTCTTACATTGCTGAAACGGCGTCGTTTGACTCTTATGAACGAGCTGCGGGTTTGCTTCTTGCTCTGAGCGACAGCGAGAGCACAAGTTCTGACTAGTTGCAGCAGCGAAGACGACGGATTGTACGGGAAAATGGTGCTTAAAGAAATGTTCCCTCACCGCCTGTCGACACGCTCGAAGATCATCGGCTACGTCCAAGAAGTTCCGGAGTTGGTTTTCATGGCGTATGTATAAACAACTTCCAGAGCGACCACACGCGGAGCATTCGCGTGTTCCACTGGCACATTTGGCTTGGTGCAATCCGAGTGCTCGCTCCAGGATTTCGGCGGCCACTTCGGATCTCCCAGTGGAATTCGCCATAAGTTTACAAGATCGTGCTCCAGGTCCTTAACCTAACGCGCCCATTGTAACCTGCTACCGGCTTCTGCTTCAAACGGTTCTACTACTGATGTATGTACTAACGACATTCGCTATTTGTAGTAGTACTTATTTTACTTTTGGGACTGTGTAATCTAATTTAATATTTTGGAAGTAAAACGTGTACGAACAGTTTCTTAAAACAAATCGTAATCTTTTGCTTTTTCTGCTTACCGGTGTTTTGAAAAAGCCGTGGTTCTGAGATTTCATTTTGTTTTTTATTTGTTTTTTTGCCGTTCGTATGTTCCTCTCTCTTCATTATTTAAACATTGTCTGGCAGCGCAAAAGCTCGAAAGGGAAAAAACAGTACAACGAGAAGAAGGAAAGAGAGGTGCTACACTCACATATGTTTATTAAGAGAGAAGGCTTCTTGGATATACATAATTGAACATGAACAGACGCCTAAAAAACCATTCACCTTGGCCAGCCAAAAAAAGTACTTCAAGTTTTCAACAATCTAAATGCTGCATTACAAAACGTAACAATTGATTGACTCACTCTTGCTTGACCAATGGTTTGTACGGGATATGCCTCCAACAGTTCACGCCAGGTTTTGTTCTTGCTTCTACCTAGGATCCTGGCCTCTGAAAGCTGTTATTCGCAAGGACAGGACCATGTAATGCACAGACAGGTGCGTACCCTCATTCTCCTTCAAAATATTGGCTTCCTCTCGCATTCGGTCAGGGGCCTGCTTGACCACTTGCCGAATTGGAACGAAATCCTGTACACCACTCCATTGGAGTTTTGCGCGTAACGTGTAACGTTGCGTGAGGTGTAGCAAAGAGCATGCAATACGCAATACAACGCGATTCAGTGTGCAACCACTCGGATAGCCACACACGATTCGGAAGCGGAGACATGGCAGCTTCATCGGGGAGGAAATAACTACAGGCATTCTATACCTGTTCACCGCCTTGTAAGATTGAGGCTAACCTTGCGAAGGTACGGCACTGCCAGAACTTCATATGAATTAATCCGCTTCTCGCAATTTCTTGCTCAGCGTGCTCGCAAAATCAATGCATTCATTCTCCTCGTTCTTGAATAGCGGCGGTTTGTCACAGCTTCACGTGATCAAAAGGTTGGCCATTGCCGTGGAGGTTGAAGGTGTTTAAAACTTTCTGATTTTATTATTGTCAGTCAAGAACACTGTTTAAAGGTATTAAAAAACCACCTACATACCTAGAAGCTGTTCTTAAAACAAATGCGAATGCCTACATTCTTTTCATAGATAAATCACATCCGTTGCAACTAGGACCCAAAGGTACTAAGAACGTACTTCTATCTCAGTCCTTTTGTAGTTAGCCTATAGTTTGTTGCAAAAACTACTTTTTAGCACTGAGCGATTGCATTCTGAAATTAAAGTTGACCTTGTGGATAAAAACGTGCCTTTGTAGCACCAAAGAATTCGTTATCGTTAGCGAAATAAACAGTTCTATGTTTAGGATTTGTGCCAACAGAATAAAATTCGGGCTTTTCTACTTCTTCAAGTTCGTCGACTTCATGTATAGCTAGCGACTTCTGAAGCTGTTCTTGCTTATGAATTCGAAATGCATGAAATAATGAACGTCACTGTGGTGGCGAAGAACATCAACGAAGGTGAACACCTGAGCAGAAAACATATGTCACTGAATGAACGGACTTACACCAGTGTATGCATACGACTATCATATCACCATAGTACGTAAATTTTAATTGATGGGCAGCCCTTCACGTGTTCGTGCTCTCCTGTTCATTTGTTCATCCGAGAAGCTAGCTTGTAGCAGACCTTGGTCAATTAACTTCGTACCCCGCCGTATGTTAGCTATCTGTGTGATTTTTTTTGGATGGTTACTACTTGTAAGCTTATGGCAATGCTTGTTATTAGGCCAGCTCGAGTGCCCTCTGTTTTATCAAGATATTTTAATCGCAGCAAGCCTAAGGCAAGAATGCTTCCATCGATCATGCATATGATATTTTTATCAATACCCGAAAGAAAGATAAATGCGTGGGTCTTTGCATAAACGTTGTTAAAGGTGATCTAATCTTTATAAACATGATGCGGGCTTCATTAAAAATGCACTTCCTCTAAGAAAAGTCCATAAGTAACAATGTGTGCAACCATCTTTATGGATCTTCTTGGGAAAACCCATTCGGAATAGCTGGTTACGTGGTGCTAGTCATTATGAAATGGTACCTTTCAAGTTACTTCGAGGCACGCAAAAAACCTAAATAAAAAGTCTGATTAAGTATTAAAATGGTAGTACAACTCTGATAATTTTCTGCAGAAGTGTGTGAAACACATGTAGGGAAAATTTAATTTACAATGTACTCACTATGAGCAGACGCAGTAGCACTCACACAGCCTACTCAGCGGCCGCTGGATGAGGCAAGCTGGGATACCCATTTGTGTTCTCTAGGCTGAAGCAAAATAAAAAAATAAAAAAAAGAACACACTAAAGCATGGTTTCATCTTGCGATCTTGGTTTCAGGAAATATGAGCTACGATAAGCAGCGTAATATACGTGAATAGAAATGAAATTTCTGGTGAAAACTGATTTAGGACAAATTTCTAGTCTACTCCGACAGAAACAAGCTTCTTGCTCAGGTGGTTGTCTCCAGCCCTGAGAAGCGCACTGCAGTGCTCACTGTACAGTGCCCACCTGATTGAAACACGCCAATTAAGAACTAAGTAATGCGTGTGTACTGTAGATTCCACCGTCGTCAGTTCGTAACATAGCGTTTTGGGCGTGTTCGTATGCCATACTGAAGCTTATTGAGCACAAAAAAAAGAAAAGCCACGGAGAAAGAAAGGCGTGTGTCACGCCTTTTCTTTGTCCGTGTTTTCTCGCGCGCTATAAGCTTCAGGTCTTTAGTTCATGTAATATCGTCATAATTTCGACCCGAGCAGTTTATCAGCGCCAACGTTGCATTTAGTGGCCAGATTCGTTGCGTCATGACGCGGTCATCACCAACTAGCCCAGCAACAAGTTTTATTAGACATCACAAGCACTTACGTTATACTCATAAAGTTTTGATGTCCGCTTCGCATCCGTGAGGACTGTACGTGGACGAAAACTTGGAACTGTATCTGGAAGAAAAATAAATGAACACAAGAAAGCGGTTAAGACAGGCCTATCTCTTACCGTAGTTTGCAAAGAACACTTGCGTGGTTGGCTCCACTTTTTTACCACATGCTGTCTTGCTTGACTGGATCTTTCAACCTTCTCCTATTTTCTACGCTGAGCATGTTTTCACATAGACAGCTGTGCAATGTCGCCTGCACATTAGTAGTGCACATCTCTCACACGCTAGCTACGGAAGAAAATAAAAAAACTACGAGAAAACTCAATAAATGAGGGAGAAATATGTCAGCAGGTCGTATTCACAAGCGTAACAATGCGCCTTTTTTCTTCGGTGTCATGTGTCAGCGAGCCGCTGGCACGGTCTTAGGATGATAAGACGGGAAAAATCCGGGAAGAGATTTGAGTTTCGCTCCAGTGTTCACGCTTTTTCGTTTCCATTTCACGTGGCTTCGTTGTTCGTTTCTTGGAGGATAGAGTGTACCCATAGCAAAGCTGGCAGAGAGTCGCAAAGAACGCATCGGGTGGGTGCGCATCGAACGGAATCGAGCCCGCGCACCCGTGTGCGAAATGCCAAGTTCGGAGCTATGTTTTTCAACGAAAGTACAGCGCCTGTTTCATGTTTTCTATCCGATCCATCGATCCTTTTTTCACCTTTTCACAGAAAACAACTCGGTGTTGATTTCTTTTTTAGCTTGCGGGTGAGAAGAAGTGATGCACCGGTAAACGAAAAGAAAATGCGTGGTAGTGAATCAGCCACCTTGTGAGTTCTAAAAAAAACCCGCTACCGACTTCCATTGGTTAAGTCTTCAACGCATAGACGTAAACTTCAACGTATAGTTCTTCAACGTATAAAAGGGGTTCAAAATTTCCATGGTAGAAAGGCAAGAAAGAAAACAAAGATAGAAAGACAGAGAAAAAAGCAGAGAGAGAAAGAGATAGAAAGAAACGGTTTCAAAAATGAGAGAGAAAAAAAAACTTGGGGGATCCATAAGCTTCGCCTTTAAGAGTCGATATCGCTATCGCCTTCAACGCGATAACAATATCCTGTCCCGAGTGCGTACTTCAACCACTTAAAGCATACTTGCTATGCAGCCACTACGTGGAATTGCTATGCACCTACTACGAGAGCGCTTGAAAAGAACGCGTAGGTATACACAGGACAAGTGTGAACTAACTGTCACAGTTGTTACGTCGTTGTATTTGAACAACGCGCTGCAAGTGTCCACAATGCAGAAGCCGACGCTGTTTGATATTTCTGTTTCTTTTAAACTGGCACGTGGAATGACCCCTCTGCGTCTCCTGCGACGTGGTGGTGTCTGATGAAAAGTGTGCCCGGTGTCTTTCTTTTCCTTCTACATCATGAATCGGTACAGAAAGGGGTCGCTGGTTCGAATCCCCGATCAGGTGCTTTGCAATTTTTTCTGGAATTTATTTTTCTTTGTGCCTTTTATATATATATATATATATATATATATATATATATATATATATATATATATATATATATATATATATATATATATATATATATATACCTACATATCCAGGGACATGACGGCGACGGCAAAAATCAGCCCAGAGTGTCCATATAATTGCTATAGCAATAATATATTTCTATGTACCGTGACTGAGTGTGTTACATAATTACCTACATTGGAATTAGGTAGGCCGTGCAAACGTGGGCACAGTAGGCGGGAAAGAGAAAACACAAACGCCGGCTTTTCTGTTATGTCTAAGGTAGCGAAAGAAAGAGTAGAAAACGATCACTTAGTTTGCCTGTTAAAGACACCGCACATTTATCTTTGAGTCTTCTCGCAGAAACATGGATGGTATGGGAGTAGGTGCCATTAAAGGCAAGGATTCGTTGAAAACTCTCGTTCTCGCACCTTGTGCTAGACTATCAATAAGTCGCATTTTGAATAATGATCCCATGAGGGCGAGATTATATACCTCGGTGACTGGCATCGGCATTGCTAGGTTGCGCTGCACGTGCTTTCCTGGTAGCCTGCCCTGGCCTTCGCTTTAAAAAAATGTGATCATGTTTTCAACATAAATTAAAGAATAAAACTGGGCGGCAGGGTGATTGGCTGAATATCTCGCAAGTATTAGATGCGCCTACAACCTACAAAGTTCCCGTCCTCCTCCTCGTTGCCGATGCGTTAATTACGCGTGTGGGACTTCATGCTCTTCTACAGAAGGTTACACTTCTGTTTGTGCAAACGCTACGATATCATGCAAGCTTTTGGAAGGAGTGCCGAGGACAATTTCACATGAACCCAGCTTAAATGTTTTAATCACTGCTGTGGAAAATTGGAAATTTTCAACCCTGAAACAAATCTGGTAGATCTGTAGCTTTAATTTTTACTAGCACACCGTGGATGCGCGGTTGCACGTGCGATAGCTGTGCAAGAAGCAGAGGCAGAAGAAGAAGAGCCTGTCGCTCAAGTAAGAGCTGTGGTCGACGAGATGTCCGCAGAGGAGAATAAGGAAGACGGTGGCAGCAAGGAGGAAGAAGGTGAGAACGAGGGCGAGGGAGGAGACTCCGCGGGGGGAGAACGAAGACGGCGATGAGAAGAAGGAGTCCAGCGAGGAGAACCAGGACGGCGACAAGGACGACAAGAAAGGAAGCGACGAAGGAGGCGGCGATGCGGGCGGCGCCGGAGCCGGTGGCGCCGGGCCTGCACCGACTGCGCAGGCCACCGGCATGGCGACCGAAGCAGCCGGCCAGCGCTACCGAGTGCTCGCCCTGATCGGCATCGTGGCGGCCATCGCAGGACTCGCCATTCTCATCATCGCCCTGGTGGTGATCGGACATGACGGAACCGAAGACGACGAGAAGCCAATCAACGCGTCCAACTTAACGCTATTTGAAGTGTTGTCTATCGACGATTATCCGGAGGACTCGTGATGCTGCTTACGCCTACACTGTCTCTTACGCCCTGCGCCATTCCCCCCGGCCACTGCGCATCCCTTTGCTTCCACGGTGCTGTGTTGTTCTTGCCAAGTGCAACTGCTAGCGCCGAAGCACCGGATGCGCTTCGCTGAGGAGTGATCATCGCCGGTGATTTCGCGAGAACGCAATCATAATATGTTACGAAGCGATTTTCTAAACAGTGCGATTGACGACTTGTGAAGATAGCGTTGATATAGAAAAAAAAAACACATTTTGTTATGTTTCGTTTTCACCGCGAATTGAAAAAAAAAACGTGATGTTTTATTCGACCATGTTTGTCTCTACAATGTTGATCGCAGAACCCCATCATCGGAGGACGCACCACATGGCGTTCACAAAAGGCTAAGTTTTACAGGTGCTGTGGAAACATGGAAAGCGCCCTTACTGTCCTTTTGTTTTGCTTCTGTATGTCGATAGTAAGCAGTTTGGAGCAGTGAGGGCATGCCTTCCACAGGTCTTCTGTTTTTATGGTCATCCACAGTTTGTTCTAGCAATTAACTTGCGGCAATGTTTATTTTTGTTTGTTCTTTATGCCCATCTACGTCAATAATGTCCGCGTGTTTTTATAATTCCGGTAAAAATTGAAAGCATGAACAGTATGAGGCACGAAAGAAATCTGGTCGGAATACTACTACTACCCAACCATTGAAGACGAACCAACAGTTACGCCCCACTTGTATAATAAGCCATGAATATGATTCAAGTAAAGTGATATGGGAGGATCTGTGCCGTTACTGCACTAGACAGTTAGTATTAGGCGCGAAAGTGCAGGCCAATCTGTATAGCAGACACACACGCCTGACCAACGAAGCCCACTATACAAATAATGGCAGAGACGACTAGCCGTATAGACAATTAGTTTTCTTATGTGGCATTGATGTGTTCTATCTGACGGAATGGTTAATAAGCTGCAATTTGATTACTTCACTCTAGCGCATGTAATATTGAACTATATGTACACTAAATGTGCTGCTAATAAAACTCCGGCAGATCTTACACGATGGCAATCACTTTCATGCGAAACAGTGAACGAGCAGTAGCCTAGCTGCATTTTTTTGTTTTTGTTTTAAGCCAACCGTTACGAGGTGGATCGACGAGATGGATCCGCGTATTTGTGTAAATTGAGTAGTTGTACCCATCTGGTTGCCTCACCAGGCACGCTGACGACACGGATGTGTAAAACGTAGTTCATGGTCCGAGATAACATCAGCACTAACGTTAGAGCAGAGGCCCAGTTCCACCGCAACGAAGTGCAGGTCACGTTGTAATCACGTGCTTATATTAAGTACGAGTCATTGGCGTATTCGAACAATGCTTGGCTATAGCTTGTAGAGTCGCAGGCGTACATATGCAACTTTTGCTACATTTTTATAAAACAGGATAGCCATCACTGCAATCATAATTGTTGCCCCAACGCGACGTCTCTATTTTTTTTTTGAAGCTGTTTAATATAGTAATATTTTCAAAAACAATTTAGTCAAGGCACCAGGAAAAAAAGGCCGGTTTTAAATACTTCGTAGATGAAGATTGACATGAAATAAAAATTATAAAGATGGAGAAGCGACGCGAACACACCAAGCGCAATTTCTGTCTCTGCAAAGGTTCATTAGCTGCAAAGGTACATTAGCTCGTAAAAATGTACAGGATGGGAATACTATGTGCATGACATTTTGTCACACCAATTCAGGAATTTAGATATGTGTTAATGCGGTGTACTCTTTAAGCGGTTAATGATGAATGGAATAGGTGTCCCGGACAGACATGGATACTCTGACAACATCCTCATTGCCAGTCCGATTATGCATGTGTGTTCGATTCCCGTTCTGTCGTTGCAAATTAGGTGTGGAACAACTGCATTAGAAAAGTGCGGAGACCTGGGCTTGTCGGTTGTACATGATTAGAAAACCGCGCGAAAAACCACAGGGCACACAGAGAGGGAACACACACAGCGCTGACTCTCAACTTTTTATTGTGAAAGACAAATACAATGCCTATAATTACACATGATAACCACTCGCGTAATACTGCGTCGCTGCCCATATCGTATTTGTTTTTCACGATAAATTGTGGAATGTCAGAGCTGTGTGTATTCCCTTTCAGTGTGTCCTGTTGTTTTTCGGGCTGTTTTCTAATCAATTACATTTGCTTTTACTTACGACGTGAAGAGAAGATGATGTGAGGGAAGACATGTGGGTGAAAACGGGGACACCTGAAGGTTCCGACGAAGGTTTAAGTATGGAGGGAATCTCACCGAACATTTCCAAGCGAGAACACCTAGCACATGCTCAGTGCTCCATTGTGTTACAATCGTGGCATTAATGATCATGCGTGCAGCTACAAGGGACGTATTTTGGCTTGTATGAAACTTTCTTTTCTTTTTTCCGATGAGAGCGCGAGGTATCGAACAATAACAAATGACAACGTGCTCTAAGGCTCTCGGTGTGGAAACGAAAATAAACGGAAATTAAAAAAAAGAAGACCTGAAACTAAGAAACAGCTTGTCTAAACTTAAAAAAAAATACACCATCTCCCGCTAAAGGGAACCATGTGTAGATGTGAAGCAGCGGGCGCTAACGCTTACACTGGCGGCGGTGTTCTGGCGCTCATCGCAGCGTTGCTCAGGAGAGAAAACTGGGGAGGCGCAAAGCACGCAGTGAAGGAGCGGTGTTTCCTACTGGAACATGCCAATCGCTGCTAATGGGCAATGAGAGACAGAAGACTCCGACTGGACACGGAGACCCGCAGTCCGCTTTTAGTTAACGCGCACGCTGCGAACTTTTATTGGTAAACAACGCACAGGAGCAATCTCCCACCGGCACCACCTTGCAGGTCAAACTCCAGTGCCATATATACGGGGTTGGCGAGTGAACGGTTGTGCAGCGCGAGCAGTCGGTTTTTTCAACCAAGAAACTCGCTAGCAGACGCTGCCTCGTAGGCGTCGCGAGGCGAGAGAGGGGGGAGCGTAGGAGAGGAGAGAGAGGAGGGGACGCGCATGCGCAGTGGGAGTGTGGACGCCGCGGGCAGGGATGCCTAGAGGAGAGAGGGGGGAGCGTAGGAGAGTAGAGAGAGGGGGGACGCGCATGCGCAGTGGGAGTGTGGACGCCGCGGGCAGTGATGCCTAGAGGGAGAGAGGGGGAGCGTAGGAGAGGAGAGAGAGGGGGGAGGCGCATGCGTAGTGAGGGTGTGGTTGCCGCTGGGAGGGATGCCTAGAGGAGAAAGAGGGGGAGAGGAGGTTTTTCTTTATTTTTTGCAAGGGTTTGCGCATGCGCAGTAAGGGAGGCCACGCGGCACACCACCACCACCACCACCACCACCACCGGATTAGGCTTCGCCATAAGATGCTTCACATCTAAAAAGCGGGAAGCGGAAAGAGGAGCTTGTCTAACATTTACAGTCAGCTACAAGCGCATACGTAAAATCACGGAGGAGATATTCGGGATTCCTCTTTTACTACTCACCTATCGTCGCTCTCTTTATCTTTGGCCTTTGCGTCCTGGAGTGCAGGTCTCGAAGCCGAACAACGTTGTTACCCCCCAACGCACGCGTTGCCAGGTCCCGTGTGTTCCGTTTGCGCAAGCTTACGTCGTCGACGTATTTCCCTTTTCCTTCCTCGCCCAAGATTTTTCGCCTTTCGCGAGTGCAGTGGACTTGGAAACAGCGATGGTGGTTCGAATGCTTCCCTCTTTCCTCGTTTTAATATTTTTTATTCTTTTATCTGAATGCCTAGGACATATATTGAAGCTGGAGATTGTGTTTGCACACCTAAGGGTGTATACAGATGACGCTGAGCGAGGAGGGCGAAAGGTTGGTGGAACTGTGCGCTTCTGCGGGGTGCGGCTGGAACAAAATTTCCTGCAGGAAGAAAGCCCGTAGTCATGCACGATGCGCGTGCCACAGTTCGAAGGCAGTTTCAACTATGCGTGCTTTGTTGCACTTGTATTTAGTAAAGCTGCCACATTTCAGTTGTATCTTACGCTTGCTGACGACACAAGGAACGTAATCTCGCCGTCAGGCTGCCTCTCAACTCTGCAGCGTACTGCTTCGTCGCTTATCTGTTTGAGATTTTAAAGAGCACGCTCTTTGGCACAACTTTCGCCACTTGCTCGAATAATTGAATCTCGTAGTGTGCGGTGGCGTTTTTTCCCCTTTTCAGTACAGCATAATAAACGATGGAGTCATAACCAGGCCGAATACTTCATCCAAACACCATTTCTTCGGGACACAAAGAACGACTCATCACTACGCAGTCATAACACAGTCGACAGAGAATAAACTAAAGAAAAAAGAAAAACAAAATTTCAGAGGTAACTGCTAAACCTATATGGTCAAACTATACCTTTTTTTTTTTGAAGTGGTAGGCGCCTCTAAGTAAAGCAAGGTACGAAATACATATGCAGTTGAAGCCCTCAATAACGAAAGCCCCCAAGAACGAAATTCTCGCGACAATGAAGAAATCAGGTCTCCCCAGCGAACGTCCATAGAATTCAATGTATTTGCCCCCTCTCGACAGCAAAGAGATTTTACAAAGCACTCCCGCAACGACGAAACTTTCAGGTATCAATTCCCAACATGTTTTATTGCGATAGCAATTATATGGACACTCTCGGCTGATTTTCGCCGTCGCCGTCTGTCGACGCCGTCATGTCCCGGAGATGTATATGTATGTGTATATATAAAAAAGGCATTAAAGAAAAATAAATCAGAAAAAATTCCAAACCACCTGACCGGGGTTCGAACCAGCAACCCCTCGCTCCGCAGACTGCTGCGCTAGCCAATACAGCCACACGCCATGCTCGTGCCAGCGATATAACGGCGAGCTATTCATATGCACCATTTGCCGCTCGCGGTACGCAGATCTCGGAACAGCTTGAGCGTGTTTTCTATCACGCAACGCTTTTACAGTTTCCAATTGAAAACTGCCCTTGAGATGCGCACGAAAAAGTGGCTCCCTTCTGTACCACGCGTGATGTAGAAGGAAAAAAAAGAACACCGGGCGCACTTGGCGTCAGACGCCACCGCGTGGCAGGAGACGCTGAGGGGTCATTCCACGTGCCGCAGTTTAAAAGAAAAAGAAGCATCAAACAGCGTGGAAAAGTCATATAATCATATATTCAATCCTTGGCCGATCCCCCCTGAGTGGGTATGAGCCATATCAGACGCAACAACAACAACAGCGTCGGCTTCTGCATTGTGGACACTCGCAGCACGTTGCTTAAATACAAACACGCAACAACTGCGACAGTTGTTAGTTCACGCTTGTCCTGTGTATACCTATGCGTCCTTTTCGAGCGTCCTTCTTTGTGCTGCGGCGGCGCGTTTCAAGTATCGAGCTGCTTGTCGTTCTTCGTGTGACAAACTAATTTCTTGCTATCGCATTCATTGCTTCGCCCTAGAGGCGAAACTGACTTTTTTCAACCCATGATCTAGTTGGAAACCAAGAAGTTAAAAAATTGCAGCACCACCCATTCGACAAGTAGGGCACATACGTTTCCGCCAGCAAGGCGTACATATGGATCATTGCCGTTTAGGACCATTGCCGTTTACATTCGGTTGGATGATGATGATAGCAACAACTTATTTTTTTCTCTGAGGACAGTTTTTTTTACTAACGCCTCTTCGGGAATCTACCTTGGGACATGACGTTTCACGTGGCAACACCCACAAAAGTGACGTCATGCCGACGGACGTTCTGTAGACTGCATGCTTAACTGCTTGCTGACGTGCGCCATCGACGCTGTCATCCAAGCTTTGCGCGAAAAATACGAGAGGAACGGCGAGAGTGAGGAAAGTAACAAAACGCAAGAAAGGCAAGTACGTTCAAGCAAAGTTCTTGATGATTTTCACATAATTCGCACTTTCCTCGGCGCCCGTGACGACGACGAAACTATTGCAAAGCTTATTAAGCTGTGAGGCTTGAGCCGTCAAGCACCTTGCAAGTAACCTGAAACAGAGCAATATCAGCGACCTCTTTAAATAAATTTTGGATGTGAGAAGTAGTTGGTCTGCATATTTTTCTTTTTCGCGACAACGAAATTCTCACGAGAGCGAACAAAAATCGCTTCCCCGGCGATTTCGTTCTTGAGGGTTTAGATTGTAATCAATACCAACGAGCCAGCATCAAATGAATCAATGAAGGGATAAAAGAAATGAAGATACGAAAACACAATATATTTATAACCTCTAGTGCAGTTGTAGTTCAAGGGTCACACTACGCTTTCTTGGCCAATCCCCCAGAGTGGGTACGAGCCATAAAACTCAGGCAACAAACAAACAGACAAACAGACAAACAAACAAACAGACAAACAGACAAACAAACAAACAAACAAACAATCTCTCAGGTAGCCATAAGGAACAAGAAGAAGCAAGAACATGAAGACGTGAAGAAGCAAGAAAAAAGATTGGACACTTTGTACATTCCAAAGTGTGTTCGGCGAAAGCTTGTGCCCATTCGACTGACTATGCCATGTCTTTTTTCTTTTACACTCTCAGTGGGATGGCACACAAACGGAGAGTGTGTGCATGTTTTCTTTTTTTAATTTTTTACCGCAAATCGCAGCGAGACTAATCTGCCTTTGTTCGCATGCTTTCGTATTTTCTCGCACTGTGCGCATCGTGCAGACGCCATTCGCGTTCCAGCGCTTAAATTGACGGACACTTTGTAAATTCCAAAGTGTGTTCCGCGAACGCCTGTGTCCATGGTGATGGGGTCGGTCAAAATGATTCCAAACGCTGGGTACAGCGACGCTACGCAAGCTAAGCGCGAGCGCTGTGGAGTCCGACGCGACTGGCGTCCGTTTGCGCACCCCAGCGGCCACCTGGCTCCGTGCCAGGGCTCGGACGGACGTGAGCATAAGACAAGGCTTTCGCCTTAAAAGGCTGATGCTTCGTAGACCTGTGCCTTCTACCATGGCAGAGCTATAAGCCGAGCCAGCCGGGAACTGCGTTTACAAGGAATGGTTAACGACTTAGGGTTCTATGGGCACTCTACTGGTACGACAGTTTTCAGCGTTTGGAACTGCTTATGGGCCGAATGTAACGCGAACTGCAATCGCATGTCATAGTGAAAAGCTTGCGGGCTGGTTCTGGTTAGACTGCTGGTTCTTTTCAGTACATCGGAACATCACTTCGTCCGAACACAAGATGATCATATAAAGAAAAAGTATTTTAACCTCGCTTCGTATCTTTTAGACCAGCATCTCTCATCTTAAAACATTATACCGAATGTTCTTGTCTAGACTACCAAAATCTAGCAGTTGTTCCGTGTATGTATAAAACCGACGAGTGAAGCTCCTCAAAAAAGGGACGCAATAAACCGACTTTGTGCCTGATCTCGCTGCTGCCTTTCATGACGGTAGGGTGGGGAGCGAGTGGGGAGAGCGTCTGCTGCGCTTGGTGGCGGGAATGACTGAGCGAGTGAGTGTGCGGCGCGTGCAGCGCAGGGAGAGGGAGACAGGTGGGAGAGGGGTGCGAGCGGTGATGCGGCGTTGCGTCGCACGCGCGGAGACGGGAGGGCAGAGACGAAGAAAGATGGAGAGGGAGACTAATCTGCCTCTGTTTCATGTCCGTTTCGCATGCGTTCGTATTCTTGCGCTGTGCGCATCGTGCCGACTCCATCCGCGTTCCAGCGCTCATAAAACTCGTAAGCCACAGCGGGCAACGTAAAGCTCATAAGCCACAGCGGGCAACGTGCCAGGGAGATTCGACGCGGCGACAGCGCCGGCGCGGTGCCAGCCTAAGGAGCTTCGCTCCTAAAAAACCGATGTCACCACACGCAGAGACACCTTAAGGTGAAAGAAACACAGCCACGCAAAGCAGCAGGCCGCGTCAATAGCGTTTAGAACGCCCCGCAGCGTCACCTTCTTGCTACGAAACGTTGCGGCGCGGCGACCTGGGGTCATGCTTCGGGTAGTGTTACGCTGGAGTTTCATGACAAGTGGAAAAAAAAATGCCCCCCACCTCCCCGAAGGGAATCGTGAGAAAATGCGAATGCATTTCGCGCGCGCTTCACTCCATTTATATATGGTGGTTGTGGTTCGAAGAAGGAAAAGGCGCCTAATTTCTGCAGCCCGGTCGGGAGTAAGGCGAAGCGCCTGTTTTTCTTTTTTATTGTTTTTTTTGTTTTTTTTAATTTTTTTAATTTTTATATTTTTTTCAATTTTTTAATTATATATATATATATATATATATATATATATATATATATATATATATATATATATATATATATATATATATATATATATATACGTGCGAGCGAGCGGACGGGAGAGAGAGCGAACGGCGAGAGAAGGGGCGGCGAAGCACTGCACCTACCCTCTCCTACACTCTCTCCACACGCGCGGGAGCTCCACCGAGCTCCCGCGATGCGAGCGCCCTCACACACCAGAGCGCGCTCCTCCTCTCCACTCACTCTCCGCTACTCCGCCCGCACCACCTGCTCCGGTTGCTAGGGGCGAGGATAAGCGCGCGCGCCCGCAGCTGTTGCTATGGGAGAGGGAGTGAGAGCGGAGAGATGCGGACACCGACGCCCTGACATAGCCCGACTAAGAAATGCATTCGCATCAAAAAAAGAGATGGCTTTCGTCTTCGAGTCGTCCCTGCAGGGCTAAAGTCCAGGGCACCCATTTGAGGCGGAGGGCCAACCTGCATGACGCCGACATGGCAGGGACAGCACGGCAAAGCGAGGAAGGGGGGGGGGGGGGTTGCTTTGCAGGCAAAGAGAACAAATTCTTTCCCCGAAATGACAATAATCTACCAAACTGCACTATATATCAGTTCAGTTTCAGCACGCACGTCAACGGTTGCAATTTGCAAACATTGGTTACAAGCAAAATAAAATATTTTTTGTTGCAATGCGAATTCGGGTGCTGAGTATTCTAAGCCGACTCGCAAATATCAGCATCAGGGTTTGCTCACCGACAGACGCAGAAATTCGTGGAGGTGTTCATCCGTTAGTCGGAAACGAAAGTTTGATTTGATGAATTAATGAGAGTCTGTTCGTAAATGTATATACTACCGGACATTGTTATCATGGCAGCTGCTGGTTTCTTCTAACTCGAAACACTTGAGCCTGTGAGGCCAGCGTAAAACTTCGCAGTGTCTTTCGCACCCTATGTGTTTTCGAGCTCATCGTCTGTCGGCAGATCAACCAGTTCCTGCTGTTACATATTGCCAGCTAAAGTGATTCTGAAATATTGGGGTGCTACGCAAATGTTTTTCAAAATCACAGAACCTAACTTCGAACTCCCTATTTAGGCTAAACCTCGTAATATTTGTCAAAGTTTTCCAGTGGGATGCGCTGTGCTCGTATCTCTCACAGTAATTTCGCAGTACGGGAAGTAATAAAGCTTAGACTCACTAACCTTCTGTTGGAAAAGCTTGAGTTTTATCTTAACGGACGCGAGCAGACCGGACACGAGTTTCCTTTTTCCTTGAATGATGGTCCTTCCCACGTGTTGTTCTCACGGAGAATCTTCCACGTTCCTTTTTTGGACTATGTAAAGAAAGCAAGTGAAGACGTTATCGGGCTAAGTGTGAGGATGGGGAACAATGCCAACTGGATTCGATCACTCTTGTTCCTGTTTATCCCCATTTGAGGACAAAACGGCCATGTCCGCCTTCAGGTAGGAGGTGACCACGGAAGGAGGGGGGGGGGGGTGCTGACGTCGTGCCGGGGGGCCGCATAATAATGCTAAGCGGGACGCTTGTTACCGACCCCTGGTCTAAGGCGAATGCATAAGAGCCCCTGTGACTTTTCTTTTCCGGGTGTGAAATCCACGCCAATGCCTTTCCGGAGTGGTTGATCTACCATATAGCTGCCAAAGGTTATCAGATTTCAGGGCGTTGAACTGCAGCCACGCTGTAGCAGCCGCGAAAATTAACCTTTTTGAATATTTGCCGGCGCCTGCCTTTCACATTCATGTAGGAGTATAAGGGAATGGTTGAATTCCTGGCTCAATCAAGAATTACATCTATTCTTAGGACAGAATTATAATAACGACGACCTGATTCTCCTGCGCGCTGTATTCGTCATTACCATGCTGCTCCTCTGTAGTTGCTTCGTTGTGGAAGTCGCCCCGGAAAAAGGCTGATCCTTACATAGCAGCTAGTTTGCCTTTGGACTTCGAAAATATTTCTTTCGCGTAGTAGGTAGGTAGGTATTAAATTTTATTAAAGTACTGAAGAAGTCATCCCCCCAGTTTTCATTGAGGGATGACCGCGGGCCGCTCCCCCGTCGGGACAGGAAGGCCAAGCATCACCGCCGCGACGGGGTGTCGCTTTTTAAATGTCCAGTATACTGTACAAGTGGTTGAGAAGTCTTTAATCCAGAAGGGTTGAAAGGCGGCCTAGTTGGCATAGATTCATTATGAAACTTTTAGTTTGCGCTGCCAAAGGTGAATCCAATCAGGTGGTTCAGTGAACGATGATTCGTACAGCCATAAAATGGTTGTAACTAACTCGCAGCAAACATGAGTACTCGACGCCTCCTTTCTTCTCACATGTCGTTCAACGAAAAAAAAGCTCCGGTAGGCTGCAAAAGTCACAGGGTCGTCTATGCTTTCGCTTGAGACGACTCGGAGGCGAAAACCGTCACATTCTTTTCCTTCTCAGTCAATGTACCGATCCTCCGCCCCTCTGCAAGCGTTCTGCACCTAACGTGGTTTTGCTCTGCCTCCAAGATCGGAGGCTTTGCAAGCTTTCTGCACATCACCTATTTTTGCTCTTGCCTCCGTGATGGGCGCACCTTTGACCAAACGTCGATGTCATGTGGTGACGTGATCGTATGGAGAGAAATTTATGTACGGTCATGAGGACGTCATAAATTTTGGCCATATGTTATGCCATGATGTCGTATAGGACGTCATCATTGTGATGCTAATTTCTTGCAGCACTCGTGCTGATGCCGGCGCCGCCGACGCCGCCGACGCTGACGGTCAACTTTACGTTTGATGAGGCTTTAACCTTAACAGAACTGAACGAACGATATTAGCGTACCTAAGGGCAATTATCACTCGTAATTGACAGCAACAAAGGAGAGAGTGAGACTGTTATCACACCTCCACCCACTGCCGTGAGCACACAACAAGGGCTCATCCATCACCCTGGTGTGTAAGACGGCAGACAAAACAGGCCCTGTCGTTCGAGGCTTGTTAGGGAAGACCACGTAATGCAATTTCCCCGAAGCTCGAAGAGGGTGATTTTGCGTGGCCTCTTCTTCGATCGGCCGGCGAGGCATAGTTGGTTTACCGCTGCCTATTCTCAATTGGAGGAAATGTGCTTCCTGGCCGCTCACTTCCACGCGCTCGCCTTCTACTGGCTAAATTATTGTACGACGGCTCAATTAGCTCCCCTACAACTTGGCCACAAACGAGTGTAATCAGAGGGCACGCAGACAAAAATGGTTTTAGTTCAGTGCACAGCGCTCACAATGTGCGCGTTCAAGTTCTGCTGAGAAGGGCGTCAATTTAGACATTACATAAGCATAATCACGTGAAAAAGAGCAAACACATGTGTGATACGCGACGTTCGGTTCCTGTTTCGAATGAATGTGGGCAGGAATATAGTGTACATATTTCATATATTCTGGTGTACTAAATTACATTTGCTTTACAATTTGTTTACCCAGTCGTAGCCACGACTCTCTGTCAATGATACACAGTGGTAGGTATCTACGCCACTACCCTTGTCCTTACTCGTTTGATTATGCTGCTGTTGTAACATGCAGTTTTCTCACGTTATTATATTCAGGGCAACATCAGAGGTCACGCTGTAGCAGGAACAGGTGCCTTGCTTTGTGGACCCAATGATGTTTTTAGTGGGCTCGTTAAAAAAGTGATCTATATTATTTCATGATCTGGTAAGTTAATGAGTAAATGTTAATGGAAGCCTCGATATGAGCTGTTGTCGTCTTGTTGACATCCCGGTAACTTTATTAGTCTCTGAACTTCATATCCCACCCAAATGATCCTCCCTTCTAAAAAAATCACGCCATATCCACGAAGTGAAATGATGATAGTGGGCGAAGCTTGATCGTTTTCATCCATGGCAGAAAGAGAATGTGTGGTCTGGAACGCTTTCTGGAACGGTGTGGAAGCGTCATCGTCATCGTTATCACGTGTAGTAGGGTACATTCCACTATCTAGAACGCGCTTATACTTCATCGTTATCACGTGTAGTGGGTACATTCCACTATACTGCGTCATCGTCATCTTTATCCTTGGAGTGGGTACATTCCACTATACTTGGATACCTACCTACCTACCTACTACTACTACTACTACTACTACTACTACTACTACTACTACTACTACTACTACTAGTACAGAGGAGGGAAAGACCCACACCCTAAGGAGCTTCGCCCCTAAAAACCAAAAAAAGTCAGAAGGTAGTCATTGCCGTTTTAATTTACATACGAGAAGCAGCATTCTTTCACTCCTCTAATTAGAGTACGATGCAATCGATAGAGAATAACGGGTGATAGACTGTTGTTCCCATTGTGCAGGGGAAAAAAATACTCGTTTCGGTTGTGGATGATGTGTACGGCCATAGTTGAAATAGCAAAAAAAAATTCACGCATGTCCACGAAGTGAATCATGACGAGCGGGTGAAGCTCTGGGTGTCGTATGGGTGAGTAACCGTACGTTACTCGAGTGTTGCCCCGTATAATGCAAATTGAGTGACATAAAGTGACATAAAGGGTCGACGACAAAGCTAGGTGCTAAGGTTCCATAATGTCTACGTTGAAGTCACCGACCAGTATAGAGGGTTCGTGTTTGTAGGTGTTTTATATCGTTCCGTCACAATTATGATTGATATTAGTCTACCGTTAAGCATTTTTTTTGCGTCTCACATCCACGCATCTCCCCGTGACAGCGAACAGACACCGTGGACGGACAAGCCTCTTCCCTAGGGTTCCTCGCCCCTAAAATAAAACTCACAGGGTCCCTCGTGCATTTACCTAAGATGACTGGAAGGTGAAAGCCATGTTCTTTTTCTTCTCAGTATATGTATAAGGAAGCAAGAAACACGAGTTGTGGCTACACGTGCCATTGCCAAGCGCCGTCCTTCATTTTCTTCTCTTCAGGTTGCGCGCTCTCAGGTTTTGTTCGCCGCCCAAAGGAGGGCGCTACCAACGGCATCATGTGGCGCTCCGCAACGTGACGTCACGCCAGAATTTGTGACGTTACAATGACGTCACACATTTCTGCGATCTGTGACGTCATGTTGACGTCATATGGAGACGTTCATCACGTGATGGTGGATTTTTGAATCACTTCGTCCCCAACGCCCCGGAACGGTCGCCGCCGATGGTCAAATTTCTCCTTTGATGAGACATTTAACGGTTTCACCTTAAAACACTGACTACTACACACATGACTAGCGCTGTTCAGCAATATTCCTGTGTCTACTTGTTTATGTTTTCTTTTGCGCTGTTTCAACTACGGATACGTACCGAAATGGCTTGCATGCAGACACTCGTAGCGTTTGCTGCGGTGGTGCTAAGAGTAAGGACAAACATGTTGGCGCGTAGTGAGCGCGCACTCGTTGACCGGCGGGATTCAGTGCACAGCTCGCGCGTTTCTGTTAAGCACTGAAATGTGGTTATTGACACTAGGTCTAAAGAGATTTCTTAAATAGATCACACCTCGAATTCACCATCTAAGTGATTTAACCGAGTTTATTAGAAGGCTCGCAGAACGCCGAGGAGGCGCCGGCGGAAGTCCTAGGGTTCCGCGGAACTCACTTTGAGAAACCATGGTTCTAAAGGGTTGGCGTTATCTTAAGGGCCATCGTATTGCTCGAGATATGCCATCTGTATCTTCTGAAACGGTAAAAACATCAGAGAGGAGCGGAAAATGACCAAGGACATTATTCTTGTTATTGTCCTGTTTCTCTCCATGAAATACCGATGGGGCCCTAACAAAAAGAGGGAGAATGATCTAGACGGAAAGACAGGAATGTTGGCCCGTTCTCATACCGGCTGGCTACCCTGTGCTGGTAAAATTTTAAAGTACGCATGAGTGCTTAGACGTACTAAATGCCCACAAAGATATACAGGGGGCCCTAGCTAACTCTAGCCAGAGTTTAAAAACATATCCCGACGCGCACAATGACTGCGCCACCAAATGCGTGTTCCTGACTATTGCATGGAGTACGTCACACTCTTTCCTTGCGTTCTGTTTCATTGCCTATTTTGGTAATACTGATGAATTAACGTTCTAAAACAACGAAGCTTGGCAAAAATTCTAATTATGTAGTTGTATATCGGCTAACAAAACGTCTGATTGGACAGTTCCTAATTTTTATCACTTCAAGTATCAGTGTTATTGTAATTCCTGCAGGTGCCAGTGAAATGCAGAATACTACTACTACTACTACTACTACTACTACTGCTACTACTGCTGCTGCTGCTGCTGCTAACAATAATAATAATAATAATAATAATAATAATAATAATAATAATAATAATAAATTGGGGGGACCCTTAAGCTTCGCCTTTAAGAGTTGAACGCGATAGCGATATCCCGTCCCTACTGCGTACTTCAATCACTTAGTGCATACTATGTAATGGGTAGTATGCTTTAAAACCAGGAGAAATTATGCGCGGCAAATGTGGGAAATGTTTTCGAACTTGCTATGCACCCACTACGTGATGTTAAGGGAATACGCGCAGTAAGGTGTGTGCCGTTTGTAATGGGTGGCTGGCTTTAAACTATGGAATCGTTATGATAGTCACATATTCTGACGCCCGATGGCAATGTACGCTTGTACCACGCAATATTCCTGGGGTATTACATGTTATATTGCGAAGCCTATATAAAGGACGCTTGCGTTTGCGAAGCATGGAAGTTATTTTCACTGCATTTCCAAGCAGAGGAAGTTATTTTCACAGTATTTCCAAGCGGAGGCATGGCTGTGTGGTAGAACACCTGCTTGCCACGCAGACGACCCGGGTTCGATCCTCACTCAGACCCGAAAATTTTTATTATTTATTTTATTTGCATCTTTATCGATTTTTCGGTCACGGACAAGATGATGATTTTTCGGTCACGGACAAGATGATGATTTATCGCTCACAACCAACGACTCCGACGCCGACACCGACGCCGATGCCGACGCCGGAATTTCTGCGAAACGAGCTCTTTAACGCTATCGCGTTAATAAATTGCCGACACCTGCACTAAGCCACGCAAGCCTTAAAACAGTGAAACTGTACGATTTTTAAGACTAACCGGGTTGCTTTTAGCCTTTTTCTAGGCCTTATCTAGGTGCTGTAGGTTATTTCTAGGTCGCTTATAGCTCGTTGGGAGGCTTTAGGCTAGCTCGTGCTAGGTTGTGTTTACGTTGATTCTCAGCGCAGCGACGTTCGAGTTAAACCACAAAGAGTCGCAGAGACGGCACGGGGACACTTTTATTTATTCATGACACCTTTACAGGGCCCAATAGGGCATTGAGTAAAGGGGACAAGGACTAAGTAAATGTAAGAGAATAATACATTAAGACAGATAACTGAGCAAGTTGGTATGTATCCATATTTAAACTTTTTTAACGAGCACAAAAGACAAGGACAAGAAAGATAGACACACGAGCGCTGACTCTCAATAGTGCATGTGTCACATGATTTGTGCCGCACATGCTCTATGCTGGTTCTTGGGTACATATATGCATAGTTCCTTTCAAAAATAAATAGAGTAGAGTAGAGTAGAGTAGATCCTTTAGTTGAGAGTTAGCGCTCATGTGTCTATCTTTCTTGTCCTTGTCTTTTGTGCGCGCTAAAAAAGTTTAAATATGAAGAATAATACATGTTTGAATACAGAGAAATAAATAAAAAGATGTGCAGTGCAGTTAATGAGTAATTATTACACAGGGCAAAAAAAAAAAGCCAGAAATAGAAAAAAAAATACATTTTTGTTGATTTTTTTCTTGATGGTACACACTCTACAAGCAGCATTCTGTCCCATAATTACATCTTTGTTATCATAGACAATTAGTTAAGTGACGCCTATTGACATCAGGATAAATTTTATATGTTTTCAACGGCTTTGAATTCACAGAACATTCGTACGATGCACCGGTTCGTAACATCTGGGTCCAGCCAGGTGTAATAATTGTAAGTCCGGACTAGTCAACCTAGCTGGTCAATAGCAAATCACATTTGGGTATCAAAGCTTCGCAAGTTACCCTCCTCTTGCAGGATGGGAAGTCTCGGGTGCATTACGTTGCCTTGTTCACGTTCTAACGCTGTAGTAGAAATTTTTTTAAACAAAACACAATGATGGTTCAGAAAGATGAGTTGGGGACACGTTTCGCAGCTATTGTCAATCGCTAGCGTTTGAGCCGCAGTGATTTTCCAGTCAAATGAAGATACTTAAACCGATACGAGAATACTATAAGGTAAATTGCACATGGGCTTTGACATTACTCAAGCTCAATTAGCAAAACGACTGTGTTGTTTTTAACTGCAATGCAAGGCTTAGTCTACTCCTGGACAGACACGCGTCGTGGGAATTAATCTACCGACTAGGCGAACTTGTATGAAAGTGCGAAAAATGGCAAGGAGTGGCGCTGCCAACCAGAAGTTTCAGCATCATTTCTGTTGGAAGGAAAATTTAATGGTGAAAGTCGTGGAACTTGGCCGTTTAATTAAAGGATTATAACAATCATAAAAACGTTCTTTTTTGGAGTTTAGTGGCACACAGATCAAGCTTGTAATAAAGGGGACACTCATATCATCCACCCATCCAAACACCGCCCGTACGTCTGTCCGTCCACCCATCCGTCCATGGAAACGAACGTCATGCGTATCTCCAAGTAAAGAAAATGTTATTTTTGCACACCAGCGACTCTGGTGTGGCGGAGGAGGCTCGGGGACTTGATCGATTGCGAACTCTGCCTTCACAAAACGGTCTAAATCACGATACGATAGCAGACGCCAGCAACTAACTTACGAGCCTGGCTACTTAGTGTGGCTATGGACTCCCATGCGTAAACGTGGACTGTGCAAGAAACTGCTCGCTGACTATGTTGAACCGTTTGTCGTAACTGAGCGTTTTTGTGAGGTGAATTAGCGCATTGGACGCCTCACTGCCAATGGGAGGTGGTCATCCAAGACCGAAGTCACGCACTTAGTTCGCCTAAAGCCGTTCAGTCAGCGACTGCCCAGCTGACTCCTCACCCGGAGGGCTTCGTCTGCATGGGGAGAAATGATACAGTTGGATCAATCTAGTAACAGTGACCACAACAACAACAGGAGGGTGAAGAGAAGAACGACGCGCAGTACTGGCACGCACTTGCCGTCCATCCCCTGTAAATAAACCTCCATTTAACCTCACTTATAAGTCCCGTAGCAATATTTTTACACACATACCTATTTACTTCATTTATCTGCCCTGTGGTCGCGTTCTTTTTTCTTTAGAATAAATGTATTTGCTGTATTTTGCGCTTGGAGGTTATCAGCTGAAGTGCACTGAGAGCACTGAGAAGCAATATTCCCAAGATTCACAAGATTTGCTTTCTAAGGCAGAAGCACACGCAGTAAACGTGTCCCTAAAACACGATAGCTCTTTAACTGTGCCGGATTCGATGAATTATTGCTATATAGTAATTTCGCAGAAAGCCTCGACCAGATGCTTCTGTGCTTAAAGCAATTTCGCACAGGTTATCCGAAAAAAACACGCAGCACCGATGATACAACCGGTCTGTATTTATGATGGCACCGGAACTGCACTAAATCAGCTGACAACATGCTCCTGTCTTTGCCGCGTTCTATCTGTATGGCAGTGTCCCATAGGCAGGGCATACATCGATGGTTGTCCCACGTGCTTCATAGTACGGCGTCCGGAAAGAGGAAAAAGGGGCGTAGGTTCTCGTCCTCATAAATCTCCCCACCTGACAGGGAGGCCTCTCCCGGCTTATCGGCCGGCTTTTCCGACAACAGCGCCCATGCTTGCGAAACAAAGAAAAGTAATGTTAATGATATGGCACATAAGGAATGGGAAAGGAGAGAGGGCGTGAAGACAGCCTGAACAGGGGAAAGCTTTGCAGGGAAAGGGCTCGAAAGCACCTATGTAAAGCTCACAATGAACAGCCAAGCGTTCTTTTGTATTTATTCAGCGGAGCGCGTAGACTAGTAGGCGCTGATTAAATGCCCGTCACGCTCCTCCACCACCGGCTCCCTGCCATCCCTACTGCGCCTTCGTTTCCAGAGGGTTAGGGGCTGCGATACATCGGAGCGTAGCCGTTCTACGCGTATGCGCTGTGGCGTGCCTTAACGCTTCACGAAACAGCTGTCAAAAAGAAGCAATCCGAAAACGCGGCCACTGAATGCACGAGCATGCAAAGATAATGCTGTTACGGGAGGGAGCCTGCACGCACGTAATTGACACTTGTTTGCGATATTGTCTTAACAGCGTAGAGAATCGCTCGCCGCCATGGCTGGATACAAAATAATCTTTACAGGAAACATCACATACATACATACATACATACATACATACATACATACATACATACATACATACATACATACATACATACATACATACATACATACATACATACATACATACATACATACATACATACATACATACATACATACATACATACATACATACATACATACAACGTGGTCTCACGCTATTTAAAAAAAACATGATGAACATGAAACGGGGAATTTTTCTGTGGCAATTGAACCTGGTCTTTCAGACCACTGTATGGCGAAGTTTTCATGCCCCCCTCTTTAGAAAGAACTGCTCCTTCTAAAACAGTGATGGTTAAAAATTTTCTTCATGCATAGGATGAAAAATGTTGTAGACTTCCTGGATATAAACCAGCAATTTTGGCGGGTCTGATGTTTCAGAGCTATGGGACTAACGTAAAAAGTAATGTCTGTACTGTAAGATAAAAAAAGGGTTAGCGAAAAAAATTCATTGATCACCCTTGATTTATTCCATGAGAAAAGAAAAACAGAGGGGTCAAGACATCGTAGTGCCCCTCAGAAAACTATTCGAAACAACCAGACACTTCTCAACCAGTACTTTCGATGTGCTAAGTGCTAAGCAATTTTTTTTTCAACATATTCAGCCAAAGTTCATACGGGCGGCTCCTGATAAATTCTGCTCACTGTTCTCCCGTAAAAAAAGAGAGGACATTATTCATATAATTTATAAAGACATCATCGTTATACATAAAATAAGCATAGCTACGCATTTAAATGAATACTTTCAAAGCATTTTCCAAAAGGATCGCGATAGCGCATGCGCTGATGCAACATCTTATCTGGACGCAGACATCGTGTCACTATCAGGAGTAGTAACGATGCTTCTCAATTTAAACACTAAATCCTTGCCAAGGCCCGATAACATTCAAAATGCATTTCTGCGTCGATAAGCAGAGATGGTTGCCAATTTCGTTGTGATCAAATAATCACAACGAAGTTGTGATCATCTTGTTTCTGAACAATTGGAAAACAGCACCAATTGTTCCAATATTTAGGTCAGGCGATAAAATGTTGGTTTCAAATTATCGCCCCATATCCATCACTTATTTCGGTTGTAAGCTTCTTGAGCATGTCATAGCTGACGATATCACTAATTTTCTCAACGACAACACACTGACCCCATTTCAACATGGATCCCGGATGGGTTTGTCAACTGTCACTCAACTGATCACAGTCATGCATATTTTCGCATTATTTCTTGGTAAATCCAGGAAAATTGAGGCTATTTTATCAGACTTTAGGAAAACTTTTGATTTAGTTCCCCACCATAAACTGATTTTCAAGCTTAAAGATATCAGCCTTCCTGGTTTTATTGTAAACTGGGTCTCTGAATACTTATCATATCGAACAGAATTTGTTGATATAAATGGTTAGGCTACTGTTCATCCAAACTTCAGGTTACATCAGGTGTTCGTCAGGAAAGTGTTTTGGGACTCTAATTTTTAAATACATGTAAATAATATTGTTAAAGTTGTCCCTGAACATGTTAGAGCAAGGCTCACCACCGGTGATTGTGTCCTTGCTTATGAAATTTTTTACCATTAACGATCAACCACTATAAATACCTGTCTTAGTGGCGTTTTTCAATGGCGGAAGCCAATAGGATATGAAAATGAATTGAGAGAAAACAGTGTACATGAACGTAACAAGAAAGAAAAAATTATTTCTCTTTTCCTATGTGCACTTCAAGCTGAAGTTCTGGAAAGAGGTCCAGTGAATATTAGTACCATTGGCGTAATGATAACAAATAATCTAATTTACAATATGCGTGTATCTAACATTGACGCATCCGCCTTACGTAAATTGTATTTTCTCAAGTACGAACTTCGTCTTGCCTCACCATCGGGGAAGTTGTTCGCCTTTAATACCATCATTAGACCTACTCTCGAGTATGCATGCATTATTAGGGACCCACACACTAAGAAAACCATTCATGTCATAGCAATGATTAAACGTAAATGCATTCGGCTGATATTTTCTAAGTACCGCATGACATACTCTCCAACAGCTATCACGCAAGGAAATAACGTACAAGAACTTCAGCTTCGACGCAAAATCCCGGAGATTAAAGTGTCTTTTTCATTTAAAAAACTAACATTCTGCATTAGAGGCTTCTCCGTTCATCCAACCTCTGACGTCATGACTAACTACAAATCGCCATGCTGGAATCGAAAACACGTACCAACGCATTTAAGTTCTCCTTTTTTTCTGAACCATTACAGACTGGAACGCTCTGGCCGTTTGAGTCGCTACAAAACATGCATTCATTCAACCGAATGACATCATAACGTATGACACTTTCCTTTTAGGGGCGAAGCTCCTTAGGGTGTGGGTCGTTCCCTCCTCCGTTTGTATGTAGTATGTATGTAGCCACCTCTAGTTTATGAATTGCTCAATAGATGGCGTTGTGTGCATATGTCCTTGGAAATTATATCACCAGATGGCGTTAGTGGTTCCACTAACGTTGGTTAGTGATTACCGCTAGAGGCGATATAATAAAAGGGGCTCGCTCTTGGCGCGCTTTCTCTTTCGCTCGGAGTCGCCCCACTCATCATCATTCACCTCGTGGATGGCGCTGTTATAATTGGGATCGTCGGGCCGATGCGGTACTCTGAGTCGAGCACCGGAGGAGGACTCCATCGTGATCAACGGTGAGGTGAACTGAGGCACAACCCATAGCCAAGGACGCGTGGCTTTCACAACTCACAGCAGCGTTCTGTGGCGATGCATGCGGAGGCGAGGCGTTGCGTCGAGCACTGGTGTTGACTTCGGCGTCTGAGTAGGTGGCACCGTCTTCCTCTGTCGTGGAACGCGAACTGGCGTTGTCGCTGAGGCTGGGAGCGCTCGGAACACAAGTCGGCGACGCTCGTGCCCAGCTCACGATCGAACACCCAGGATAATGCAAAGACGCGACACGTGTTGTCACGTCTTTGCATGATCGAGTGGGCAATGTACGGGGGGATTCACGGTTACCCGAATGATCCCTCCGAGCTTCGCCCACTCACCATCATTCACTTCGTGGATATGCTGTCATTTTTCGGTCTGTAATTATAGAAATTTTTTGTTTATTTCTAATTCCAACCGCTTTCACGTATGTGTTGGCGTAATAGTACCCTTATTACTGTGTGATCTGGTATATGTATGCATGTATGTATAGCTGTATGTACTTATGTATGTGCAGATACTTTTTGTCATTATGAACTGCTATATGTATGCGTTTATGTATAAGTATATTAATTCTATGTGTGTGCTTAGGTGTGCGTATACTACTTATTTTGATTCTGAATTGCTTTTTTTTTCTGTTTGTACAAGTGCTTGTGATTCACCCTTCATACCACTGCTGCATAGGCTCTGTCCTGAGCCTGCAGTACCCTGCACATAAATAAATAAATAAATGAATAAATAAATAAATAAATAAATAAATAAATAATAAATAAATAAAAAGCCGGCAGATCCCACGCACTGTGGGGAATCGATGTAATGCGAAGCCGCCAGGAAGGAGCAAGGCATGCTTTACATAATTTGCATGGCATGTTTTACATGTTAGGACCTGTCATTTATGTTCGTGATACAGTCACGTCACTCAATACCAAGTTTGGTGTATATCAAGCTAACGAAACGGGCGCGAGCGCGCCATGAGCGTGGCATGCAAGTCATGTCGCACATGACAAGTAAGGATTTCCATATTACCACTGGTCATTTATGTTCGTCATACAGTCATGTCACTCAATACCAAATTTGTGTATCTCTAAGAATATCTGGAGTTTTACGTCCCAAAACCACGATATGATTATGAGAGACGCCGTAGTGGAGGGCTCCGGAAATTTTGACCATCTGGTGTTCTTTAACGTGCACTGACATCGCACAGTACACGGGCCTCTATCATTTCGCCTCCATCGAAATGCGACCGCCACGGCCGGGATCGAACCCGCGACCTTCGGGTCAGCAGCCGAGCACCGTAGCCACTGTTCCTCCGAGGCGGACAAATTTGGTGTATCTCAAGCTAACGAAACGGCCGCGAGCACGCCATGAGCGTGGCATGCAAGTCATGTCGCTCATGACATGTCATGATTTCCATATTACCACTTGTCATTCATGCTCGTCATACAGTCACGTCACTCAATACCAAATTTGGTGTATATCAAGCTAACGAAACGGCCGCGAGCGCGCCATGAGCGTGGAATGCAAGTCATGTCGCTCATGACATATCATGATTTCCATATTGCCCCTTGTCATTTAGTTCCTCATACAGTCATCTCACTCATTACCAAATTTGGTGTATCTCCAAGCTAACGAAACGGCCGCGAGCACGCCATGAGCGTGGCATGCAAGTCATGTCGCTCATGACATGTCATGATTTCCATATTACCACTTGTCATTCATGCTCGTCATACAGTCACGTCACTCAATACCAAATTTGGTGTATATCAAGCTAACGAAACGGCCGCGAGGACGCCATGAGCGTGGCATGCAAGTCATGTCGCTCATGACATGTCATGATTTCCATATTGCCACTTGTCATTTATGTTCGTCATACAGTCATGTCACTCAATACCAAATTTGGTGTATCTCAAGCTAACGAAATGGCCGCGAGCGCGCCATGAGCGTGGCATGTAAATCAAATCATGTTGTTCATGACATGCACGTCATTATTTGCATATTACCACCTGTCATTTATGTTCGTCATACAGTCACGTCACTCGATCCCAAATTTGGTGTATATCAAGCTAACGAAACGGCCGCGAACGCGCCATGAGCGTGGCATGTAAATCATACTTTTCATGACAAGTTAGTCATGATTTTCATGATGTGACCAGCCATTTATGTTCGTCATACAGTCATGTTATGCCATACAAAATTTGGTATAAATCCCATTAACGATACGGCCAGGAGAGCACAAAGTCGTAGGCGGCTAGATAGATAGATAGCTAGATAGATAGATAGATAGATAGATAGATAGATAGATAGATAGATAGATAGATAGATAGATAGATAGATAGATAGATAGATAGATACGCTCAAATTCGCCGAAGTTCGCTAAGAAATGCTTCGCATTTAATAAATAAATGATGATCAACCTCCTTTATGCTTTCATGAGTCCCACGAGCTGTTTGACCCATTCCACTGTAGTTTGGGAAAAGGCCGTTCTACAGACACTGTACGACGGACAGTTTTCGGAAGAGAATATCCTTGGACCGCGTACGAATGCGTCGCAGGACAGCAAAGGGATAGTGGATAGGACCATGGATAGTGTTTTTAAAATCAACCGGGTTAAGCGATGATTTGAAGGTGTTCAATAAGGTGTGCAATAGACAGGCGCAGATGTACCGTGGCAGTACTTTCTCCCCGCTTCTTTCTTTCTTTTAATCCTTTCCCCCAGTGCAGGTTAGCAAACCAGGGCTTACGTCTGGTTGACCTCCCTGCCCTCCCTTCCTTTTTTCCTACTCCTTTTGAACTAATCACGGCTATCATTCAATGCATTCGCCCACAAACCATTTTTTGCATTTTTGCTTATGCAAATGCATATGACTCAACAAGGCGCTTAAGGGATCCTGCAAATTCGGTCAGAAATGTTCGTCCAGGAGTATTGACAAAACTTATTTTGGTTGTTGAAGCTGGCAACACATTATGCCATCAGTTTAAGAAGAAATTGGGCTACCCCAAGTAGGCGTACTTCGATGCACACGTTTTACTCTTAAGTTCAGTTACATTCAGCCATCAAGTGGGGCGAATATTAATTATTGTGTAATTTTTGACGAAGTGAAGGTAGGCTTTAGGTCCTGTTACCATGCAGCCTACGAGTTCTAATTCCTACTTTGTTTGTAGAAAGCGGAGAAATGGGCAAACAAAATGCACTTAGACTCGAAGCATTCAACGAATCTGTTCTCCATTTTCATTTTTATTACGCCGCGACCACACCACATTCATGTCCATTAAATGTATATGCGTTATGCAAAGAAGGGTGCCAAGCCCAGGGGTTAAAACACTCGCTTTCGAAGCGTGGTTGCCCAGGTTCAAAGCCAGCCGCGCCATAGACATTTACATTGTTTTACTGATTTATTTCTTTCATCAATGGGTTTTATCGTTATGTATTGGTTTCTTCCGCCATTCATAGGAGACGCATGTGGTTCGATTTTAATCCGTTCAGCCCCGGACTTTTTATTTTGATCGGAGACTTCTTGTGCGTGTTTTACTAATAGTTAGGACCTCAGAAGACCACAAACGAAAAATTGAGCCTGTGGTGCAAGTATTTATGGATTAACGTACATGGCGTCAAATTAGGTCATCAGGGCTCAAGGGTTGTGTAATTAGAAAATTGACTTTTTTATTTCTGCTACTGACTAGACTATACAAAATGAAAATCAACGTCTTATTTGACGTCTCATTGAAACAGCTTCGGTACGTCGTCCCTGAAATGGCGCTTAACCTGCCTGAGCTTATTCGCCTCGGCGTCACCCACGACTTCGGTCAAGCTTCTTCTTGTTTGTTGCTCGCAGCTTCATAAACATGCCACAGTTTTGATGTCAGTTGCAGTTAGGATCATTGAAGAAGTATTCCCCCAAGAATGAGCAGTTGTCGTTTCATTCCTGAGGTGCCAGGGTAAATGTTGTGTAGTGGAGTCAATTGACACAACCAGGGCAGAAAGGGTTAATAGAGTTACTGTGTATCCTTTTATACAGTAATTCTGGATCTCAAGGATTCAAATTTTGCCACTGTCCCTAGGTGTCACTGGGGTTTTTGGTCAATGCCCGCAGTGATAACGCTGAAAACTAACGTATAACAGCTTGGCTGTAAAAGGTTAACAGTTCAGCTGTCCGTATAAACAGTTGGTATCTCTATTTGAAAAAAAATTGAAGGACACTTTGTACATTCCAAAGTGTGTTCGGCTAAATTGTGTGGCCATTCCACTGACAGAAAGACGGACGGACAGGCGGACGGACGGACGGACAGACGGACATCCTGACGGACGGACGGACGGACATCCGAACGGACGGATGGACGGACACCGGACGGACGGACGGACGGACGGACAGACAGACCGACGGACGGACGGACGGACAGACGGACATCCGGACGGACAGACGGACATCCGGACGGACGGACGGACAGACGGACATCCGGACGGTCGGATGGACATCCGGACGGACGGACGGACAGACGGACAGACGGACGGATGGACGGACAGACGGACAGCCGGACGGACAGACGGACATCCGGACGGATGGACGGACAGACGGACATCCGGACAGACGGACATCCGGACGGACGGACGGACGGACGGGCGGACTGACGGACAGACGGACAAACGGACATCCGGATGGACGGTCGGACAGACGGACATCCGGACGGACGGACGGACGGACGGACAGACAGACAGACAGACAGACAGACGGACGGACGGACACCGGACGCCGGACGCCGGACGGACACCGGACGGACACCGGACGGACGGACGCCGGACGGACACCGGGCGGACGTGAGCATGAGACATGCTTTCGCCTTAAAAAGTTTGGCGTTCAAGAGTACTATGTGCTCTACTGCTAGGAGCAAGTAGGCTGTTCTTAACGACGGGAACAAAGAGCGAAAATCCACTAATGTCATTGGAGTCGAGCGTGGAGATAACACTGTCGCATCCTATCTAGAAGACCCTCCATACCTGTGCTGTTGAGTTTGCAAGGTTTGTCTGCATATCTCATAAGTACAGGTGTAAAGCAAAACAAGAATAATCTGACGACATATACTGTTAAGCAACACTTCGTACTATTTAAACATATATCCGTAGAGGTGGTAACGTATGCGTGAAACCGCGGTATCGTGATACTCGTCGGTAAAACAGACATCATAAAAAAAAAGCCCCCACCTCCCCGAAGGGAATCGTGAGGAAATGCGAATGCATTTCGCGCGCGCTTCACTCCATTTATATATGGTGGTTGTGGTTTGAAGAAGGAAAAGGCGCCTAATTTCTGCAGCCCGGTCGGGAGCACGGCGCAGCGCCTTTTTTTTTTTTGCTTTTTCTTGTTTTTTTAAAAATTTTTTTATTTATTTTTTAAATTTTTTTTTTCATATATAGCTCCGCCGAGCTCCGCCGCAGACCGCTTTTAGTTAACGCGCACGCTGCGAATTTTTTATTGTTCAACAACGCACAGGAGAAATCTCCCACCGGCACCACCTTGGAGGTCAAGATTCATTGCCATATATACGGGGTGGCCAGTGAACGGTTGTGCAGCGCGAGCAGTCGGTTTTTTCAACCAAGAAACTCGCTAGCAGACGCTGCCTGTGTCGGCGTCGCCAGGCGAGAGAGGGAGAGGGGGGGGAGCGTAGGAGAGGAGAGAGAGGTGGGGTGCGCATGCGCAGTGGGAGTGTGGACGCTGCGGGCAGAGATGCCTAGAGAAGAGAGGGTGAGCGTAGGAGAGAAGAAGAGAGGTGGGACGCGCATGCGCAGTGGGAGTGTGGACGGCGCGGGCAGGGATGCCTAGAGGAGAGAGGGGGAGAGTAGCAGGGGGAGAGAGGAGGGGAGGCGCATGCGCAGTGAGGGTGTGGTTGCCGCGGGGAGGGATGCCTAGGGGAGAGAGAGGGAGAGAGGAGGTTTTTTATCTTTATTTTTTTTTGAAAGGGTTTGCGCATGCGCAGTAAGGGCGGTCACGCCGTACACCACCACCACCGGATTAAGCTTCGCCATAAGATGCTTCACATCTAACACCTGCCGGCGCGCACACCTCCTCAACCTATCCTCCTCCTCCTCCTCCGCGGACAACGCCAACGCCGCACAACGCCAACGCCGGATGCCTGACATAGCCCGACTATGAAATGCATTCGCATTTAAAAATGGCAGCTTCTCCCGCTAAAGGGAACCATGTATGGATGCGAAGCAGCGGGGGAGATGGTTAGCTTGATCTTGAGATGGTGTAATTTTATTGAGAGGACGAATGAGAGTGCATAAGAGAAGAGAGAGAATGTGGTGGTTGCGTGTTTATTAGATGTGAAGCATCTTATGGCGAAGCTTAATCCGGTGGTGGTGGTGTGCCACGTGCCCACCCTTACTGCGCATGCGCAAACCCTTTAGAAAAATAAAAATAAAAAACCTCCTCTCACCCTCTCTCTCTCCTCTAGGCATCCCTCCCCGCGGCAACCACACCCTCACTGCGCATGCGTCTCCCCTCCTCTCTCCCCCTCTCTCCTCTAGGCATCCCTGCCCGCGGCGTCTACACTCCCACTGCGCATGCGCGTCCCACCTCTCTTTCCTCTCCTACGCTCCCCCTCTCTCCTCTACGCATCCCCTGCCCACGACGTTCACACTCCCACTGCGCATGCGTGTCACCCTCTCTCTCTCCTCTCCTACGGCAATTTGCAGTGGTGTCGTACTACAGAACTTAACAGAAAACGGATGTGGTGGAATGGCTATTTATGCGCATATTATGTGAGATTAGACCAGGTTTCTCGCGGAATAATCACTCATTATAGCGCATTTAGGCGAAGCTTTTGTTTCGATGGTGGCGTCGTATATGTGACATTGATCCTTCCTGAAGAAAAAACAAAAGCCAACCGCGACGTCGACTTTCGTTTTGTGGCAGCTTGATCGAAGTGTCATGGGCACCAATGTGTAAAGGACGAAATTATTTGCGACTACCGTTCCCCCAGCTTCGGGAAACCAACTTATGTCTATATCAGCTCTGACACGAAGTAATCCGGATAACTGCCGCGTCGAAGAAGAGTCCCTTGATGTATGTAACGTCTTCCCAAGAATAAGTGGTAATATTTGGTTAATTGCACCTTTATTTTATAGCAATAGCACTGCTCATTCAAAACAGAAACATTACATCGGAATATTAGAAATGCGGTTTCTCGTTTTGCCTCATTTTGTTGGCATGATACATGTTTCTGCAATGTATATACATGCCGAAGTAAACGAACTTCAATTCAGGGAGTTTCATGAAGAACTACACTGATGGTGTCCAAGTGAAGGGTTGCAGCAAGTTCAGTGCGAGCACAAGAAACAGAGAGACGCACAGGACAAGGCTGGACTTACAGCTGAAGTTTATTAAAAGAAGATATTCCGCTAGAACACCACCAGGCATGTGTACAGAACCAACAGCAGTAATCATGCTAACATGCAACATGCAATTTAACATGCTCCAACTCCCCCGCTTATTTCTATCAATTTTACAAGACCTTAACACGTGCACTACGTGGTGAAATCATAGTTTCGTCAGATACTGAAATTCCTCATGCGTAATGTGCAACGAAGGTTCCCGACACACAATTCAGCGCAGAATTTCCTGATCTGGAAAGCTTCGCCTATTTCTCTCTCCACTCTATTGCGTTCCATCCCCGAAATTCCCTAGAACACCGCATGTGTGGCGGTGTTCTGGGGAATACCGTTTTTTAATAAAGCTTCAATTGTAAGTTGAGCCTTGTACTGGGCCTCTCTCTTCTTCTTGTGCTCGCGTCTAACTTGCTGGAACCCTTTCACTTGACATAATGTACCAACTGGGCCAGAGCACCACACTGCCATACTGATGGTGATTACAGCACACTTGACACTTTTATACAAAAGGGGTAGATACTGCGATCAGTTATTTACGACCTTATCGATCTAAAAAAAATGTCGTGTATGCAGCGTTTAGTAGTAAGAAGCATACGTATCTGTAGTCTTGCCAATGCCGAAGTGCGAAGCCATTTTTGACTGTGCACTGCGTAGTGTATGCGGAGCACGTGACTGCGCATCGGCCCGCTTCGGTAGTTTTCGCCGCAGTGAGAGCTGATTTGCAGAAGATATACAGGTGTGTAACAGCTCGTGGATCTTAAAGAACATTTTGTAATAATAGTAGAGGTTTTTCCTACGCCCTGCAACTTCTTTGCGAGTGCTTACTGACCATTGCATCAACGCCTTTCCGTTGGGGTCACAAGTGCGACGGCTATAGTGAAAGTGCTTAAACCGGCGTAAAAGCAAAAGTATTCATTTCGCCTGAAAAAAAAAAAAAAAAAAAAAAAAAAAAAAAAAAAAAAAAAAAACGAAGAAAAAAGCTCGCGAGAAACCAAACCACAAGGACCTCTGTGCTCGATGGTGTGGTGGAAAAGGCGAAAGGGAAAGGGATACTTTCGACCAATGGCATGGCCGTTTGCGAGGAAGAGGAACGGCGTCGCGACCCAACCAGCCTTTCGCTCCAGGCGCTGCGCGACTCGGAGTGTCAGTTTTGGTCGAATCTCCGTGGCGACTCCGAGTTCCAGCTTTGGTCGAATCTCCAATGGTGGACAGACGTACGCAGCAGGGTGGACGCAGAAGCGGTGCCGATGAGCCAAAGCGCATGGAGAGCCACTTTACCGAGCCTTCTATCTGTCTGCACATTCTCCGATATATATATATATATATATATATATATATATATATATATATATATATATATATATATATATATATATATATATATATATATATATATATAATATATGTGTGTGTGTGTGTGTGTGTGTCAGTGTTGTGGAATGGGCGCCTCCATTCCATTCTAATTCCAATCCGAGGAATTAGAACTTGCCGCAATTCCATTCCTTTCAATTCCTCGGAATGAAAAAACTTGGCCCATTCCCACTCCGGGAATGGCCGGGCAGTTAAATTCCATTCCTTCAATTCCTCAACGTAGGAAAGGCATCTTGATAGTTTTATCTAGTTATAAAGGCTTAATGCCCCATGAAGCTGATGCCGTCAGATGCTTTAAGAACTGAAGAAGTACGGAAAACACGTTACCAAGGTCGAGGGATAGTAGCTCGGTGACATATCTCGTGCATTACAACCACCCTATAAATTCCCATAGGGGCAGTTCTCCCGCTACCTATAGTATTTGCATGATCAGCATGTTTGAACGAAGGGCGATGTTTGAATATTGTTTAAGCTTAAATGTGTCAATGCTAAAATGACGACATAGCGTATTTTTATGGAGATAAAAGCAGTGTTCAAGAAGACTAAGCAGTTTTGCCACGCGTCTGGAGCGATGGTGAATATGGAGAAAACTAAGATTTCTTTAATGGGGAACAAAACCTTCTATATCTGCTGGTATTACTTGGAACAGTGCACCGCTCGGGCACCTTGTGCCTTTGCATCGAATACGGAACACTGGGCCGCACTGCTCGTCAGCAGTCACGCTTGTCAAGCGCGCCTGGCAAGCATGGATAGGGGTGAGGAGAACTTTCTGTGTTCGCCTGTGCGCAGGTATGCAATGTCAGGTATAAAACTTAGAAAGCGCTTTTTTCGAATATGCGTATGAGTCGCCGATGGTGACAGAAGGAAAAAACGAAAAAAGTGAAGGGTTGTGAGACAGCAGGCGGCTAGGGTGCCGTCGAAGGGAAAAAAAAATCACAAGGCGTAGGGGGGGGGGGGTTGCCGCCGCCGTAATTCCGCATGACGGATACCAACGGCATAGAACCGCGGTTACGCGAAGAACAGAGACAAACTTCGGAGCAACACGGTTTATATAAGGGCAGAATTGAAGTAGGCGCGTTGCTTATAAACATACCGTGCTTGTCCGACCAGACAGCATCAACGACTGCTACAAGGGCATTAATAGATTTTCTGAAGAATACTGGACTGGACAGTAGACTTTAAGAAGACCACTGTGCGTTACGTGGTCATTGTACATACGCATCACCTCTTCCTGTCCCCATCATCATCATCTTTATCCCTCTATTCCTCCCTCTCACTTTTCCCCTGTGCTGATTAGCAGGCCAGAGCGCACAATCTCAGGCCGACCTTTCGGCCTTCTAATAAATTCGCTCTCTCTCTCTCTACCGTGCTTGTAATCAACCAAGCCATTTTAAAAATACTGCATCATTGTTAAATTCGATGCTCTGACTTACTAATGTTTCAAGTTTGAAAAACAGCGCGTCGACGAAAAGGTGATCTATATTGCCAAAAGACGTAATTCCATTCCCATTCCATTCCGTGCTACGGCGTTTAATTCCATTTCCATTCCATTCCTCCAAGCGTTGTCCCCGTTCCATTCCCATTCCACTCCGGGGTCGCAAAAATGTGGAATGAATCCGGAGTCATTCCAATTCCGGAGTGGCAACTCCGCAACACTGGTGTGTGTGTGTGTGTGTGTGAGTGCGAGTGTGTGTGTGTGTGTGTGTGTGTGTGTGTGTGTGTGTGTGTGTGTGTGTGTGTGTGCGTGCGGGCATGCGTTCGGCTACTGCGTTCGGTTTCCATTGTTGTCAGTCATCCAGTAGTTTTTTTTTATAGGGACAGATGCACCTCTGCCTGACGCTCGGTGTTGAAGGCGCTCGTACCGCGAGGAAGTAGGCCTCTGCGTTCAGCACGCTTTAACTGTTCCCTCCCCCCTCCCCCCAGGACGTCGCGCCGTGCTCTCTTATGTGTTTTCAGAAATAAGCGTCTTTCATATGCTGAAAACAACTCGTTCACGCACGGGAACAGTGTTACACGATGTTCAAAATTTCCAAGTGTATGAATAGTCCAGGAAGGAAAGGCATCGATGCCGTATGCGATGACAACGGAGTCTCCCCACAAGAAAATTCTAATTGTCTACACATTGTGCACTTCTCTTCCGTGCCCGTGTATCTGTAGCTACGTTCGCACTGAATAATAGATGACTGCGTCCCCGGACCTTCACCTTGCGCGCCGGCTTAGTGGCGATATTTAACTATGTGCGCACGCAAAGCTCGAGCCCTGCAGTTAAGTAGTGATATTAGTCAGAACAAAGAAAGCGAGCCCTTAAATTTACGATTATTTCCTTCTGTTAAGTAGTGAGAGACTCAAGCAAGGGCCTATGTGGCTGATCACCGCATTCCTATATTTTAAACAGCTTACTTGGAAGGGGCACTGTATAAACATTTAAGTATTCTGTTGTAACCATTTGCAATCGACAGTTTCCTGTCGACCTCAGTGTTCCCCCGCTTGAGTGATCTGAGACACTACTACTTCTTTGCAAGACTACTTCGTTCATACTGAAATATAGACTTGCTGCGCAAGCAGAAACAAAAATGAAGGGAGACAGAATAGAGCGCGGACAGGACTACGCTCTATCCTGTCTCCCTTCTTCTTTCTTTATGCTTGCGCAGCAAGTCTAGATTGCTGAGACACAGATAACAGAGATTCTGGTATGCAGAAGGTCAAGCATGTCTCGCTTTCATTGTATATATTGAAAGAGCGGCACCAGCGGTTAAAAAGTCACTGCAGTCAATGTCCTGTTGCAGCTGCGCTCGTCATTATCGCAGATAAATCCAGAAATGCAAGATATAAACGAACGTCGGACGAAGCCTTGGCGAGAATTTAACGACTTGCTCATTAGTGAAAAGAGAACTTTACTGTCTGTTTTGTATTTTTTTTTGCTCTTGGTTTTCGTGCAACCAATGCCAGCAGTAGATGGGGAACCTGATTTAATTTTTTTTTGTACTTTTCCACTGCGATGTAATCTGTTATATCTTTTACAGCCCCGCAAAAACTTTGATATTGCGATTACTTTCTGTTTCCTCTTGTGTCGACATGTACGCGTTTGAAAACTATAATACACGATGGCAAAAACAGGGGGGCCCGAACAGTTTTACATAGACAGTGTGGCGGTGGTTGGAGGTCGGAGGGCTTGCTGTAAAAATTGAACGCAGTTAACAATCGTACCCGGCGTTGCAAAGAACGTGCCAAAGGAAGCGCGACGCTTTTTGACAGTCATTATTGGCGCCTGTTTCTAGCTTTCGTGCTCCCAATTTAAACGCCGGTGGCGGTGGCATCGTGCCGATGGGCTCGTAAAATCGAGGTTGAATTGGCACCCAAGCGGAAAAAATGCTGTCTCTCTCTCTCTTCTGAATCCGCATATGCGATCTCCGCGGCAGTACCCCGCTTCACTTTTCGGTGGTCTTATATTTTGCGGTGAGCTTTCACGTGTTTTTACGCGTACTTATGAATAGCCTACGCTTATCGTCGTACAATTGTACGGGGGGGGGGGGGGTAAAGCAATCTAATTTTCAGTTTATCCAGGGGGTCCCAGCAAATATAGGGTAAGCTGTAAGAGAGAGAGATAAACATTAATTGATAGAGTGGCTTGTTACTAAATGGGGAGAGTCCCTTATTCCATGAATTCTGTGGCCACGACCTCCCGCTGGGCCCAGCGGCAGACAGCACACTGTTTCGCAATAAGAAAACAATCAGGATGGTGTGAAGGTACAATATTCTCGCAGCCTGCAATTCTGACAAGTGTCCCAGATTGCGACAATTTTAACAAAACGGGATTTTCGGTAGCCTAAGGAGGACACCTTAGAGAACATGCCAAGGCTGTCGTACCAAACGCTTCTGAAATTCTTTAAAAAAATTGTGAGCGCTAGAATATCTCTTGATTAATTTGAAAAGAAATGCATACATTTCAAGCAAGGAAGGAAGGAGGAAACAGAAGAGTGGAATGCAGAGATGTTAACTGTATTGTCCTCTGTTGGTTCCCGCGCTCCCAGTTCGCTGAACGAATGTGAATCACTAGTAGCCCACCTTTCGATCAATTTCAGCAGCGCAAGAAACAAGTGACGAAAAAACGCCTTAGAAAGCAGGGTGTCAGGAAATTGCTTGCAGAAATGGAAAAAAAGCCTTTATTTATAGAGAATCGTTGAGCTGCACACAGAAGTGAAAAAGAATAAGCTAGGTGATGAGAATAGCTGTAAGTATCGTGTAAATGTTCGCCCATCACCATAGCCCAACAACACAAGCGCACGTTTTTTTTTTCGGACATGCAAGCAAACGAATTTATCCAGTTTTAATTTTGTTATGCGACGCCTACAGATGGACGAACGTAAATAACGGCAATACCCTCACTTTGATGGCATTACGATCCGTCTATTCATACGCTTCAAGTAAGCTGTCAAGTTTCGCTTAATTTGAAGTGTTACCTTCACAGGGGCTAAATTGCATAGGTAGAAATATAGGGAGCTGTGGTTTTCCAATCTTTAGTGTGAAACGGAAAGACTTGTTTACGGGGCCTGGGCAAGGTTATAAAAGGATAAACAGCATTCCGGTTAAAATGTGGTAAAATGCTTAGGGACGAAAGACAACGGTGAAAGCTCGGTTGCACTCCGTGGGGGGCTGGAGGAGCTTAAAGAAAGCCCGTATAAAAGAATCGGCGAGATTCTTGTATATCGCGCTAATTGCAATACCAGGGCGTAAAAAAACGCGTAAAGTCGGGGACCACAGCGCCATTTACAGCTTTTCCACGCCTGCGGCTGCGTCTGACAAGGGGCTCAGGACAGTTAGCCTCGCACGTGTCTCGCACACAGTGGTGGTTCCTTCTGGCAGAGACTGCTGTAAAGGACGTTTGAACGGTGCATGTGTGTTGTGTGCGAATAAGCGCAGTGAACGCCTGCCGAGTTCCATGTGCGGAATCATCCCTCTTGCACGCGCCGTTCAAATGTCAAGCGCACTCGCTATTTCATGCAGATCGCGTGACCTGCACGGCTCCCTCTTCGACCATGGCAGTAGGACATTGCGTATGTCGTCATTGCGCCCTGGGCGGATTTCGTGCCTGATTCTATGCTTTGCCTTCCGCTCGAACGATTCCTTTCCCATACCGCCTTATTTATGCTCGTTACTCTTGAAGCGGGGCATTCTATCTTCAATCGTCTTGCGGCTATGGCGTCTTCTCCGGTGGCCATGTGTATCTTAGTGTGAAAAAGTGGCCTGAATAATATTAATTGCATATAAGAACGGGAAGATACGCAACTTGTTTTGAAAACGATCCTAACTTTATAGATATTTTAGAGATTTTTATTTCTGCAATCAGGGCGCGAATTGTATGCGACAATGAATGGTATATTTGCTGTTTTTACTTCTTGGTTAGTTCCTCAACAAATTCATATTTACCGTTTGTGCATTAAACGCGAAGTCTAAGCGAATTTAGACCTATGTCTTAGGTTACAATTTAGCTGTAAGTCCTATTCCACAGCATATCCAGTATAATGCCATGATACAACTGCAGTCACCACATTCTCAAAGAATATCATCTGCTTATTTCTTGGTTGTATTTCTTCTGAACTTTTCTATGCTGGCTGGCATTTACTTACCCGCATATTGCAAGAGAAGCTGGAAAAATTTTAAGGAGGGCTTTTTTCGCCCCATGAGCAATGGGGGGCAAATATATTTTGTTTCTTTCCTCGGAGTCTCTGTATCCGCAAATGGTTTAATGCTCAATACCAGAGCGATACGTTGACAAACAACACATCATCAGCTTCAAGCTGCAGGTATATACGTCATTCAGTAGTAGGCCTATAAAGTTGAATTATTATTGGGCGCTTATAGTCCACTTCGCATATAGGCATTTACTTCACAGCAGCGAACTGTTTTTGCAGAATCTACTGACAATGATGCTTCTCCTGAAATGCTTGCAAGAGTAAAATCGCAATGTTTCGTGTGGAGATAGGGTTTATGCTGAATGCCAGCCACTGTAAAATCATGGTAGATAGGCCACCTAAACTCCAGAGAAAATAGAGAGAAGATATGATGTGGACTAACCTTCGGAGTGCAGTCAGAAAATATTGAACAATGTAGTAGCCAACGAATGAAAACGCGTTTATTAGCCCTGAACTCATTCGTCCTCCAACGGTGAAAATAAGAGTTATCCTCACTGTCAAACAAAAGGTCGACAACCTCATCACGCACGGTGCCTGAAGTGGCTGGCAGGGGATCAAAATGGATCAAAGAAGAAAAGGAAATCAAAGAAGCAAGCCGCGATGAATCTCTCCGTTCTCTAATGCATCGAGCGGGGTTGATATACCACATCGCTTGAAGGTGGTTATCACCGACATGAACAAAGCTATTCTCAGGGGGGTTATCCATCCGTGTTTCTGAAAAAAAAATGGAAAATCCTTCTAAAAAAATGGTGGGCTACTTTTCCGGAGTGGAGCATGTCTTGGGACTTTTATGGTACGTAGTGCCATGCAAAAAAATTAAATAAAAAATGATGTCTCGTCAATCGTAATACTGATGTCAAGTTCGACTCATACGCTTTGCAAAACTATATTCAACCGTATTTTCTCGGGCATCAGCTCTATAGAGCTATACAAACTATCGCCTTCCTTTTTTATACAGTCAGCCTTCTTCATCTGAGCAGGCTAGCAGCTCAATGCGAAGCCAACGTCTTATATTGTAGTGTAGCCACGTCGAGAGGCAGTCGATAAAGCGGTACGGTGAACCTTATAGTATTTTTGTTGTTGCTTATATATTTCTAGACGTCTTGTGTGATGTCATCTCTCAGTGCTTATATTAACTCCCGAATGAAAAAGTCCTACGAAGCAAGCATCTAACTGGGCAGCACGTGTGGAACAAGTTGTATCAGTATTGCCAGATGTACAAAAACCCAAACCTTAGAAAAAAATATAATAAAAGCTAATATAGGAACGGCGCAACAGGGACTACAGAAAGAGAAGGAGAACAATCTACAGCAACAATAAGCCTGTCGTCTTTGGCTGTGTTTTGTTTTTTATCTCTCTCTGCACCCTTATAAGACGTCACGGCATATAAAAATACCCATTTGAACTTGACAAAGTGGACTGACTATAGCGGGTGCAAACACATGTTTACGCCGCACACTCAAAATGTTGCCTGTGTTCAAACAAACACAAGGCTGCCGAAAGCTCTCCAGTGGCACCAGGGAAAGAAAGAGAGCGCCACATTTTCGCAGTAAAGTTTCACGACTACAAAAAATCTGAGGGTCAGTCCGTTCGATTGGTTGCGCCACCACGCAACTGGCTGATGTGCTGGCGCTCGCGCATCGGCACCTATCGTTCGTCCCAAGACATTCGGTGCGTCCATTGTCGCTGTAGCGTTTTATTTCTTTATATTTATTGTCCAACCGAGCGTACTGCCCGGGTTTATGACCTGAAACGTTTCACGGTTCCCGTGTATAGCTGCTTCGGTTGTTCATGTTACTGCTCGCGGTGCCGCTCTTCTCAGCTGCCATGCTGCGATAGAGAAAAGTTTAGAATTTGAACAAAACGTTTGGCGCTAGCCGTAAGTTTGGCTGTTTTAGTTTCAACCCAGGGAGAACAAGTCGAAGATGAAATTGGGAAATGTGAACACGGGTTAACACTAGCGAAATAAAAAAAGAAAGAAGGCGCGTCAATGACTTTACCAACAAATCAAAATTTGCGTGTATTTCCGCGCAAAAGAAAATTAAAATATTTCGCAAAGAAGTGCTCTCGGGTCAGTTTTATTTATGGGTGCCGTTATGAAATACGTATAGCAGGTAGAGACTATATGTTTAGGCAAGCTGCTTAACGTATATATCAACTGAGTTGGTGATGAGGGTGGCAATGTGAGCTTGTTGGTATCGCATTCTGCTTCATGGCAGCGCAGGCTAAAGACAGGGACAACAAAAGAAGCACACTCGACACAACACAGCGCTGTGTTGTGTCGAGCGTGCTTTTTCTGTTGTCCCTGTCTACGGCCTCGGCTAACAACAAGTGCATTGTTGATTTGCCTGAAAAATAACTGCTTTTGGACAACTGGGAACAAGACGTATTATGTAACGCAGTGGATAGAAAATTAGTCTAGGAGGGCAACGAATCTAAGAAGCAGGGAATACAACGAACACATATATCTTGTTATTACACTCATGTTTTCTCTCTTTCGCTATCTCTCTTTTGCACCTACACTCTTATCTCCATGTGTTGGTTGGAAATTGGGTGTAGTCCCGATAACCTCCGTGACTTTCCTGTATTCTCTCTATCTCTCGATTTACCGCGACCTCGACAGACATTGCTTCATGAAACTTTACAAGCCTTGCGGCAATTTATTTGAGCCTTCCATCAAAATATAGCAGAAAGCTATGTATCACTTGACCTTTTCTCCGTAGGTTTCGTCTGTATATTCAACTATCCATATCACAAATTAGCAAAGTAAACTACTTTTCTTTGTGACATTACAAAACTTTCCTTTCGCTCTCTACGTATGCTGCGCTACTCGAATCTGTCGCGTTATTTACGCTTCTAGCATCGTGCGGCGCTGCACCCAACAGGCGGGACAATAGACGTGCAGCCTACTGACCGGAGCCTTGTTGGACATGGTCGAGAGATTTAGGGGCCAGCTGCGGAGTTGCTCGTGTTATGTCCGACTAGCGTGGCACAAGATTAACGACAAGGTTGAGCCTCTGTCCCCGCAGCTACGCTCACGCCATATGGTAGATAGCGTTACACCACTTACGTAACGTTGTCAGTGCTCTTGCACCCTCCCCTTCACCCTACTTTGTTTAGTTCTTAGGTGAGCGTTGTTCATTCTCCCTAAGGAAACGGCGTTGCCCCTGATGTTGCCAGCATCGGGACAAGGGCTTCCTTTTTTTGTACCATCCTCATCTGGCTTAAGTTTATTCAACAAATTGTCTTTATTTTGCCGACCCGCCTTCATTACAATGTCCCTCTGTTTTCTGCAGATTTCCGAAGCGAACGTGCGCGTCGCGCAGGCATGATGAAGCAACTGCACTCATAATTTTACAAGTTTTTGACATTGCGCTGCCGATTTTTCGGTATTTTGTTAATATAAGCATAAATAAGCAAGCGCCAATATCACAGCACATATTTATATAAATAGCTATGGGAAAATTTTGTTGCACACAGACGTCAAGCTGTTGCCAATGACGGCGACTGAATTAAAGAGCCGTTTGCCTTACTTCTCTGTTTCTTTTTGCCTCGTTTCACGCGCTTCATCATCCGAGTTAGGCGATGCGAGTTTCGAGGTATGCAGTCGATAACCTATAGCAGCAGCTAAAGCAACTCGTGAAAACATTCGTAATATTCTGCAACCAGCCTTAACTTATTTCCATCTTTTGTCGCAACTCTCGCTGAGACATCTGGCTGAAGTGTGTGTACAGTGAACGTTCACAATGTAGTTCGCCAATGCGGAGAAAAAAAATCTATAAGGACAAACTGGCGCGCTCTGTGAACTTGAGCATCGACAAAAAGGTCTCTTACGGTGGCATATAGGTCTCATAATCTTTTTTTTAAGGAGTGAAAGAAGAACTTAACGTGCTACGTTTAACCATAGTTCTTCAATACTATTGAGGGACTATGGTTTTACCGATTCCCGTTTTCCTGGGTGCGAGAAAGGTTCCCTATCGGTGTTGTCAATGCATAATCGGCATTCAGCTTGAGGGGTTCGTCGGCATTTAAAGTGAATGCGTCATTAGCTGTGGACGGGAACAAGAAAATGGGGATGTGTTGAAGCAAGTTTCACATTTATGGCATTAACAAAAACTGAAAGTATAAGCTTTCAGCAAACGAAAAACATGAACGAACACTTATGTGGACAGAACAAGAACGTAAATGAATCAAACGCTGTGGCACGAATGCGTTAAACGAAGCTTTCGACGGTCTTTTCGAAGTCCCAGATCGTTTGCAAGTGCATAGATGTATGAGAGGATGTTGGATACAGTTTTACGCGGAAATGTCTCGATCAATAATTTTCTAGTGGACGGAAGTGATCATACGGGGTGTTCAAGAAAGTATGATTGTCGTACTCAAATATATAGACTTCATTTATGACCGTGCATGATATAGAATGGTACAATAAGAATGACATCACGGCGACGGCTGCCTAGCTTCACAGTGGAAACATAAAAGTGAATTAAAGACGACGGAAAACCATGATAGCGGGACATCTATATGGAATGACTACGACGATATGTCGACGATATAATGCTTGAATGTCACCATAATATGACGACTACACTACGAAGTTTTAATGACGACGACGATTTCATGCTGGCGGCAGGATCAAGTACGATTACAAGATTGGATGACGCAACCCGAAGACAACGTGCGCTTGACCCCCGCACAATTACGGATGTGTAAAAACGTCAATACGGAAGCTAATGCATCTAAACTAATGTACCGATGAGGATTAGGGTAAGGCGGGGCAAAATGAGACACGGGGCAAAACGCGACATTTTGGCTTTGCCGACCTCTATAGCTAATACAGGAAGCACTTTTCTTTGTTTCTATATTTCAGCGAGAGGTGCTGGTAGTTCTCCACCTTTTTATGAGTAAAAGTTGATGATTGCTCACAGCGTTCGCGTGGGAAAAATTTCTCGGCTGGTGTCAGTGTGTTCGTGACCCGTCAAAAATGGGCGAAATTCTTCTCGGCCAAATTTTCGGATCCGTGCATGAAGCTACTGGCGTCAGTACAACAACGTAAGTATTTATATTGTTACTTTATACTACTAGCTACATACCACCAAAATTTCAGTTCACTTGGTGCGCGAGGCCTAAGCGGATTTTTTTTTTTGAATTTTGACATGTGAGGGGGGGGCAAAACGCGACAAAAAGGCAGTGAATTGCCTTAGAGAGTGTCTCATTAAGTGAACCATTTACTTACACTCATTATATATTATATTTTATTGTTTAGGAAGGTTCGGACGCACTTGAGAATATCACATAAACCTTCCTGGGAGGAAAACGACGTGAAAAAGCACTGACTGCTGTTCAGGACACCCACTCCATTCGTGCTGCATCGAGATTTTTCCGCGTTCCCAAGGATGCTCTCAAGAGGCGAACGCAAATTTGGAAGATTCTCCAAGTCAAGCCGTTTACGAACACCTCTCGCCATCGAGTTTTCCTTCTTCAATACCAAATTTGTGCTAGAAAATTTGAATCTAGCACAGTTTTAAATTCATCGCCTCACGAAGCCCGGCTGACGAAGCTGAAAGCCTCGAAACGCCCATGCAGTTCTGCACCAAAACGGCAGAAGGAGGCAAGAAGATGCGTCAGATTATGTCTAGCGTCCAATCGTTGAATAATCCAATGAAGCGCAAGCTTTCAACAAAATACAACAATAGCACGAAGAAAGACTGGTGGTGTTTGATCTGCAAGGAGTTTTGGAGCAAAACAGCACCGGATTCAAGGTGTGGAGTGCAAGGACTGGGGTCATGAAGGCTGCGGGAGGGCCCACGGAGTTTAATTTCAAGTGCTTCTACTGCTAAAACTGAAGGGTTAAATTTTTTTTCCCACTGTCACGTTTTGCCCCGCAGGTTGGGGCAAAATGAGACATCTGGTGCATTTTTTTATTTGTTTTTAAAATAAACTTTTTAACAGTGGCAACATGGTCATATTTATGTAGCACATACCTTGTACCCGAAGGAAAGTTTCTGCATTGTCGTTTGAGGGTAAAGAGTGAAATAAAAATAAATATTCACTATTTTAAATTTTTGTCTCATTTTGCCCCACCTTACCCTACATATAGTGGATGGCGTGACGACGACAAAATATTAGCTTGATTTCAACACCCTTATATATTGGCTGAGTAACCACAGACACAACATAATTACTGTTGGCGTAGGCTAATAAAGATAATATGACGACAACAGAAAATTATGATAGAATAATGACGTAAACATGACAATTCAATAAAGGCGGTGGTGTTTTGACTTATGAGAAACGAAGCAGTGGAGATGGCTGTGTTCGTTCATTGTATTGGGCTTCACGCTGGACGATCGACTCCCATCAAAACACACCGCTGACGCGTCCGTCATTGAGCGCAGCCGTGTATCAACCAAGGACGCTTTGAAGCGCTTGAGTATAGCGCCGCGCGAGCGCGCGTCCATTTAATATGCAGCGTGCTTCGCGCACTTTTCTTTTTCAGCGAAAGCTGTTATGAGATCACAACAAGGGCCGTTTTTGCGCCGTAGTTGTCTGCCGCCGCCGCCGCCGGTGTCCGTAACCACTATCGCGCAAAATAGCAAAAAATTCGGCAGATCCCACGTACCATGTGAATCGATGTCATGCGAAGCATGTTGTGTAATTTTTTTTATTGAGCGAAAGGTTACGAAATGAAGCTAAACACATGTACAGATGTTATACGCACAGACGTGTGTTGAACAGCCGCATGTGTTTTATATAACCAGTTGTTTACCGTCGCGTAACGATCAGCATGGGTATTACCAACACCAGAAGCGGTAAGCTGAAATGTAGCGCTTGTGCTTGCGAGGATGGTAGCCCTGGATAGTGCTACGTAGACCAACTTGAGTGGATGGCGCTTAACTACAACTGACGTTAACCCGACGTGACGCCTCTATCATTGCAGTATATTTGTAATGTTCATAAAATTAGATGGACAGCACTGCAACCAGAACTGACGTTTCAGCAACATTACGCTTGCATAGGGTATTTTTCCAAAGCACTTCCGAGACCTGGCGTGGCTCTGTGGTAGAATACTTGCTTGCCACGCAGAATGCTTGGGTTCGATTCCTGCTGGGACCATAACATTTATTCTTTGCATTCATCGGGTCAACGCTGCCGAGGTCGGTTTTTCTTAACGCTCTCGCATTTACATTACCAATCTCTGTTCTCGCCGTTCATCAGTAGATATAAACTGTCAAACACCTGTGGCTCATACCTGCATACCACGGGCCACACGTGTCTGGTGGAAAGGGTTTGACGTCGTACGCGACGGGATATTCACATTACTCATGTCATGACCAGACAGTCATAACTGTCAAGCCATCTTACCCTCCCATACAAATTTTGGTCTACCCCAAGTTAAGGAGGGGATCACGAGAGCACCCAGACGTAGGCGGCTAGATACATAGATCGATAGATAGCGAGATAGACACGTAGATAGAAACACGCAAAGTGTCTGCAGTACGCAAAGAAATGCATCGAATTTTAAATAACTAAATAAATAAAAAAAGCACACGACTGAATGCGTATCGAACCCGGGCCCTCTGCGTAGCAGCCCAGCACTCTACCACTGAGCTACGCCGGTGCTTGAACCTGCGTTGCAAAGTGACCCTACGCAGGCTTCATGTCGGGTAAGGAATCGCGTTAACATGAGTTGTAAAGCGTTTTAGCACAGGAAAGTAGCAACCAGGCGTCCCACAATGCGAATTGCGTAACTGGTGGGTCGTTCAATGCTTCAACCACTTACTAAAGCCTCAGGCATAATTCTTCATCGTCGTCAGCCACAGGATGAACAAAGTGCACATAATACGTTACAAGTGTATAGCGGGTACCGCGCTTTTCCGAAAAATGACGAATAATGGCATAGTGGACGCTTCCCCACAACACAAAAATTATGATTTATGGCGTAGTGGGTAGTTACCATGCAATTGTGCTTGTAGCAGCTGCGCCAACAGTGTTTAAATAAAAAAATAACGCCATATCCACGAAGTGAATGATGATGAGTGGGCGAAGCTCCGGACGTAATCTGGTAAACCGTCAATGCTCCGTAAATTTTGCCCACTTGATCATCATACAAAGACCTGACACACAAACGCGGGGGGTGTGGTGTGTTATTGCCGTTTTGCCTTCCGAGGGCGAGAGCGCGTTCACGATCGTTTTCATCCATGGCAGAAAGAGAATGTGTGGTCTGGAAAGCGCTTATTCTTCATGGTCATCAGCGTCATCATCATCGTTATCACGTGTAGTGGGTACATTCCACGATACGGGGACTACGCGCTTATTCTTCATGGTCATCAGTGTCATCGTCATCGTTATCACGTGTAGTGGGTACATACGGTGGCTACGACGGACAACTACGGCAGACAAGCCTAAGCCTTAAGGAGCTTCGCCCCTAACAGACTCTAGAATCTGCCAGCTTTCGTTGTGACTGTGCTTCGCGTTCCGCGCAGGACTGGCGTGATTATTTTTTTTCTCGGAAAAAACAACCAGGCTGATTTCAGCACAAAATAAATGCTTGATTCCGGCGTTATTCGAGGTGGTCTACACCTTCACGTTAATATTCTACTGATGCCTGAAAAAATAAAAATGCTGGATAATTAAAGTTAGTAATTAACTAGCGCATAGTAAAAAAAAAATGCCCCCCACCTCCCCGAAGGGAATCGTGAGGAAATGCGAATGCATTTCGCGCGCGCTTCACTTCATTTATATATACGTGCGAGCGAGCGGACGGGAGTGTGGGGCGCAGGGAGGAGAGAGAGTGAACGGCGAGAGAAGGAGCGGCAAAGCACTGCACCTACCCTCTGCTACACTCTCCACACGCGGGAGCTCCGCCGAGCTTCCGCGATGCGAGCGCCCTCACACACCAGAGCGCGCTCCTCCTCTCCACTCACTCTCCGCTACTCCGCCCGCACCACATACTCCGGTTGCTAGGGGCGAGGATAAACACGCGCGCCCGCAGCTGTTGCTATGGGAGAGGGAGTGAGAGCGGAGAGATAAAAAATTACACCATCTTCTGCTAAAGGGAACCATGTGTAGATGTGAAGCAGCGGGCGCTAACGCTTACACTGGCGGCGGCGTTGACGCTGGCGCTCATCGCAGCGCTGCGCAGGAGAGAAAACTGGAGATGCGTAAAGCACGCAGCGATGGAGCGGTGTTTCCTACTGGAACATGCCAATCGCTGCTAATGTGCAATGAGAGACAGAAGACTCCGACTGGACACAGAGACTCGCAGTCCGCTTTTAGTGAACGCGCACGCTGCGAATTTTTATTGTTCTACAACGCACAGGAGAAATCTCCCACCGGCACCACCTTGGAGGTCAAGATCCATTGCCATATATACGGGGTGGCCAGTGAACGGTTGTGCAGCGCGAGCAGTCGGTTTTTTTAACCAAGAAACTCGCTAGCAGACGCTGCCTGTGTCGGCGTCGCGAGGCGAGAGAGGGGGGGGGGTCGCGTAGGAGAGGAGAGAGAGGGGGGGGGGGGGGGCACGCATGCGCAGTGGGAGTGTGGACGCTGCGGGCAGAGATGCCTAGAGAATAGAGGGGGGGGAGCGTAGGAGAGGAGAGAGAGGTGGGACGCGCATGCGTAGTGGGAGTGCGGACGCCGCGGGCAGGGATGCCTAGAGGAGAGAGGGGGGAGAGAGGAGGTTTTTTATTTTTATTTTTTTAAAGGGTTTGCGCATGCGCAGTAAGGGTGGTCACGCCGCACACCACCACCACACCTCCTCAACCTATCCTCCTCCCCGCGGACCCCGCCGCCGGACAACGCCGGATGCCTGACACAGCCCGACTATGAAATGCATTCGAATTTAAAAATACAGGTTGCATGTACACACAACTACCGCTATGTGAAACCACCAAAACAAAGGCGCTTAGATAGATAGATAAATAGATAGATAGATAGAAAGATAGATAGATAGATAGATAGATAGATAGATAGATAGATAGATAGATAGATAGATAGATAGATGCGCAACTTGAGCGCTATTCTACTGATAACCAAGCAGCAAGATCTCTTCGTTGCCAACAGCAACGATGCCAACAGCAACATAGGTATTACTAACGCCGGAAGCAGTAAGCTGATATGTAGCGCTTGTGCTTGCGAGGGTGGTACCCCTGGATAGTGCTACGCAGACCAGCTTCAGTGGATTGCGCTTACGTTAGCCCTACGTGAAGAATGTTTCATAGGAGTACAAATGTAATGTTTATAAAATTAGATAGCCAGCACTGCAACCACAATTTACGTTTCACCAACATTAGGCCTGCATTGGGTGTTTTTCCAAAGCAATTTCGAGACATGGCGTGGCTAAGCGGTAGAATATTAGATTGCCACGCAGAATGCTTGGGTTCGATTCCGGCTGGGACCCTAATATTTATTCTTTGCATTCGTCGGGTAAGTGCTGCCGATGTCAGTTTTTCTTAACGCGCTCGCTTTTAAATTACCACTGTCTGTTCTCACCGTTCCTGGGTACGCGGCATACCCGCATACCGCGGCCCCTGGTAGGCTATAGGTGTATGGGCCACACATGTCTGGAGGAAAGGGTTTCACGACGTACACGACAGGATTTTCATGTTATTCCTGTCATGACCAGACAGTCGTATTCGTCAAACCCTCTTGCCCTCTCATACTAATTTTGGTCCAGCCGAAGTTAAGGAGGTGTTCACTAGATCACCCAGATGTAGGCAGCTAGATGGATATATATATACGTTGATAGAAATGCTCAAACTGGCAGCAGTTCGCCAACAAATGCTCCGCATTTGAAATGGTGGATGATAGAATTGTACGTACTGTACTATGGGAAATGCACGAGCGACATTATTGAACCACTAATCAAGTCAGACTTAGCTTGGCTATGCTAACGTACTCTATTCTCAAAAGCCTGCTTCATCACTCAAGTGAGACGGCAAATCATGACTTCAAATACTTTAAAACTTTTGGCAACCATAACAAAAAAATTTCGCTGAATCAAATTCTTTTACATTCGACCATATTCTTTATGCTGCCATCCACGAAAGTGATGTGAATATCGGGGAGAAGTTCTACTCGCGCATAAACGTTCACTAGTCACAGATGCAATATTAACAGTGTGCGGAATGTAACCACTCACTTCTGTTAAAAAAAAAAAATAGGGGGGAACGGCTATACTCCCCGACTACTTTTATTGGCAGTGAAGCGACGGCTACAGAGCCAAACTGTGCGTATCCTACCACTAATGAATGTAGTCTCACAATTGTGTCCGTATTTTCCGCTTGAAAGATAAAAAATACTCCTTTACTTTCAACATGTATACCTCTTTGAGACAGGACGCCGCTGACACCTACAAGATATTTGCATTTGTTTGACTTTATCACTTTGCGGTTTTGCACGCGTGAGCAAGTCGCGCCTTTCACGAGCACCTGGAACGCTAAACAGTGTCTGCGTCGGTATGAAACGCTGATTGCGTACTGCTATCGTTTCCCATAGCGGTACGAAACGAGCGCCAAACCGGACTACTGCACAGAGGAGTACATGTGCATGTACATGTACTCCTGTGCTCCGCCCCCGTGGCACTGAAGGGAAAGCTCCGCCCCCGTGGCACTGAAGGGAAAGCTCCGCCCCCATGGCACTGAAGGGAAAGCTCCGCCCCCGTAGCTTTCCCTTCATTGCCAAGAAAAGTTGTTCGCGAGTATACACCAGAACACAGCGAGTTCAGTGTGTGCCGCCATAATAGGCAGCACGTCGCGCCACCTGTTGCATGCGCGGCGAAGCAACACATGGAACTGCCAGGCTAGCAGACGCTCCGCAGTTCAAACGCGAAACCTCCCAGCCCGAGTATGGCTGTAAGCATGTCTCGGGCTTTTCCTCGCCTGGAAATTTGTGCTGTTTTCTTGTGAAACGTTGAGAAGACCTTCCTCGATGGTCCGGAATGTCTACAGCACGTGCATTGCTGACTGCGGAAGCAACTTTATCAGGTACGTACTATCGCGATGCAAAGAAACGTGAACGGCGGAAAGCGTGGCTTTCGACTCGGTCGAACTGCGACATGCCTTGACTGTCGCTAAGCAAAACTTGTGCGTTCAGCCGGTGTCACCGTAGCGCTAGAATCCCGCTCCGGCTTGCGCTCATGCAGTGCATATGTATATCATTTGCCAGTCACGCCTGGCACTCGGAACCCACACACGCGGTGCACGCCGTGCGAAAGTGCCAGCCAGCGCAAGATGTAGTGCTACGCCGGCTGAAAGCACAGACTCGCCTAGCGACAGTCAAGGCATGTCGCAGTTCGACCGAGTCGAAAGCCACGCATTCCGCTGTTCGCGTTTCTTTGCATCGCGACAGTACGCCGTTACATTTGTACTAAACGTGCGCAGTGTGCGTGCACGCGTGAGTCCTAATACCTCCTATTATCGGCATGCGGCCTGCGAAAGAGTACGACAATGATTTGGTGCCGCATACTACAGGCATACTGCACGCAAATTACTGCTGTAAAGCGAAATAGCTGGCGTCACGTTTGAATACACGCAGTAAGTGTACTTACTCGTACACTTTTACTGGGCTTGTAGTTTTTCCTGTTGATTGCAATTATCCACTGGCGGCGGAGCTCGTCGTTTTTCGTTGCGGATGGAAATCTGAAAGCACCGCACCGGCACGACTCCCATGTTGTGTTGTCATTTTCACAGACAGTGCTGAGTGATATCTTCCTCTTGCGCTGATTGTTTTCGCATCCAAAGACAGCGCAGTGGTGCCCAGACGACTTCTTGTAAGCGGGAGCGGCGTGGATAGGCGCTTTCTCGTATTTTAAGGTCCCGGACACGCCGCTTACCATGTAACAGATACACGCCTTGGCAGTTCTATACAAACATGGCGTCTGGGTGCGAGAGTATGCCGCCGGGAGCCTAGGTGCCTGGGTGCGAGATAGGCGTGCTCTGGTCTATAGTGGTAATGGAAAAAGAAATGACATTTTCCTCATCAAAAGTCGCAGTTTCGCCGCAAGGGCGAAGCAATGAATGCGATAGCAACAAATTGGCATTTCACGCGAAGAACGGCAAGCAGATCGAAACTTGGAGCGCACTGCTCAAGCACAAATGACGCACGAAACATAGGCACAGGTATACACAGGACGAGCGCGAACTAACAAGTGTCACAGTTGTTACTTCACTGTGTTTGAACAGCACGTTTATTTCGGAAACGGGGCCTCTGCAGCGATAGATGTGTCCTTTGTGCGCTCTGTAACCTAAAGGCAGTCTTTCCGACGAAAGCACACGCCGTAACACTGCCCCCCATCCCCCCCCACCCCAAGATAAGCGCGCGCGCGCCCGGGCAAAGGCGACTACGCCCACAGGCCTAAGTGCAAGGGGAGCCAACGCATCGCAACGAGTGGGGCGCCGAGCGCGCACTTTGCGCCATCTCACTGTCTTCGTGGCTTTTGTATATATATATATATATATATATATATATATATATATATATATATATATATATATATATATATATATATATATATATATATATATTTCGACAGTTTCGGCCAGAGGCTGGCCTTCATCATGAAGGCCAGCCTCTGGCCGAAACTGTCGAAATAAACACCCGTTGTTACTGTTCTCACGGAGGATCTACTTCACTGTTTGTAACGCTACGGCCACTTTCGCCACCATGCCTGCCTATATATATATATATATATATATATATATATATATATATATATATATATATATATATATATATATATATATATATATATATATATATATATACGGAGCATGACGGCGAAAAGCAGCCGAGAGTGTCCATATAATTGCTATCGCAATAAAAGAAAAAAGCCAGCCGACTTCATTTCGCGAACACTGTCGAAACAGTTCATCATGCTATATGGTTTTCAAGTCTTTCTTTTCTTGGCGCTCAGCTTCGGCCTCTCTTGCGCGAACGTCGTGGTTGGCTCGGCGTCCAGAGCGGGCATGTCGGCGACGACATGCCCGCTCTCGCATCAGCTCTCGCTGACGCTCACGTCGGGCGGATTCTTTATCTGAAGAGAAATATTCGCCATTTTGAAAGCGCGAACTCCTGAACGCTGGCACTGACACGATCTTTTTTGCTCCACTAAGCTTCACCCTCCCCCCCGTCTTGGCACGTGACTCCATGGTTCAGCCCAACGTTACTAGACTAGGTTCAGTTTTCAAACTCCCGTGAGTGCGTGGACCGGCCACCGATTCGCGCATCTCGTGGCGCTGCTGTTCCATCTTGATCGGCCAGTGCGGCGGAGGCGCGCGCGGCTGTGCGCGGTGCGCATCAGGTGCGCGGCCGTGCGCGCACCTGATGATGAATGTAAGCACAAATACAATCACCCTGTCGCAAGAGATGCGGTTTTATATTATCTCGCTGGGTATGTCGTGAAAAAAGCAGGGAAATTCTCCACCTGTACTGACTTCACGGTTGCTTCCGCGATTAAGAATAGTTGCCAAGAAAGGATTAACAGGCTTTTCCTTAGGCGTGTGCGAATACTGAAATTTTATCTCGAATCCAATTCGAATCGAATAGTGCCGAATAGTGGCCAAAAGTGTCGAATTCGAATCGAATACTAAAGATGTTGAAAATTGAAAGAAAGAAAGAACAAATAAATGCAGTCTGCTCATGTCCTCGAGCACATAACGTGGTGAGTGACTGCCACCGCACGACTACAAATTGTCATGCAGAAACAAAGCTGTTCCACATGACCTGACTTCAAACTTTCTCGTCGTGATGCTAAGATGAAACATCTCCGGTTTAAAACAAGCGCTCACTGGGCGTCTCAGTAGCAGGGATGGGAAGGTATCGCAAAGCAATTTTGGCGATACCTGGATAAAGTGCAACTCTGTGCGCTTTCCGCTATTTCAAAGGATCATCCTTTCTTGGTGTCAGGAGCTCATTAAAGTAGTTTTGAACGTCTTGACTATCAGGTATGAGCTCTGTGGTGGTTACTTTTTGTTGCTAGCAGTTCGACATTCTCCCAGACTGTTCCCTGACCTTTACTTTTCGTACGAAACACAGTTAACTGGAGTCGCACGAACGTGTAGCGCGTTTTCAAGACCGTTACTGTTAAGATGCGGTGGCGTGTCGTTCTGACACTGAAAGCGAAATTAGCTTTGAAACGAGCCGGGCGTCTTGATGGCGGTAACGGAATGTAGCGGGAATCTTCACTATGCCTCGTTACTAAATGCACAAGAATTTGCAACAGCTCGTTAACAGAGCCTAGCGGACGGTCAAGGCTGCTGGAGCTCTTGAAAACGCACTTCATCAGCGCACTCCGGGAGAGCGCAGCGGCGATTTTCACAATCGGTCGAGTTTTGCTGTCGATATGCTAAACACGAGGCCATAAATATATTAAAAAGATAATCGGAGAAAAGCATCTGTAGCGATTGCGCGAGCGAAGTCTCGGGACCCGAGCGTGCTCGACAATACGAGAGATTCACTCGCGTAGAGCTGGTAGAGCTGCTTGCGGCGCTCCCGCCATCTGGCGGCGAGCCAAGGAACGGGGGGCGCCCGCAATGTATGGCGCCTGCGGAGAGTTTGAAAACTGAACCTAGTCTAGTAACGTTGGGTTCAGCCCTCCTCCGAGCCTCGACATGCTTTGCCCTCGCCTTCGCCTCTCGCAGCACGGCGCAGCCCTCCCCTTTCTACCAAGCCTCACTCTCGCCATACTGCAAGGCCGCGTGATCACCGCTACACCAACGGACGGGGAAGCCTGGGCTAAAAACTGCTTCGCCGTTAAATTTCCGGGGCCCTTCCCCAATCGGGGAAATAGGGGAAAGCGAAGCTTGGCCTGCGTTGTGTACTGCTTCTTTCTTTCTTTCTTTCTTTCTTTCTTTCTTTCTTTCTTTCTTTCTTTCTTTCTTTCTTTCTTTCTTTCTTTCCTCTCTTTCTTTCCTTCCTTCCTTCTTTCTTTCTTTCTTAAAAAGTAGCGGCGGCCCCCCCGAACGCAGTTTTTAGGCAGAATCAATGTGAAGTCCTGCATGTTCCTTCCGCCGTTCCTCAGTTTGCAGAACCACCCAACGTAAGGACCATCACGCGATCATGACCAGGGCTGGGGCAAAGATACTTTGAAATCGTATCGCGATACGATACGAGATACTCGGGCGAGAAGTATTGGAGATACAGATACAAGATACTTCCGGAATGAATGTATCCTATACGATACTTCCCAATTGTATCTTAAGATACTTGGATACAATTGTAAATTTGCTATTATAGATCCATAAAACTAAGCAGCAAATGTCTATGTACACAAGTGTTTAATGATAATGTCTTAATTGCGACCAATTTTTGAGAAAATATCGCTTTGAATCTCGAAAGTTCTGTCTTTCTTGCTCAATGTGCATTAGTTTCCTTCCGAAACAAGTCATTGGAACAAGTTTACTTGACAGCTCTTTATAAGCTGCGCTATCAGGGGTTTTTGCTTGAGACTTCCGGAAATGATGGGTGTCGCTGCTCTACATGGCGACGAGCTAGCGTGTTGCCGTCTAATTGCAAGAACTTCAATAAGAAGCTCGGTCACACACCTTACTTTAATGAGAAGCCTCTGCATCATGGCACAAATACCGGTGCAGAGTCTTACCTTGTCCGTAAGCGTAGTTAGAGCTTTCGTAATACCACATCACCCGACAGCTGCAACGCAGCAACAACGCTGGCGGCGATATTTATTGAAGAAGCATCATGTGAAGACGATAACAGTCGAGTCAGCACAT
>JALIZH010005838.1:0-19395 GCA_030522465.1 Rhipicephalus appendiculatus | reverse complement strand
GGTGCTGTCATCGGCATATATGAGAAATTTTGCTGACTTATCAATATTTACGAGGTCATTTATGTACAAATTGAATAAGAGGGGTCCTAAAATGCTCCCTTGTGGCACGCCTCTTGCAATAGAAAGAAATTGTGATTTAGAACCCTGCAAACATACGTATTGCTGGCGGTTGTGCAGGTAAGAGTTTCAATAAATCTAATGGTTTCCCGCGAATACCACATGCGAACAACTTGTCCGCAAGAATCTTATGACTGAGCGAGTCGAACGCCTTGGAGAAGTCAATGAATAGGCCTAGCGTGTAAAGTCTGTTATCAATGTTGTGCACTATAATTTCTTTCATTGTTAGTAGGGCTGTTTCAGTTGACCTTCCTTTTCGAAACCCGAATTGCGAATCGGATATGATATGGTTGCTAGAAAAAAAACTTGTTATGCGATTACAGATAATTTTTTCTAAACCTTTTGAAAAAACTGGGAGGACAGATATTGGTCTATAGTTTTTCATGCACTCTCGGTCACCTCCTTTGTGTATTACAGAAACTCTTGCTTTCTTCATTTCTTCGGGGAAGGTAGCAGTAACTAGTGCAAGGTTGAAGACATGCTTTAGCACAGAGGAGATGCAGGTAATGATGTATTTTACTGGCTTTATCTGCATATTATTTACATCTAAGGCCCTGCTGTTCTTGAGATTTCATGAACGTTTCTAACGATTTCATGTTCATCAGTTGGAGTTAAAAACAAACTGTCACTAACATTGTATTCCAAATATTCAGTATGTGACATACTGCCACATTTCCTCTTACAATCAGGCATGGCAGCATTCACAAAGTATGCATTAAAGTGTTCAGCCAACGCAGTGCCAGTAACATGTTTACCATCAACCAAAATACTTTCCGGAGTTATGTGCTTCTTGTCACGACCCAAAACGGAGTTCATTACCTTCCATGCAGCGTCTGGGCGTTTTTTCGTAATATCAGAAAAAATGGAATGATAATAAGTAATTTTAGCACGCTTAAGCTCACTGTTTAGCTTATTTCGTAGTGACTTGAATTCTGTCAAGCTGTGACGGGCATCGTGTGCGCAGAAATAGGTGATATAGTTTATTTTTTATTTTTTTATCATATCTAAGTGCGCACGCGTTACCCATGGTTTTCTTATCTTTTTAGACTGTTTACAGGTTTTGAATGGAAAATGCTTAAGGTAGATGCGCAGAAAACTTTCAAGAAATTTGCAATAAGCCTCGTTTGCATCTTTCGTTTGCGTGACATGTGACCAATCGCACTCACTGATTTCATGTCCGAAAGACTGCAACGCTGTTTCAGATAAGTGCTGAATAACGAGAGGCTCGAATTTGCGTTTTTTTTCAGTAATAATGCAGTCAAATGTAGCAAATACAGGGCAGTGGTCACTTATACCTGATGCTAATGTTCCCGCGTGCAGTACTGTGTTTTCAACGTTCGTGATAAATAAGTCGAGTGCTGACGCAGTATCAAGTGTCACGCGAGTCGCAGTACTAATTAAATTAATGAAACCAGTAGAGCTAAGAATTGTTTGAATATCGGCCGCTTCACGTGTGCTCTCCAAAATGTTTATGTTGAAATCACCGCCACAAACTAGACAAAAGTTGTTTACTGAGATGTAATCTAGAAAATTCTCAAAAAAAAGAAAAAAAAGCTTTTTTGTGTTACCACGTGGAGGACGGTATACAACGGTTATAAATCTTGTGTTTTCCCGCAGTGTTAGTATTTCATAGTCCTCAGTAACTTTGCAAAAATCTGGTACTAACACATATGTTGGGCCTTCTTTAACATAGATAGCGATGCCACCACCTCGCTGTTGAGGCCTATTTAGACAGAAATGATCGTAACCGGGTAAACTTAGCGTGGTACATCCGTCATGATACCATGTTTCGGTGATGAGTATGACGGAAAATCTCAAACTAAAATCGGTGACAAAATCACATATTTCTTCATGCTTAGAAGCAGCTGAGCATGTATTTATGTGTCTAACAGAAAAAAAGATTTTTGTTGACTGGAGTAATATGACGTGGCAAGGCAAATTCGTGATAATCCATTTTGAAAAGTTTGCTGAACATTTTGTACGTGGCGCAAAGCTGGAAACATGAAAAGGGGGCGGAGGGAAGAAAGACAGAGGAGCGCCAATCGCGGCTGAAAAACCAGGTAAACTTCCACGCATGCGCAGTTACGAGGAATGGTTACTCCAAACATGACATCACGTGAGCAGTTGATTAAAGAAGGACAACTCAGATTGAAAGAGTACAATGGATGTGTCACTGACACAAGCGGACCCGTTTCTTCTAATATGATACGCCTGTAGTAGTTCCCTTGCTGTTTGATCTCTGCTTTTGCCGATAATCCTAGCTTGCGCAAAACGTGGCACACACGAGCATGACTTGACATGCGCAGGAAGGTGCGCACCATCACTCTTACCAATGCTGTTGGCATGCTCCCTGAGGCGGTCGTTGATACACCGTCCCGTTTGTCCGATGTACGTCTTGCCACAACTCAGGGGAATTTCGTATATAACGCCTTCGGCACAACGCCTGAAGGGCTTCACGTGCCTCTTTTGGCACCCTTGCTTTTTAGCACGAGAGATTCGTCGGCACAAGTGCGACAGTTTATTCGGGGCGGAAAACACAACAGGAATTTCAAATCTAGCAGCCACCTTCTTGAGGTTATGGCTTAACTTGTGCATGTACGGCACCACCTGTGGCTTAGCGCCACGTACAAAATGTTCAGCAAACTTAGTCACCAACTCGCCCAAAAACAAGTTCTTCTAGAGTCCATTTTGAAAAGTTTTGGTTTCCGGAGTAGCAACGAACATAATTAACCCTCTAACTAGTGAATTTTATCAAGGTCAGCCTCGTCAGCGATCTGAAGCACAGCAGCGTCATCAGACTGCTTCGCAAATATCCTGCCACCGAATGTCCACACGGACTTCCACTTGTCTTCATGCTTGCGTCTGATAGCCATGCCTAGAAGCAACTTTAGCGCCGGCACAAGTGCTCATTAACGAAAATGGCATTTGGGCTGCTAAGCCCGATCTGCAAGTTAGTGAGCCGCGTCCTCTTCGCCTTCCTTAGGGTTACATCACGTTTCGCACGAGATTTGAACTGCACGATAATGTTTGATTTATCGGGATTTTTTGTGGACACACGATGGCAAGACTGGATATCGCAAAAGGCTATCGGCTCACCGATAGCAGTACCAATCTGTGAAACAATGTCACTGATCCGTTCATTTTCGCGCTTTTCAACGCCCTTAATTTCAATGTTGTGGTTTCTCGAGTACTGCTCTTGATTGGTGATGCGCTTTTCAAGTTCAGACGTGCTCTTTTCAAGTGATTTACATCTGGTTTGCAGAGCCTCATTTTCGCTCTCCAATTTAGCGTTCTTGGCGATTTCTGCCTCCAGACTCTTCTTTAGTTCCTCGATAGCGCCGTGTGAGAATTCAAGGCTTTGGGTCATGTTTCTTTGCTCAGTACGGAGCTCACGAATTTCAATTCGTAAGTCTCTCTCCAATGATTCTCGGGATGTCTTGAATTCATCTCTGAGTTTATGAATTTCCGCCTTTAGCTCCTCTTTTACCTTTGCAACGTCCTTTGCCATTTCACGCAACACTTGTGCAGCCAAGCAACGAGTACAAAAGAAGTATTTTACAAAAGATACAACAGACTATGGCAGTGGCAACAACGGAAACGTCAAAGAAAAACCATAGAGAATATCGTAAGTTAGCTGAGCACTAACCTGCACCGAGAACCAACAGCGATTAGGCCAGTTGCACTGCCGTCGTCACCACTGCCAAAATGAGGCGGGTAACAGCTTTGCAAGTCCTTTTTATGCGATTTCTTAAGGTTGAGAAATTGCCGCCGCTAGTCGTCACAGGCCCCAAGTTCCGCTGACTGTTCAACTTCCGTCCGGATGTTATCTTCACAAGTCGCTGAAAGGCAGCAAACGCTTTCCCGGCAAGGCAGCCGCTTTCCCGGCAAGCTTTCCCGGCAAGGCAGCCGTTCTCGGCGACAGCGATGTGATTATAGAAAGGGAAGACTGTGTCGATTGCGTGCCGGAAAACGCGCGTACAGCAAGAAGAAAGGGCTAGAGCCTGTAGTATCGTGCTTCACGGTGTTGAATGCGTACGTAATGAACGGCAGTACGTCAACCCAGTTCGTGTGGTCCGATGAGACATACATAGACAACATGCTGATTTGCGGTTGGTACGCCCCGTAAGTCCATTCGTTTGTGGGTGGTATGGTGTCGAGTGACGCAGATGGGATTCACACAAACGAAGCAGCTACTCCACGGCGTCAGCTGTCCATTGTCGTCCACGGTCGCTGATGATCAGGTTAGGTGGGCTGTGTCGGGGGGATGGCCCACCTAGGGGAAGGCCACCGTATCGCAGTAGCGTGTGAGGTAGTCGACGCAAACATTTATCCATCGGTTGCCCTTGGCTGATTATGGAAAGGGGCCCAGGAAGCCAATCCCCACTTGCTCAAAAGGTGCTCTTGGAGTTGGCATGGGCTGCGGAATACCAGCTGGAGCAGTAGATGGACGTTTGTGACGCTGACACTGCATGCAGCTGGTCACATACGAATCAACGGACTTTTACATCCGAGGCCAATAAAAGTGTTGTTTAGTACGGTGAGGCGTCTGCGCAGAACCTAAATGTCCAGATGTAGGGCCATCGTGCATGGCACTCATAATCCCTGTTCGGAGGCTCTCCGGCACCACCTGAATGAAACGTGCGCACTGTTGGAAAGGTTCCTCTTGTACAACAGTCCATGACGCACATAGAAATGACATGCAGTAGTAGAGGCGGATGCAGCGGCGAAGAGCTGTGCTTGTTAGGTGTCTTTCCGCTATTCCGCTTTCAAAGTGTGGAAGTCTGAAAATTAGGGTGACGCAGAAGCTACAAGGTTGTCAAGGTCATCGGCGTTACAGTTCGTTGAGCTGAGTGGCAAACGTGAAAGGCAGTCCGCATCTGCATGTCGTCGACCACTCTTATAAGCGACGGTAAAGCTGTATTCTTGCAGCCGAAGTGCCCATTTCGCAAGGTGGGCACATGGTTCACAAAGGTTGACAAGCCAACACAAAGAGTGCTGCCCATTGACAACTGTAAAGCGGCGTCCATACAGGTAAGACCGAAACCGCTGAATTGCAAACATTACCGCCAGGCGTTCTTGTTCAGTGGCAGTGTAATTTCGTTAGGGCCTGCTTAAGGAGTGACTTACGTACGCGATGACGTGCTCGCGGTCACCGTAGCGTTGAACTACGACGGCGCCGATACTTATGCCGCTAGCATCGGTATTAGGTTTTGTCGGAATAGACAGACTGAAGTGCTGAAAGACAGGTCGGGACGTCAGCAGAAACTTCAATTGACGAAACGAAGAATAGCACTCCAGAGTCCACTCAAAGGCATTGTCCTTTCATAGGAGGCCCGTGAGAGAATACGCAACGTCGGCAAATTTCGCAATAAAGCGGCGGAAGGATTAACAAAGTCCCAGAAAAGTATATAGCTCACTGAAATAGAAAAGACGCGTACCATCAAGGAAGGAAATTATAGACAGAACAGAAAGTCCGTCACTCACAACTAACTTTATTCTCAGAATATCAGCGCGATATATAGCCGTAGCAAGCATACGTGCGCACATCGCCTCACATGCTCGTCAGAAAACACTCGATAAGATCCACAAAAATGACAATACTTTCTAGTTACAGCATTCAGTCGGCGATAGTCCACGCAAAATCTCGAAGATCCATCTTTCTTCCTAACAAGGATTACTGGTGCTACCCACGGACCAGATCTCTTGTATCACTTTCTTTTGCATCTTTTCCTGCACTTGATCGTTGAAAATTTGGTGTTCTGACGGGGAAACATGATAAGGCTTGTGGGGATCTCCGATATCAACCCTCGCCCTCACCCGCAGCGGCGGTGACAAGCAGCTATGGACTCCACTGCGCATGTGCCATCATGTGGGACTGCTTCATAAGCCAGCGCAGCGAACGGCCCGGGGTGAGTTGCCAGCGAACTGCCGTGAGGTGTGCGCGTGTGTGCGGCGTGCTGTCCGCCGGGGCCAGGGTTAGCGGCAGAGGCACGGAAGTGGTGCGTGGAATCCGTAGCGGAATTTGTTCAGATGAGTTGCTGTTTTCGCCGTAATATGTTAAAGTGGTTTTCGTACTAATAAATTGTTGAGTTATTCCGGCGTTGACGAGCGGCCCCTTTCCTGGGAGTAGGCACCGAACCCCACAACTGGCGCCCAACGTGTTATCGGCAATGTCTACAACCAGGAGCAATGGAAGCCGCTCTCAAGACGCTTCTTGAATCGATGGAACGCCTAGACATCGCAACAGCGAAGTTCTGCGCGGCGCGGGGAGACGCCGCGTCCGCAGCCTACTTGGCAGCGAGGTACGCTGCGGTACCGACTTTAGCCTGTGGTCCGGCTGGAGCGAACGAGCACAGTGGTTGCGGGACCGAGCAGGCTGTGACCGCGAGTGGTGATGACGACCACGTCTTGAACGCCGACGTGGAGGAGGAGGCGCAGCCCGGTGCGACGGGGCAGAGTACGATTGTGGAGAGGTTAACACATGCCGCGGATGGCGACTTCAGAGACTCGGGAATGAACGAGGACGAGTCCGACTCAAAGGGAGACGCCGTCGAGACCGACAGGGACGTTGAGAGCGCCGAAGACGTTGTGGCTGCGACAGAGGGCGGTGACGGCACCGAGTATGAGGAGGCCTTGGCCATGCAGGGCGATGACAACGCCGACTCGAATACGAGCATGACCGCGACGGAGGACGACCAAGCCGCCGCGACGCAAGAGAAAGCGAGGGCAGACCCTGTAGCGGACGTCAAGAAAGATGTCGCCGAAGGAGGAAATGCCGTGGCGAAGACGGCCGCTGCGCCTGCACAGAGGGCCACTGCGCGTGCGACAAGGGCTGCCGGCACGGCTACCAGCGCGACGCCCAACGTAGCCGTGGACGATGAACCCGTGCGAAACCTGTGGAGCAGCAGGCTGGCCGACACCAAGCGAGCTGCCGACTTCGAAGCGCTGTGCAGTACGCGCGGCAAGATGGGGTCACCCGAGTGCGACACTATCGGCGAAACGTTCAACGCACGCAGTTTCGGCTTCAGACCAGTGAGCTCCGCCGAGGCAGCGGACCAGTGTTTCCAGCGCTGGCACCACACGGAACTCGGCGAAAAGACGCTCTTCGTCGAGCACACGAAGCACGACGCCAGTGGTGCCCCCGCTCAAGCCACAGCCTAAGAGGGAGACCGGAGCTGCTGTGTGGGAAACCGCCAAAACCAGGGACGCCGTCAAGGAAGGCTGTCAAGCGACGTCTTTTTTCGGAGGGGGGGAATGTGTGGGGATCTCCGATATCAACCCTCGCCCTCACCCGCAGCGGCGGTGACAAGCAGCTATGGACTCCACTGCGCATGTGCCATCATGTGGGACTGCTTCATAAGCCAGCGCAGCGAACGGCCCGGGGGGAGTTGCCAGCGAACTGCCGTGAGGTGTGCGCGTGTGTGCGGCGTGCTGTCCGCCGGGGCCAGGGTTAGCGGCAGAGGCACGGAAGTGGTGCGTGGAATCCGTAGCGGAGTTTGTTCTGATGAGTTGCTGTTTTCGCCGTAATATGTTAAAGTGGTTTTCGTACTAATAAATTGTTGAGTTATTCCGGCGTTGTCGAGCGGCCCCTTTCCTGGAGTAGGCACCGAACCCCACAGGCTTTAGTCGAATAGTGCACGCCCACCAAAATCCGGCGCTCGCTTGTGCTAAGCGACTTATTTATCATTGCCATAAGCGCCGTCTCCGAACTCTGACAACCAGGTTTTTCCGACACATGTCTAAGTTCGGCCACCGATCAGGACGCGCGTTCTCTGCGGACCGAGGCTAATTTCAAACTAACCGGTAGTATCACGGGCTCTGAAGAACGATTTACAGTATATAGGCCAGTGCGTCCGCCATTGATGGACAAAACACAATGGCGAACCAACACAATCTTCACGCAGGGAATGTGCATCGGTTCTGCGCTTGCATCGAAGCTGTCAGAATCAGCGCCGCAACGAACAGGAACACGTGCGGTAGATGACGCAGATATGAGCCTGTTGGCGCATAAACACAATGTAGTTTAGTCATCCACAGGGGTTTCCACAAGTCCTGACGGCATCTGATCATTCACAAATATTCTCCTCTGCGACAGTCTAGAGTGGCACGACATTCCCGCAGGAAGTCCATGCCGAGAATGACGTCATTAGCCGATCGAGAATAATCGTAAACTCTGTCGTATTAATAAGGCCTCTCCAAAACACGTCAGCGCTACACACAACAATACGACGCAACGGCTCTCCACTCACTCCACAGAGCTTCGAAGTTCCGTCCCAGTTAAAAACAACTTGTCGCCGTAACACATATTTAAAGAAATCACTTTTCACTGAAATTGTCGCCCCTGTGTCCACGAAGGCCATCACAAGCACCTCATCAACACACACACGCACTTTGATTTTAAGTATCAACACTGGATGTATTTCTGTCAGTAGCACAGCTCCAGCGACCTCAACCCCATCGGCCGCACTGGCTTGTTTTCCTGTGGCGAAGGGGACGGTTTGCGACGCCGCGGCTAAGGAGAACGATTAGCATGAAGTCACTTTGGAAGCGTCAGAATCCTGTCAATTGCCGGAGAGTTGTTGCGGAAGCTGCTGGACCAATAGTTTTCGCTAGGTGGTATGTGTGCTGGCCACGGGACACCATGAGGCCATCGGGAGGGTCGTGAAAAGTCTTATGGTTGGTGATACGGAGGAGCCGCCACGACGGTTGCAAAACTGCCACATCTGGCCCGGAACACCACAGGAGTAGAACACTGGCAAAGGTGGAAACGTCGCTTGTTCGTCAATGAATCGAGTGTCATCATTTGCTCTTCTATAACTGGTAGACTCCTCAGGAACCTCATAAAGAGATGTCGAGGGGACGTGCGCTGAGCGCGTCGGTCATACGGCGAAGCGGGAAATCGTGCTGTCACCCTTGACTGTGGGGCTCCGCTGTACTCCACAGTTCCCGCGCTCATCGTTGGTTGCCAAGAGATCGAAAGAGGCGCAGCCATAGCCTCACGTGGCCTGCACAACTCATGATGCTCACCTGTTGAACATGACATTTCTCGGCGGGAAAGGACCTCGCGAACAATCTGTGGAATTATGTGGAATGGTCGAAAGAAAGTCGAGGCCAGGATTTGTGTCTACACTGGCAACAGTCGTAACGCTTGCCAGCCGACCAAACTTTGGCGCACTCCAACGCATCTTGAGCGTTTCGAACGTTCTGCAATGCCGAATTACGGCGGACACAGAACAGAGGCTTTATTTTCCAATTAGAAAATTTTACTTGTCCTTAGTACATCCTTTTAGCAAATGGCCGACATTGTCTTCTTCCGACATGCTAGCGCAGACCACCTTGCACAGCCTTAACACTTATTCGATATAAGTGGTGCATGTCTCACGTGGTAGCTGTGCCCGTTGCGGCAGTATTTGCTCAGCCCGCTTCTTTTTAACGACTGATTCACCGAAACACGCCTTGAGCTCTTCAACGAAAAGATCCCACGTTGTGAGCGTGTCCTCGTGGTTTTCGTACCACACCAGTGTGGTGTCGGTCAGGGAGAAAACCACGTTGGTTAGTTTAGCGGCTGAATCCCAACTGTTGCACTTGCTCACTCACTTGTACTTGGTGAGACACGCGTCAACATATTCTCCTGCTTTTCCTTCTAAGGGCGGTGGAACTCCGCAGTATTGGAGTGGACCACAAGGTGCAGCGGACCACTATCGAGCCATTATAATGGCTCGATAGTGACCCTTGTTATAGTCTCTTACGTTCTTGGAGCGTTTTGCTGATGGGGCGTGTGACAAATTGAACGTGAAATGCAAAATATTATGGTCGCTCAGGTCAGGCATGTGCAGTACAGGGGACGTGAAAGTCTCTGATGACGTTAGTATTAAGTCTATGTGGGAAGAAGATTGAGTAACACGTGTGTGTGAGGTGAAGACTTGTGATAAACCAAAATCCATTGCAGGTGATGATAAACTGGTTGGCCTCAGCTCTCGGTGGGTAGGAAAACCGGCATGCATGTAACCAATCAATATTCTGGTAATTAAAGTCCCCCATTAGTATGAGTTGTGCATTAGGATAAACAACAGTGACTTGATTTAGACAGTCGTGTAATCTATCACCAAATGACGTATCGGTTGAAGGAGAGTGATAGCAGACGCAAACAAGAAATTTACATTCAGGCAGCACCACACAGATTCAATATTCGAAATAATTGGTATACAGTAGCAATCAAAACGCTTGTCCACAGCCAGCAAAACACCCCCACCCACTCTGTCAGTGTGCTCACTGCGGTAGACTATATATCTTTTCAGCGAAACGGCAAGTTGGGCCAGTTGGTTGGTATTCATTTTTTTCAATCGGTTACAGCGCGACACACACGAGGACAATAGGTTGTCCGTTTTTCTTTATTGTCCTCGTGTGTGTTGTGCTGTAACCTATTGAAAAAATGAATATATATCTTTCATCACAATGATACAACTCGGTGTTAGATATATTGCAGCTGAGCCATGTTTCAGTTAGTGCGATGAGATCGGCACTCAGGTCGTTAATTAAGGTGCATAACTCATACTTCTTGCAGTATATACTACGAATGTTAGTATATAAAATAAAAAAAATTCAGGTCTCAAACGAGTTGCACCATTGCCCCTGACGCGTCCCTATCGTTATGCTGCAGAAGGCGGCCAGAGCGAAGTTCTCGAGGGGATGTACCATGCGAATTTGATGCAACCTTCGAGATACCGATCTCAACAATGGTACCGTCTATATAGTTGCACGCGAAGGATTTACCACCAGCATGCACTTTCTTGTATCCAAGTTTATATGGTGTACGCAGGCCTTTGGTATATTCTCTTAGCGTTTTGTTTTCGATTTCGCGCGTGGCGGGGCAGAAATCCTCACTGAGAACAAAGCCCCCATTCTTAACAAGCAACACTTAGCAAGCACGGTTTCTTTGTGTTTGTATGTAGCAAATTTAACAATGATGCGCCGCGTTTTCATTTTCATAAATCGACCGATCCTGTGAGCGCGTATAATGCTATCACTGTTTAAGCTCAGATTCAGTTTATTATTAATGACGCAAAAAACTTTAGCTTCAGAATAAGTATACGCCTCGTTTTCCACATCTGTTATCCCATAAAAAAATAGATTATCTCGTCGAGAACAATCCTCTATGTCGTCTAGCCGATGGCGCAGCGCGCAAGCTTCCGACTCAAGACGATTAACTTTATGATGTAGTTCATTGAAACCGGCCTGCCCTTGCTGAAGTTATGTAGGCTGGCCTTAAACAGCTTCTAGCCGGGCCTTTGTATCAGATATGGCTTGAAAAGTGCTTTTCTGCTGGTCTTTCAGCTTTGCCATCGTTTAGGGAACTGTTTTTGTACCGTTTTCATTGTGATTGATCGCTCATTTAAAGCTTTGACAGTTTTAAAAACTTCCGCAAGAGCAGCCGATGATTCATTAGGACCCGGGTTGCACTCAGCATCCCCACACAAAAGCAATAGCAGCGAACAAAAAGGCTCAAATAACGTTTCAGGGCATGGAAGCGCGGCAGGAAACGGATCATTGCATTTGAAGGAATAACACTGTATTTGGGACTGGTAACCAACCTGCAGAATGAAGAACAGCGTGCGTGAGCCTCCCATCACTATTTTGCTTCCAAGCCCATTGAGCGGCGACTGCGCAGCACTCAGTTTTAACGCGAGAGCGTTAAAGATTCGTTTCGCAGAAATTCCGGCGTCAGCGTCGTTGGTTGTGAACGAAAGATCATCATCTTGTCCATGACCAAAAAATCGAGAAAGATGGAAATACAATCAGTAATAAAGAATTCCGGGACCGAATGAGGATCGAACCCAGGCCGTCTGCGTGGTAATCAGGTGTTCTGCCACACAGCCACGCTTCTGCTTGGATTTCATTGCAAATAACTTCTTCTGTTTGGAAATGCTGTGAAAATAACTTTCTTGCTTTACAAACACACGCGTCCTGTATACAGGCGTCACAATACAACATGTAATATCGGAGTAATATTGCGTGGTACAAGCGTACATTGTCATCGGGCGTCAGAAGGTGTGAATATCACAACGGCATTGTGGTTCAAAAACATCCACCCATTACAAAAGGCGCACACGTTACTGCACGTATTCTTTTAAGGCCACGTGGTGGGTGCATAGCAAGTTCGAAAACATTTCCCGCTTTTCCCGCGCGTAATTGCTCGTGGTTTAAAGCATGCTACTCATTACACTTCCATTCCATTACATTACATAATGGAAGAAATCCACAGCGGCTCCAAAGCCTCTATAGTCCTCCATAAAGAAAGCGACAGAATCCCTATAAAGAAGGACGTACGGCAGGGTGACACGATCTCTCCAATGCTATTCACCGCGTGTTTACAGGAGGCTTTTTAAGGGCCCTAGATTGGGAAGAGTTAGGGATAAGAGTTAATGAAGAGTAGCTCAGTAACCTGCGATTCGCTGATGACATTGCATTGATGAGTAACGCGGGAGACGAATTACAGCTTATGATTACTGAACTGGATACGGAAAGTAGAAGAGTAGGTCTGAAAATTAATATGCATTAAACTAAAGTAATGTGGAACAATCTTGGCAGAGAACAGCGCTTTGCGATAGGTGGGGAGACACTGGAAGTTGTAAAGGAGTACGTCTACTTAGGACAGGTAGTAACCGCGGAGCCGAACCATGAGAGTGAAATAACTAGAAGAATAAGGATGGGATGGGGCTCATTCGGCAAGCATTATCAAATCATGAATGGTAGTCTACCACTATCCCTCAAGAGGAAGGTATATAACAGCTGCACCTTACCGGTACTCACCTACGGAGCAGAAACCTGGAGACTTACAAAGAGGGTTCAACTTAAACTGAGGACGACGCAGCGAGCGATGGAAAGGAAAATGGTAGGTGTAACCTTAAGATGCAGGAAGAGAGCAGAGTGGGTCAGGGAACAAACGGGGGTTAAGGCTATCATAGTTGAAATCAAGAAGAAGAAATGAGTATGGGCCGGGCACGTAGCACGTCGGCAGGATAACCGCTGGTCATTAAGGGTAACTGACTGGATTCCAAGAGATGGCAAACGCGTGAGGGGGAGAGAGAAAATTAGGTGGGTAGACGAGATGAAGAAGTTTGCAGGTATAACGTGGCAGCATAATGCACAGGACCGGGTTGATTGGCGAAACATGAGAGAGGCATTTGCCCTGCAGTGGGCGTAAACAGGCTGATGATGATGATGATGACTCATTACACAGTATGCATTAAGTGATTGAAGTACGCACTAGGGACAGGATATCGCTATCAGGTTCAAATCTTAAAGGCGAAGCTCAAGGGTCTCCTAATTTTTTAAACGGGTTCGATCCCGGCCGCGGCGGTCGCATTTCGGTGGAAGCGAAATGGTAGAGGCCCGTGTACTGTGCGATGTCAGTGCACGTTAAAGAACACCAGATGGTCAAAATTTCCGGAGCCCTCCACTACGGCGTCTCTCATAATCAAATCGTCGTTTCGGGACGTAAAACCCAAGATATTATTATTAAAATATTTAAACGGGGAGTTGGCGATGCTGACGATGTTCCTTCAGCTGCCACGACTTGAGGTAGAGCACGATAAGGCAGGAGACCTTGAAGCTGGTCGTGAAAACCGGAATTCAGCCACTGAAATCCAGGTCAAGTGACATAATAATAAGAATAATAATAATATGTGGGGTTTAACGTCCCAAAACCACCATATGATTATGAGAGACGCCGTAGTGGAGGGCTCCGGAAATTTCGACCATCTGGTGTTGTTTAACGTGCACTGACATCGCACAGTACACGGGCCTCTACCATTTCGCCTCCATCGAAATGCGACAGCCGCGGCCGGGATCGAACCCGCGACCTTCGGGTCAGCAGCCGAGCACCCTAACCGCTATACCACCGCGGCGGACTGGGTCAAGTGACATCGCTGTACACCTCCGTGACTGTAGGTCCAATGTCGAACGCACCTGCTGACGGCACTTGCGAACAGTTTCCGCAGCCAGCAGCACCAAGGACGAACTGCAGAATGAAGAACAGCGTGTGCGAGCCTCCCATCGCTATTGTGTTTCGAAGCCCATTCATGATCCGAGTATGCTATCATCTCAGCATTTCTGAAACCTTTGTGTGTGTGGCAACGTAATTCTGTCAAATCACTTAGATTATTTGCAGAAGCAGACATAACTTGCAAGACAAACCCGAATGTATTCAGTGAATTGAAAATGCCTTAATTTATTTTTGTAATACTTCGAAACACAAGATTTAACCTTGAAGTATATGCTTAGTGGTAATGAAGTTAGGACCATATAGCATAAATATTTTTTAGCACTGATGTCTTGGAGTACAGGCAGTAAAAACAACGAATGTTTTGCTGTCCTGCATCACCATTTCCAGTTTTTACAGCGAAAGCTGCTACGACATCACAACAACGGCTCTTTTTGCCATAGTTGTCGGCCGCCACCGCCGCCGCCGGTGTTCGTAACCGCTATCACGTGAAATAGGCAAAAACGATAGCAAAAAAAAGAATCCGGTGAGAATGACATTCGAACGTGGGCCCGGTGCGTGGAAACTCAGTATTCTACCACAGAGGCACGCCGGTGCTTGGAAATCCTGGCCGAACAAAACCTATGCAGGTTTCACATCGCGGAAGGAATCGCGTTAAAATGTGTGATAGAGGGTTTAGAAAAGTAAAGTAACAAGCAAACGTCACACAATGCGAATTGCGTAACGAGTGGGTCGTTGAATGGTTTCAACCCTTCACAAAAGGCTCAGCAACACTTCTGTCAGTCTCTGAGATTTTTGAAATATATCTGTGGTCTTTGTGGAAAACGCCGGTCCCATGACTGTGGAGATGGCCGTGGATTCACCTCAGTTTCCACCCAAGCCATCCACGTTGACTGCATGCTGTTCCGAGAAAGCGCACCGGCCACCCGACCAATTCCAGCAGCCAGCACACGCTGATTTACTGTACGGCCAGCGACGAAAGCTATGACGAGAGCGACTTTGTGCCTCTGACAAGGCGTAAAGCCAAAAGAAGGCTACTGGTGGCATCTGCGTGTACAAGTAAGACTACTACGAAGTCACGAGAACCTCAATTTCACACAATTCTGGTTGCGCCGCTACCAGCTACTGGTAGTCTTAACCGATTGAATCGTCAAGGCACGTCTAGGTATCTTGAGGCCCCCGCCCCGGAACAAATCTTGGATTTGTGAATCAATGACCGTAAGAATGTTATCGACATAGACGCCACCCAGCAAAGCACACTGGACGTCTTGAGCAACGTCAAGGTTTTGGAGAACATCAAAGTTCGTTCCTACATACCCGAAGGCAGGGATTTTACTGCAGGAGTTATCTATCATGTCGACATTTCTGTTAGTGAAAGTGATTAGTCGGTTCTCATCAAACCGCTGATGGAAGAAGTGATCCTACTGCAAGCCCGTCGTCTTGGTAACTCACGCTGCGTTAAACTCTGTGTTCAAAGAAGACAGCATTCCATCGGAAGTCAAAGTCGGCGATTTCCGACAAACAGTGCGACTATTTGTACCGAGGCCGCTTAAGTGCTGGAAGCCTGAAGATGGCACACGTCAGTGCTATTTGTACAAACCTCCTCTATGTTCGCGATGCTCACAGTCGCACATCACAGACGCCTGCCATGCAGATCTTCATAAGTGCGGCAATTGTCACGGCCTTCACGATACGTCATCGAAGTACTGCCCAAGCATTAAAAGGATGATTGCGCTTGGCGTGTCCACTTTGTAACGTGTGTCCTCTCTAACTTCTTATGTCCCAGTAACTGTAGCGTATTATTTTAATCATGCAAAACCGACTAGCCCGATACCTCACTTTGCTGGCATTAAGAAGGAGATGCAGGTGTTGAGACAAATGGTCCAGGACGGCTCAACCCATCGGGGGGCTGCTGTCAAAGTACGACGTCGTCGCCTGAGGCCTTCCAAGAAGCCTGCTGCCTAAGCTAGGGCTTCACCTCTTCAAATAATCGCCCTCACGCCACCTCAAGGATCCAGCGACGCCAGCAAAGAACAATCCACTGTACTCATTGTAATCTGCCGCTCGCTTTAGGAACGTTGTGGAAATTGATTGTCGTTACCGTCGGCTTCCTGGGCAGCTCGGAAGCAGCTCGGCGCCATTCGTGGTGGCGGCCCCGCGAACACTCGCTCTGCTCGACTTTCGCTGCCGGCAGAAACTTCGCGTCCGCTTGCTCGGCAGAAGCTCCGCATTCGGCCTAGCGTTCGCTTGCTCGAGCTGCACAACACCGCTCGCAGAGGACTCGCCGACTCGTTGGCGGCACGGTGTTTCGAGTCGCCTAGGTGTAATGGCTGCGACTGCTGCACTTCAGCTCTTGCGCGAGGCGGATCGAAATGCGTTTGTGACATAATCGTGCTTTGTGTTTCCCTTCAGTTGGGGCGAAGGTTCCTTGCGGCGCCTTCCTCCTTTATTAAGTCAATGTATATAGCCGCCCTTGCGCGCCCCTCTCCCGTCAGGCATATAGGCGGGGGGGGGGGAGAGGGGGTCGCCCTCCCTAACCCCTTGTGCGAACGCCTATGGCTTTGATATGTGACATCACAGTGAAATTATTTGCATGCCTTATTTAGACTTGTGATTTCATTTTACCTTGCACATGTTTGCTATGTGCGTACATCTTCATTCTCGCTTGTCACGTGTGACCATAGGTCGGCAAAAATTGTGCAGCTCACTCAGACTCACCCATGAAATATATTTTGCGCTTAGGACTCACTCGCACTCAGACTCACCAAAATTTTCCTGAGCCGGACTCTCACTCAGACTCGTACTCACGAAAATTTTCTTCAACCGGACTCACTCAGACTCAAACTCACCAGAGCATTACTCACCCGGACTCACTCAGACTCAGACTCACGACTCGATCTGAGTCCGAGTGAGTCGACTCATGAGTCCGTTAGCCTAGAATTAACTTCTTCGACCATGGTGTCAATGCGCTTTAACACAAATATTTCACGTAATCGGTGCTCTGCATGGCGCCTTTTGATATAGTACGTTCGAATACGAATAATGAGTGCTCGCAAACCAGTAAGGTCATTTTTATTGAAAGAGATGACAACATAAGTATATTTATCAAGAACGTCCCTGGAAGAGCTGGTGGGGGGGGAGGTCAAGGCACCCCCCTACGGGAATTCAGGCCTTTGATCAATAAATATTGAAATGGTTATTGAACGATACTGCTTTGGAATACGTGTGAGTAGACGTGAATACAAACGTGAATCCAGATAAGACTGATAAGGCTGAAGATGAGGGGATATGACCATAGGTCGGCGAAAAAAGTGGAACTCACTCAGACTCACTCAAGAAATATATCTTCCGCTTTGGACTCCCTCGGACTCAGACTCGTCAAAATTTTCCTGAGCCGGACTCACTCGGACTCAGACTCACCAGAATATTACTCACCCGGACTCACTCCATACTCAGACTCACGGCTTGATCTGAGTCTGAGCGAGTCCGAGTGAGTCGACTCATGAGTGAGTTCGCCGACCTATGCGTGGGACTAACTATTTGCAATCTTTTTTCGGCAGCCGTTGTCCACAACGTGCAGAAGGCTGTGTTCGCTGGCACTCGCAATGCGAGTCATCTATCGCTTCCTTTGGAGCAGCTTCACAAAGAGGACTGTACGAGATATGACAACGCGGCTGGACCTGTATTAGACATTTGAGAAGTGGAGCAGTCCTTCCGACTCTTGAACTCCGCCAGGAACTCAGGTCAACGCCCGACCATGCTGCTGGTCGAGAAGCTCCCGCCGCCCTGCACCTCGATGGAACGTCGCCGTGGCCACTGCGTGGCTCTCCACGCGCCCTCAGCTCTCGCGCAACCTCGAAATTCTTCATTTTTCTAGTTCACGCACCTAATCCTATCGTCGTCTTCATAATTGCACAGGTCCTGTTACTGCCCTTCTACTAGCCACTCCGCCCAATATGGATATGTCCTAGATGCAACACCACATATGATGCTTGTGCACTTATCCATCGCACTATGTATGTTCGATTCCGGGTTCCAGCATTGTTCATTGACGCGTCTTTTCAGTCAGACTATTCCAGAGGTGCAATAATATAACAGCTGCCTGGCCTTATTTTCCTAGTGTGCAGCTAAGGCCTCCACATATTACTTACAAGTTAGCGGAGTGAATATTCTGCTGCCACTCACGTGTTTTTACGGCCGCGTGCAGGCCTAAAAACAATTTCGAGAACAGCACACTACACTGAATCTGCTGCCACTCACGTGTTTTTACGGTCGCGTGCACGCCTAAAAACAATTTCGAGAACAGCACGCTACACTGAATCATACTTGACGTCAAACAGCGCCATATCTCAAGAGTGTCATACTAACTCGCTCAAGAGTACGCTTTAGCTGCTGTACAGGGAATTTATATCACCTTCATACAACACACACTTTATTATTGCCATTTACCACCGAATGATTTGAAGCTATCCTCCATCTCGCGAATTTGAAAGTTCCTTTGAAGTGTTCGTCCCCTTTATGTTGAAGCAAGGTTGCAGTTACGTTTTTGTTGTGTCAACGTCGTCTTTTTATAGAGAATTTGACTTCGTAAGTAGTTTTACACCCATGACATCACGAGAACATGGTGCCTTTCACGAATCTTTTAAAACGGGACAACCAAATCACACCTATTCTCACCACTATACGAACCCCTCTAACCGTCACCGTCCAAAAACTGTCGCCCTTCGTCCTCTTGCGCTGTCCTCCCGAACTTCGTCTTCTTTAATCGATGGCCTTCCTTTCCACCGTTACACTCGCCGTCCCCCACTTCCTTCTTGTTTTCACAAGGGTAAGGCAGAATCTTTGGTGCGTAAAGTATCATCTTGCTCGCACGCATAAGCGTCCGCAGGGTTTCCCTTCAGGGGGGGGGGGGGGCGAAGTTCCATCGCAGCGCCACCCCCTCTCTATTAAGTCAATGAAACGGGCAGACTTTGCACCACACCCCTCTTAGGCGACTTGGGGGCATAGGTCGTTACAACTTGTGGACCTCACTCAGACACATTCATGAAATATAGTTTGCGCTTACGGCTCACTCGGACTCAGACTCATCACAATTTTCCTCCGCTGGACTCACTCGGACTCAGACTCACGAAATTATTTTCAACCGGACTCACTCGGACTCAAACTCACCAAAACATCACTTACCCGGACTCACTCAGACTCAGACTCACGGCTCGATCTGAGTCTGAGTGAGTCCCAGTGGTCGACTCGAGAGTCCGTTAGCCTGGAATTATGAG
>JALIZH010005830.1:0-63357 GCA_030522465.1 Rhipicephalus appendiculatus | reverse complement strand
CGTAACTTTAGATGACCTTGCATAACTTCTCTTTTCTTGTGCTCATATATATTTAAAGTTCACCAGAGATCAGCCCTGTTTTACAGTCCGGGCTCAAAGCCGTATATTCAGGCTTTCCAATATGCGCAAAACAGCACGATCCTTAACGTCCTGCCATAATGCCTTTTGCAGAACTAAATACGAGATTCAGTACCTTCAGATATAATTATTCTGATCATGGTACTCTTGCGTATCGTACTACCGTTATGGTTTCTATCTGCAGTCTCTGTCATTGATTTTAACTGCCCGTGCTCCTAAAGCTATTTCCCAACGCTATGCTCACGCAAATGTATGCGCAAAAAGTTGAAATCCGCGTAAACCCGCCACTGTTTTCATAACGCAGCAAAGTGAAAGAAATGGCCATTTAGGAGGCTTGGGAGGCTTGGGTCTTTGGAGGCTTGGGTCTGTGGTAAACAGACGAATAATGGATATCGTAAAAGGATGATTGCGTAGCGTAACAGCTTCAGTATGGCTATAATGGAGTTCCGCCGCTGTGTCCTTTCTCTCTAAAATGACAACTTTTCACTGTTTAACCTAGACACCCGACGACAGTGCCATCGCGTATCCTCCAGCGTTGTCTCATCTTGAGTACAGTCATATGGTACTTAAGTGATGAATATCGTACCTTTTGATTCCCCCCATAGCCAGTGCTGCCACGTTGTGTCTTCCTCGGAGGTTGCGAGCACCACGCATTACTGCTTTCTCGGTTTTCTCACATCGAGCTCGTCCTATGGCCCCCCTTCTTTATTATTTTATTATTTCTACTGTATCGGAGATGTCGTACTACATGACGCGAATTACCCGAGGAACGCCCAGCACTCAGGATCATCTGGAGGAAGAAAACGTGACTTGAACGTCGAGAGACTGGTATCCTGGCTGGCAGCCTCCCTGCGCATAACCTTTGCCGGGAAGACAGCGGTGACGACTTGAACACACACACACACACACACACACACACACACACACACACACACACACACACACACACACACACACACACACGCACACACACACACACATACACACACACACACACACACACACACACACAAAACACACACGCACACACATATATTTATATACTTCTTTATTCTACTTCTTCACACACACACACACACACATATATATGTGTGTGTGTGTGCGTGTGTGTGTGTGTGAAGAAGTAAAGTAGACGCAAAGAGACCTTGCCGCCGGCAGGTATCGAACCGGGAACCTTCGAATAACGCATCCGGTGCTCTACCAGTTCAGCTACGGCGGTGGTCGTCCTCCCATTCACATTATCCGGTATATCTGCGCATTTAAAGGGGAGGTGTCATCAAATTTGTAGCTTGCGCTTATTCACTAAGGCGCTTATACACTAAATACTTACAAATTGCTCCAATATTACTTATACGAATGCTAGACGCAATCCTACGCTGACTGGAATAATACACTATACGCCATCAAGCGACACCAGAACAAGCAACACGCTAAGAAAAGCGTCCGACTTATCAAGGAGATGGAAAAAAAATCCGCCCATCTCCACGAAGTGAATGATGACGAGTGGGCGAAACACCTGTGGTCCATAATGCCTACGTTGAAGTCCCCGACTAGTATACAAGGTTTGTGCTTGTAGGTGTTTTATATTCTGTCATAATTATGATTGATATTAGTGTATTGTTCAACCTTTTTTTTGTGTCTCACATATATGTTACCCCAGCGTTGCCTCATATAATGTAAATTGGGTAACATAAAGTGACACAAAGAGTCGACGACAAAGCTGGGTGCTATGGTCTATAATGTCTACGTTGAAGTCGCCGAGCAGTATAAAGGGTTTGTGTTTGTACGGGTTATATATTGTTCAATCACAATTAGGATTGTTGTTCGTCTATTGTAAAGCTTTTTTTTTCTTCACATACACACATAATGTTTTGACTATAGCAACGGTTTTCTTAACACCATGACAGCGGACAGTGAGCGTCGACGACAAACCTAGGTCCCAGGGTCCATAATGTCTACGTTGAAATCGCCGACTAGTGTAGAGCGTTTGTGCCTCTAGGTGTTTTATATTCTTATGTCACAATTATGATTGGTATTAGTTTATTGTAAAACCTTTTTCTTTTGTGTCTCACATTCACGAATCTCCCCGAGACGGACACGGACGTGGATGGACAAGCCTCGACCCTAAGATGCTTCACCCCTAAAAAAGCATGTGTTTACAAGACAAGATGAACGGTTTACAGCCCCCTTACTCTATTATGGAAGAGCAGAATGCCATCCCGTTCTCTGCTATGCCACAAAAAGATTTGCCGACAGACTGATGCGTAACGAATACGCACGACTAATGTACAAGAACTGTATGTAATGCGAACACGTCTCATGTACTGGTGGCGCACATGAAAGAATTGCATTTTCCCCTTTGCAGCTCGCATGACTAGGTGCAACCAATGAGGAGGCAGCGCATCGTTGTCGCCAGAGTAATCCCTTTAAATTGCATCCCTTAAACCAGCGAGGGAGTGCTGGTTACGCACAAAAATAACGCGAAAAAAGGCTTAGATTTTTTCTCAGATATATTTGATCTTACATTTGCATCCGGTCGATGTGCAGAGATCGGTTTTAGCTGGACAAATAGCGGCCTTTCGCTATGGCTTAACGTGAGAGGTGTTTTAATGCGCAGAATTCTTCTGCCAGTATCGGCCAGTCAGCCGCGGGCGCCTTGCTTTTTAGATGTGAAGCATCTTATGGCGAAGCTTAATCCGGTGGTGGTGGTGTGCCGCGTGCCCACCCTTACTGCGCATGCGCAAACCCTTTAAAAAAATAAAAATAAAAAAACCTCCTCTGCCCCTCTCTCTCCTCTAGGCATCCCTCCCCGCGGCAACCACAGCCTCACTGCGCATGCGCCTCCCCTCCTCTCTCCCCTCTTACACTCCTCTCTCTCCTCTAGGCATCCCTGCCCGCGGCGTCTACACTCCCACTGCGCATGCGCGTCCCCCCTCTCTCTCCTCTCCTACGCTCCCCCCTCTCTCGCCTCGCGACGCCGACGCAGGCAGCGTCTGCTAGCGAGTTTCTTGTTTGAAAAAACCGACTGCTCGCGCTGCACAACCGTTCACTGGCCACCCCGTATATATGGCAATGGATCTTGACCTCCAAGGTGGTGCCGGTGGGAGATTTCTCCTGTGCGTTGTTGAACAATAAAAATACGCAGCGTGCGCGTTAACTAAAAGCGGAGTGCGGGTCTCTGTGTCCAGTCGGAGTCTTCTGTCTCTCAATGCCCATTAGCAGCGATTGGCATGTTTCAGTAGGAAACACCGCTCCATCACTGCCTGCTTTGCGCCTCCCCAGTTTTCTCTCCTGCGCAACGCTGCGATGAGCGCCAGCGTCAACGCCGCCGCCAGTGTAAGCGTTAGCGCCCGCTGCTTCACATCTACACATGGTTCCCTTTAGCGGGAGATGGTGTAATTTTTTTAAAGGCTAAAGCCTTAAAGGGCCCCTCACCAGCCGCTGAAAATACAAAAAGCGAGCGCATTATTCTCTTCTGATTTTTCTGGTCTTTCTGGCGCACTTCGCAAGGCAAAAACAGTGATTCCCATGACGTCTAAATAGTACATACTCTCGATTGGAAATAATCGGGTGGGGAGTGTCTCCTGCCCTGCTGTGCCATGCACGGTGGATCAGTGGCTAAGGTGCTCTGCGGCTTACCCGAAGGTGGCGGGTTCGATCCCGCCACGGCGGTCGCATTTCGGTGGAGGCGAAATTGTAGAGGCCCGTGTGCTGTGCGATGTCAGTGCACGTTAAAGGACACCAGATGGTCGAAATTTCCGGAGCCCTTCACTACGGCGTCTCTCATAATCATATTGTGGTTTTGAGGCTTAAAACCCCAGATATTATTATTATTTGTCATGCAGCCGCCCATCCGTTCTCTCTTGTCTCGCATGACCACCAACTGATTTCACTTCATGTTGTGTGTTTCCAACTGCGCAAGCGGAAATAACAGCGTCTAGCCTATTGTAATGATGTGAGCGAGTGGTGTGGTGAATGTAATTAGGAGGTGACGACGACGAAGATGGCACGCCACACCTACTGCACAAGACGAAATAGAGATGCTCAACCAATTAGCGCCTCGCACGAAAAGAAAGGAAGACAGGATATTCCAGAGAACAGTGGAGGAAGGGTGACGTGGCCGGGAGATGACGGTGTACAGGGCGCGGGAGTAGCGGCCAGCCGCGTACCTGGCTGACGCTCGCTGCAGGCTCCCACCTGGCACCACGTCAAGCATAAAGCTTCTTCCCGGGGCGTGGCGTCTTCATATCGTCGCAAGGACGCGCGATCCGAGCCCAACTGCGTCTCCACAACAGAGATCAAGCATTGACTGGCGAAGGCCGAAAGGGCGTCTGGTGAATGATCTCCACGGGATCCGGCGTCCACCGCCGCGTCAGCGGTCATCGCTCTCGTCTGCAATGTCCGCCCGTCGCAAGCCATCACTCCCCGCACTTGAGCCTGCTCCAACAGTGTCCGTGACTTCTTATGACAACGGTGAACTCTTTTCTTGTAAAGTTGTCGCCTTGTGTGATGCATGTTTTCTTTTTTATGCTCGAATTTTTATTCTTGTCCGATGTCTGTCCTTGTGCTGTGTAAATACATTCTTTATTGTGAGGTATAAGAACAATAAAACCCCAGCCTGCACCATAAGAATATAGCAGGCAGCTGTGCAAATACAGTGGGTTCGTCTTTAGTGTGGACGAATATCCTCGTTTCTTTTCGACGACTGTCACGTCATCGCTTTTCCTGCACTAAAGCGAAGCGCCTTTAGCCTCGTGACCACAACAAGTGTGAAATGCTGATAGGCTCAACGCTTAGTGCTGACATTGTACACGCGCTTCTAAGAAATAAGTGGCGAGGAGGACATATAGCCTGTAGGAAGGGTAGTGAAGGCCAGGAGGAAACCACTCCGTCGTCTTTGAACGCGGGTTGGTGAGGGGGGCGTGAGGGGATAAAATGGCGATTTTAGAAGAAAAAATATGCATTTTCAAATTTGAGTTGTTTTGGATTGCTGGTTGATTAAAGAAGATGCTCACCAAGTTTTCTCGCTATGTGTGCAGCAAAAGAGAACAAAATAATTTGTTTCTCGACACGCTGGCGCGCATTTTCTGTGGAAAGCGTATCGGAAACCCATTTGCAAGGCGCGGCGGCAAAGCGGGCGAAAAGCCGAACACGAATGGAATGTACGTGCTAGAACCTTTGTTTTTCGCGCCGTTTATTCATGGAAGACTTTCTGTGGACAGTGAACCAGAGGACAAACAAATAAATTTAAAAGGCACATATTTTGCCTCGGTAACAGCAAAGTCACTGGCATATTGGTAACGGAACTCGAATTGGCGGAAACGTATCACGTGACCATCCACCGCTGGTTTCCAGCCAGTTATGAGTAACTCCTGCTGTTTTTGTGTGCTACTTGGCTGATCTACTATTTCTCCTGCGAGTTTATTGCCATCAGCGGGTGGTTCCTTCTGTAAAGAAGCCGTGTTCACGAGCAAGATTCACATCTCGAAAGCTGCGAAAAATTGAAGACCATTGGATGTAGTTGTCACAACAATATCGTGTTCAAGAGGAAGGCCCTATCTACGCGCCAGGTCACTTTGATAAATTTTTCTGACCATCGAAATAAATAGCATATTGGGGAATCTTTGAACTCACAAGGATCGTTTTCCTAACGAGCACGTTAGGAAAGCTATCATTTGCTAATTGTTTCGCCAATAGCTGCGTACAAGGTTGTTTTAGACTTAGACTGAAATTTTGTCAGGAACAAGATTAGGCACTTTTCTCATCTCCAATTTACTTCTAACACATAAAAAAGTCAGGTGTCTGGCAAGCAGTAACAAGGAATAAAATTATCTTCGCTTTTAGAGTGACGGCATCTTTACAGAAACGTCACGAAAAATAGGTGACTGGCCTTATCCTGCACTACAAGCCATGTAGAATGCATCTAATTACAAAAAAATTGTATATCTTTATTATTTTTGAAATGATAGTTTTGCTAAGTTGACATATCTGATTCATCCCTATAACAGCTGAAAGTTCCTTTCTATTCCGAGTTAGGGTGCGGACATTCAGAATGTGTTTCAGTAACAAAAAGATAATCTATCCCTCAAATTTCAATCAAGATTAGTGACGCGGTTCAAAAGTTCACTCGTCAGTCCTGCATCCCCCCCCTTAAGTGTTTCGCTGCGCAGCCCCTTGAGCGAAACACGACAGGAGAATAATAATAATAATTAAAATAATAATAATAATAATAATAATAATAATAATAATAATAATATCTGGAGTCTTACGTCCCAAAACCATGATATGATTAAGAGAGACGCCTTAGTGGAGGGCTCTCGAAATTTTGACCATCTGGTGTTCTTTAACGTGCACTGACATCGCACAGTACACGGGCCTCTAGCATCTCGCCTCCATCGAAATGCGACCTTCATGGCAGGGATCGCGTCCGCGACCTTCGGATTCATGCTGCAAATCACTCTTCTTTCTACAATACCTGCTACCAAATGTTCTTGATGGTTCCCATTATATATGTAGAAAACATATGCACAGGGTGCCGATTCGGAATCACTGTTCATCGTGCCCAGTATTCTCCGGTCAACTGTTACCACAGTGAGGCCCTTTTATACGAAGAATTACCTTAGATTAAAGCGTACTTGTTTGCGTAACATGTGCCAACAAACCCTATATATTTGCTACTTAAAACCCTTTGCTGTCGATTTCTTCTGTGGGCAGCACCACCTAGATTATTGGCTCAGGCCCCCTGTCGGGCGCGATCGGCGTTCGGGCAGGGTCGGGCAGGGTAGGTGAAATTTTTTCTCAGGTTCGCGCCGGGCCTGGGTGTCGCTTTTGAGGCAACGGGCCGAGTACGGGCGGGTAAACTTCAACGCGAGCTTCGGGCTCGGGCCGGGCATTACGGCCTGTGCAGTGCTCTAAACTACTGTACGTCGCATGAACGGTATGATACGACAAACTCGCATTAGCCACTTTCCTCGCGCAAATAATGCATTCTTAGTACTCACTCTTCTGTGTCAGATGGCGGTGTAGATAGACGTCGGAAACAAAACCTTGGAACACCGCTTAGGCAGCTCGCCGAACGCAAAAGCAATGCATGTTTTCCCAAGAAGTGAAACGTACTTTCATTTTAGGTCGAGGCTGAGTCAGAAGGCGAGGCATGCCTTTTGAAACACGAATGTGACCATGTCTTTCGTATCATATGAGGGACCTTGTTGATAACCACGTGGAAACTCAAGGCAGAGATCTACATTACACCCACTTGATATGATGCGAAGCTTAGGGAGCAACAGCCATTTGTTGAAGAAGTGTACGGCGTGGGTGGGTGGGAGCTTGTGCGTGTGCGTCTCTTCGCCACAAGTGTCTGCGTGCGTGTGTTTGGGTTCGTTTCGTACTCGGTATCTTTCGGCCGCCTTGTGATATTTGAGGCGCACGTCGTGTTTAGTTCACCAAGCAACGTACCCAGATATTGCGCTGCCTTCGTAAGCGTTGTAGAAAGTGCGCAGTATCTTTATAATTTTCACAGTATGACGTATGTTTTTATGTAGTAATTCCGCTGTTTACTGCGCAAGGAAGATAAGGGTCCATGTTATAGACCTATTCAAGCTATACGTATTCAGCAAACTAGGATGTTTCATGAGGTTCTAAACACCACTAGATAAGCATCCGTTGCAGAAAATCCTCATTCAGTGGTATGGTGTCACGTGTGGCTACTAATGCTCTGATCACCAGCTCTGTCTTTCTCAGGAAATTTAGCCATCTGGGTGGGCCGCACTTAAACTTCGCTCCTTGGGATTTTGCCACACCTTCCGTAGCTCTAAGAATACTCCGAAATAGCAAAATATAATCAAAGCTAAATTTGTGACTTTCCCACTTTTAGTGGGTTCTGGGACTCTAACAGTTTTGCATTTTCCTACTGAGAGATCTGAAACAGAGTTGCTCCATGTCTGCCTTTCGCACGCCAAAAAACAATGAAAGTAAGAGTTATCATTTATCGCACGACGCGTAAACTATAACGACACAATCAAATGGTATGCGGCAGACTGCAAGTAACGCTTCACATAAAGAAAAAAAATAACTGCAAGTATGGCTTGTTCGAACTTAATATGAGCGCTAGAGTCATTGACAGAATATTCTTTGTACGCCGATTCCTGCTCGCTACCTTATTGACCATCACTTCGTGATGGCCTCACAGTTGTACTTCTGTGAATCTCTTGTCAAGTCGGTAACACTGAAAATGAGGCAGACTAGTGGCTGGTACAACATAATATTTAAAGCCACGAATGGGCATCGTTTCTTGCCAATTCCACAATATTATCTTGCGTGAATTCTAGTAATGTACCTCGCCAACGACCTCTACTGTTAACCACGCTTCAGCTTTACTAGTACAAGCAGAATATTTGAGAACAAAGAAAGTTCATTCGAGTGAACTCAGTTACTTTTACGTCTGACTGCTCAAACGAAACGCTGTGATTCATTTCCAATTTAGAGTAAATGACTCCGGAATGTGGTATTTGGGCTTCTAACGAATGTTGATGCGTCTTGAGAAAACACATACCTTTCCCGCATTAAGACAAAATCCTGCCTCCCGCACATTTCATGTTCACTTAGTGACATTACGAGTGCATTACTGAATCACACTTGTCTACTACGCATGCACCAGACTTTTGATCTCTACGCATGCATTCAATGCATGCGTAATGGTTAACTTAGAGCAGCCGTCAAGTTTTTCCGATTATGTAATATCCTTTCACCATAACACGAAAGGCACTAAACTATTTTCTGTCCGCAACAAAAGCTGTGAAATTAAGAATTATTGTGTGCTGCCATGTGCATACGGCTTTCCTACAGCCATGTCACCGAGTGCGTCTTCTAAAGAGCTTCTCATCTGAACAATGTTTCTTAATGAGATTTAGAGTACATAATTTTGCTTGATAGACTTGTTACTTTTTATTTATCTTGCTTCGTTCATTTCTTAGGTAGTTAACGTAAGTTAATTAAGAAAACCACTCTGAGAACAAGTCTATGGCAAATTAGAAGAGCCGAGTACAGCAGCGTGTAATGAATAAACCAATAGGAAATAACTGCTTCTTTTCTCACTTCAATAAGCGCTCCATTGAAGATGGTGCGGCCACAGGGTTTTTCGAGGTAACACGATTGCATTTCACGGGAACTAAAGAAATAGATGGGGCAGCGGGTGGAGAGGAGTCGGCCCGAGGACAAAAGAAGTGACGGTTGTGATCATCATCCTAACGCTAGTCTGAATTTGGAGAAGTTTCCTGTAGTGGGGCCAGCTTGTCTTCAAAACTTACTATTTTTCCCTTTTTTAACGTTTCTCATTTTGTGGGCTTTCTTACAGCAGGAACGACGGGTATTCTTCGTTTTGTTTTGAAGAATTTGTGACGTCCTCAAAGATTGATAATTCCCTACCTATATTCTCTGCCTTGCTTACTCATGACCTCATTCCCTGGTGACTTTTAAGGATGTTTGCTATTGCGTTTAAAAATCTCTACAGTTTCGTCATGAAATCGTCGCGACGTTTTATGAAAAAAAAAAACTAGTCAAGGTACACGTTCTAAAAGCTCTGAAGACTTTTAGTTTTCACTGCAATAACGAATTTTCCCGGCTATGTGCTGAATGTGCTAAGTGGCTGAATATTATAAAAAATCATTCTCGGCGCTTTACTTCTAATATAGTGTACTAATAGCCCTGGTAAATCAAATGCTGTGATAATAAAAACCGCAAAGAACGTTCTAAACTAAGTGGGCAGTCTGACACTCTCTTTAATATTGAAATAATCACTAATAATGAACGCATAGCTACGAAGCACTGCCTAAGTTACAATTGATGGACTAAATTCAGCGGATAGTGACGCGCGCTCTCTCTGATCAATATTAGAGGTTGCTAAAGGGTCTGAGTTTACTTTACAAGGTAAGTGACCCTCCTAAATAAAAAAGCCACCCTTTCGCCTCAAGGTAGACGCAATGAAAGCGTTGGCAACCATTTGGAATGGCATGTGAAATAAGGCTAACAGCTAACTATTTTAGCATTCTACCTGGCCTAAGTAAACAAAACGCTAGCTCAATGAAACAGCCGGTGGAACAACAGAGCGAGCGATGTGACCTTCATGCAGTCTACAGCTTCAACAAAAATTACATCATCTCCCACTAAAGGGAACCATGTGTAGATGTGAAGCAGCGGGCGCTAACGCTTACATTGGCAGTGGCGTTGACGCTGGTGCTCATCGCAGCGTTGCGCAGGACAGAAAACTGGGGAGGCGCAAAGCACGCAGTGATGGAGCGGTGTTTCCTACTGGAACATGCCAATCGCTGCTAATGGGCAATGAGAGACAGAAGACTCTTACTGTACATAGAGACCCGCAGTCCGCTTTTAGTTAAAGCGCACACTGCGAATTTTTATTGTTCAACAACGCACAGGAGAAATCTCCCACCGGCACCACCTTGGAGGTCAAGATCCATTGCCATATATACGCTGTGGCCAGTGAACGGTTGTGCAGCGCGAGCAGTCGGTTTTTTCAACCAAGAAATTCGCTAGCAGACGCTGCCTGCGTCGGCGTCGCGAGGCGAGAGAGGGGGGAGCGTAGGAGAGGAGAGAGAGGGGGGGGGGGACGCGCATGCGCAGTGGGAGTATGGGCGCCGCGGGCAGGGATGCCTAGAAGAGAGAGGGGGGAGCGTAGGAGAGGAGAGAGAGGGGGGGACGCGCATGCGCAGTGGAAGTATGGACACCGCGGGCAGGGATGCCTAGAGGAGAGAGGGGGGAACGTGGGAGGGGAGAGAGGAGGGGGAGAGAGGAGGGGAGGCGCATGCGCAGTGAGGGTGTGGTTGCCGCGGGGAGGGATGCCTAGAGGAGAGAAAGGGGGAGAGGAGGTTTTTTATTTTTATTTTTTTAAAGGTTTGCGCATGCGCACTTAGGGTGGTCACGCCGGCACACCATCACCACCACCACCACCACCACCGGATTAAGCTTCGCCATAAGATGCTTCACATCTAAAAACTGTGGTCACAACACTGCACGTTAAAAGGCGTGAGCTGTCTTCCAATCACTGCCAACATAGGGAGCGGGCGGCCACGCCCGGCCAATTAAAGGGCGCAGTTTCTGCTGACATCACGCAGCTCTCTCCACGCCATGGACTTTCTGCGCAACAGAGACGGGCGGTACTCTTCCTCTTCACTTGTGCCGAAATAGTCGGTTGCTCTCGGGCGCTTTCACATGCACAAAGAACATGAACTCTCGCGGCAATGTAATCGCAATTTCGACATTACACGGAACCACACGGTATCCACTGACTTCGAGGGTGACGCCATAAATGCGCCTGTAGGGTCCATATGATTGCTACCGAAAGAAAAGTAAGAATCCAAGTTTTAAAACAAGAGCTGCTAATACTAAGAATTATTATAGTAAACTTTAAACAGCGTTCCATTAAAATAATTTTTCGTAGAAGAATGCTTAGGAAACAAATGATAATACTTCACAATTATAGCTGTGGCGCTTCTTTCTACTAATATCCTTAATAGATCACAATTTCGTGCTTATGGATTTCTGTCCTGGTGTGCATGTGTGCACGTGTGTTTGGCGCCTAAAGCAACTTTTATGAAAAAAGAGGTATGAACGGATAGAGAAGGGTTTGGAACACGACAGAAAGGCGTCATTCTTCATTAACATTGACTGAAATGAAGGCCATTACACGTGCCTTTTAGGACGACAGTAATGAAGTGGTGAGGAAAAGGGGGGGGGGGGTGATGCGGTGTGCGCTAATGTGAGGGTGGGTTGATGACTACAAAAGAAGCTTATACATGATATTACAGGAAAACAAGAGAACTCACTGGGCACTGTGATGGGAGATGCGCTTCAGTGAAAGAAAGCGAAAGTTCTCTTCGAGACGATGCTTCACCGAAATAAGCAGCTTGACTAAAATATAGAGAGTAAAAATGGTAAGAAAACGCTTTCCGTTGTTACGTTGTTCCCCAAGAGTCATTTGATTAAGGCGAACGCTCAGAGAGGCGTGCGATTTTCTTTTAGTTTTGTACTTTGATGTGCTGTGTACGAGGTTCCAGCAAGCCACCTTTAAATCATGTCCTGCAGGGTCTACTGGAAAAACAAAACTTTCTTCAAAGCGCACGTAAGCTGGCAAAGTTACGGGAAGACGCGAAAGTGATAGAAAAGGCAGGAAACCATTAGAAGCGGTCAGACACACAAGGTGTATGCGTATACTAAAGTGGCTTTACAGACTAAATAGATTAGAGACGAAATAGAAAGGACCATCTTTTTGCTGAAGGTGCACTCTAGGTCGCTAGGGTGAGGCTAGCGAACTGGCTTTGTGAGCTATGCTGCTTTGTTGGACTGGTATTCTGCATGTGATTTCTTGTCTTCTTATATTTTTGCATCTATGTGTGCTTGTATATGCCTATTAGAGAAAGAGAGCGAGAAAGAGAGAGAGAGAGTGTGCGTGTGTGTGTGTGTGTTTGTGAAGTTTAAAAGACAATAAGTTGTGAATTTGATTAGCTCAATGAACTTTATGTTGAGTGCATAGGTTTGCTACCGTTTAAATATTCTTTCCCTCAATCAAACCCTCTAAAATACAGCAAAAAAATTGGCAACGCTAACTCATGACATGTGCTCACTTCATGATAGAATGGCTTATCTGTGGTCTTTTGCTAGAGGCTATTGTATACCACTTTAGTACTCGTAAAATGGCTTCACATACCTATCACAATGTGCATCGACCAAACTTGGGGGGTCCATTCAATATATGCAGCCAGCTGCGTAGCACTCAGGCCAAACAAAACATTTTTAAAATTAGAATTGTGAGATGTTTGGCTCACAATCACGCATACAATTAGGAAAGATGACGCCTGTAAACGCAATCTTAGGACGCGCGTCTGTGGTTGTAATTGTACACATAGAAAAAAAAGTCACAGTTTCGCCACAAGGCGAAGCAATGAATGCGATAGCAACAAATTGGAATGTCAAGCGACGAATGGCAAGCAGCTCGAAACGTGCAGCGCGCAGCTCACGCACACATGACGCACGAAAACAACACGCACAGGACGAGAGCGAACTAAAAACATTCACAACTTGACACTTAACGCGCTGCTCAAACAAAAACGACGCACGAAACGTATTCACAGGTACGTATTCACAGCTACGCCGAGCGCAGCCTTTGCGCCATCTCGCTGGTAATGCTGAAAACACGCTGAAAACTCGCTGTATATAAATAGCTCGCCGTTTGAACGTTCAAGGACGTTCGCCTTCGTGGCTCAGTGGTTAGCGCCGCGCGCAGCAGAGCGAGAGGTCCCTGGTTCGATGCCGCGCGTCGCAAACATTTTTCTGAATTATTTTTCTTTGAGGTTTGTATAAATATATGGATACATATATGGGACATGACGCCGACGGCAAAAACCAGCCGAGAGTGTCCATATAATTGCTATCGCAATAAAAAAACAAAGCCTGATCAAATATTTTTCTTTCACATGAATTCGAGCACCTGCGTTGAACCCGCTTCACTTTTTGCTTTGACTTCATTACCACAGCCATGTCGTAGTAGTTAAAAGCGTCGCATGTTTCGACAACTCTGCAAGGGAACTGTTCACTAAGATGTAGACTTTCGTGCTTTTTCTCGTGAGTTTGCTCTTCAGAGGAGTCCTACACAGCTGTTAAACCATGCCTTCAGGTCTCTAAAATGCGCATGCCACCTACCAGCTTCGTTTTCTAACTGAACGGGCGTACGTTTGGATGAGTATGCTTTGCATATCACGAACCGAAACCCTGTGAGCTGTTGTGGACGCGTCGACGAACAGTGCAACTTCGTTGTTTTATATTGCTTAATACCAGCGCGCAATGTGCAGTGCCAATGGATGTGGCTCGTTCCGTTGATCCACTATTTCCTGGTGCCCCCCCCCCTTCACCCCAGAGTAAAAAAACAATGGAAGAAAACAAGTGCGAATGCAGCCAAGCACTGCTCTGGTTAATGAACATCAACATGGACGGAGAGAGCAGGCTCTACGGACTTCTATTTTCTTTCCTCGTCATTTTTTGTTACGTACAGGCGAATAAACGAAAAACAAATAAAAAATAATATCAGTGCCAAAGTAAGCTCACACTAGTCATATGAACCTGTAACGAGTTCCAGACTTGCTATAAGACACCAGCATAAAAAAGAAACAGCACAAGGGCAATTTGATCGCCAGATAAGGCCCACTGATACCCGGCAGAAAGGAGGAGAGCGTCCAAGTAATCAGTGCGCGCCAAATATCCAGGCCTATGTGCATCACTGGGAAGTCGCAGGAAGGGAAGGTGCCCGCAAGGTATTAGGCGCTGGCGATATGCTCTGGGCTTCAGTGGTGTTCTGCTGCAGCTTCATTAGTTGGCAGTGACAATTGGGCCCCACGTTGTTTCGAAGTTTTACGGTGTACGTTTTTGCCTTTAGGTATACAACCGAATACAGTGAGTGTGGCACCCTGCCTACTTCGAGCTTTCCTGATATAAGCTATATATCTCTCCCTTCCTTTATATTTTATTGCGGCGAGACGGCTGTGCGACACCTTAGTGAAATTTCTTCCGGATAACATGTAAATCCGTGCGTGCGAGTCGAGGGGTGTGTAGTGGTTATACAGGACCATAAAATAATACTGCTAATGCAGAGCAGAATTAACAAAACTGGGCGGTATATCTTTGACGACAAGCCTGGGTGCTAAGGAGTGTGTAGCTAAAGCACCTCAAGAAATGCTCTTTTGTAGCAAAGTAATATTTTAGAGACATTGATGATTCTAATACTTGTGGTACATGATACCCAATGTCTTCGCTGTACTCCTTACCTCAATTTCTCCTAAACAGCGTATCTAGAAAGGAACAATGTAGCAACTTTAGGTGAAATCGGAGCTGATGAGGGACTCTCTTGACCACCTCTAACAATTCAAGAAGGATTAATATTTCTTTGCCCTGACCTCATCTATCTATTGATCATAGATCTTGACGCCATCAAGGCGTTGCAGGCGACGTCAGTACGGCACAATATGTCAATTGGTCAACATATAGCAAGACCAGTCCTTGCTTGTCTTCTAGCAGTCTTGTGCATTCAGTAGTGCGCCCGTTATCACTAATCTTACCGCTATTGCTGTGGCGCTTCATAAATACATTTGTGATCGTGCAGATGGTTAGTCACTGAGTGTGCGGCAGAAACACAGGTTAACAATAATATCTTGGGTTTAACGTCCCAAAACCACGACATTATTATGAGAGACGCCGTAGTGGAGGACTCCGGAAGTTTCGACCATCTGGTGTTCTTTAAACGTGCACTGACCTCGCACACTACACGGGCCTCTACCATTTCGCCTCCATCGAAATGCGAACCGCCGCGGCCGGGATTGAACCCGCGACCTTCGGGTCAGCAGCCGAGCACCGTAGCCAATGTTCCACCGAGGCGGACGTGAAACACAGGTTAGCTGAAAAAGATGAAGCCCTTATATGCATGACTTGATGGTGCTTTCATCGAAAAGAGCTACAACAAAAGAAGGCAGCGCTCTCCAGTATAATTTACATGTAATCATACCATTCAAGCTATACTGTAGCATAAGTGATCACTAATGCTGGCTACTGCTTGCTTAATGATGACTATATTGGCTTGTGTCAGCTAATTGACTTATAACGATGGTTAATTTTGGATTAAGAAGCCCACCGTGTAGCCAGTGACACTCGCAAGGGTGACGAAGCCCGTCTCTTTAACTGTACGGTGCAATGCTTGTCATACACGTAAGGCATCCGAACCATATTGCGATGCAGCATATTTCAGGCTAGAATGGTCTGCCTGCGTCGATTGGGCACACGTAACATACCATTCGACCGCCACACGTGATAACTGTTTTTCATTCATTCATTCATTCATTCATTCATTCATTCATTCATTCATCCATGTGGCTATCAGCGCTTTGTTTGGTTTAATGTGCCCATTGCTTGGTGAGGAATTCGTCGCAGACATTTAAGCGGGACCTTTCCAAGCATTCTAATTTTTTGCAGTCGTCGGGTTAAAAGATGAAAGGGAAACTTAGTTTCTTTTTTTGTCTGTACTTTCTATTTTGTAGGTTATACGAAAACCTTTTTGGATAGACCGTAGAATTCTCAAATATAACCAGATCGAGAACCGAGGCTTTTCAGGAAGGCTTAAGCGAGGTGCGACATTAAACGTTTGGCTCTATTGACAATGCCTCTGGTTCTCGATGTTTATAACTGCTGTCCCATAGACGCATTGTACCCTAAATCGTTCTACCCATTTTGTTCTAAACATTCCCTGATCTACGCACGATGCAGGTGATATCGATGCAAGTGACGTCGTAACTCCCCCATAGTCATGTGTAATGCCACACAACACTATTGTACGCACAAGGAGGACTTTAAAAAAGCAAGCCCCTCAGAAGTCTATGGAAGTATACACTAGAGAGAGAAATCCAGCACAAATGCCGCTCTTGTGTAGCGGTTGGTGTAGTTGTAAATCCTGCGCTAAATGGAGCTCGGCGACTGTGAAAGCCGAGAAAGTGCGTAGCACGGGCACCCAACGATTCCGGCTCTAGACTTCTCACTGCTACGTTTAATAAACCGTGAATGACGTCTACGTTTGAGGTAAGCATGCATGATTTCCTCGGCCGGCATGAGCAGAATTTTCTTGAAGAGATTCGCAAACTCGGCGGGCCACAAGCACTTTCCTTTTTGCGGCAAACCTTAGCCACTTCCTGATGGTTACGGCCAGTTGAAATACATGTCGCCTACTGCGTGTTCCATCAGGTTGTTTCCCCCTTCTGTTGTAGAGAAGCGCCGGTGGTAAAAGCAAGCTCGCGCTGGGCAAGGCGGTGGCACCCTCTCTTGCGTAGCGTGGGTGTAAACTACATGTTTTCGAAGCGTTTTCTGCAATTTTAGGTTAAATATTGCTATTACTTCATTGTTACTTCTGTTAATTAAATTCTTTCAGGCTTTGTTCATTTATTTTAACTCAGTTTTCAGCACCGCTAGCCTCGGTTTAGGCCTGATTGACTACTTCATTGTGAGCGTGCTCACACCACATGAGATCTACAGATGTACAACAACCCGGGTCGCTAAAGTGATACACACTTAAAAAAATGGTTGTTCCCTCCATCATAGGAATCGTTATAACACGAATGTGAACCATGTCTTAGCCGACGTAGTTGATTCTCTATTGTGCATTGATATGAGAGCTTGCTCAATTTTTATTGGTGTCTGGCTGCTGTAGCACCGTTTTACGTGGATGCACCCATGTTGACGTCTAGGGACACAACTACATCTTGGCGACTAACGCCCATGGCCATGATTTAGGTTTTCTGGTAGCTGAAGAAGTTAGCATACACCTAGACGCAACGTATAGTGAATCCCGTGCAAATGTGAATGAACGAGAACGTAATAACCACTTGTGCTTTATAAGCAGACATTCACAGCTTCGTCATTTAGCGAGAGAAACACCAAGATAGATGTGCGCTCCTCAGCGATAGGGTAACCTACTCATGTGGTCAGCAGCACTCACCACCACTCTTCTCTAACCCTACTCCCAACGTGCTCCTCCACGGTATCCCACCTGTTAGAGGGCAGGGGAAGATACTGCTGTCCAGCCCCTGCCTTGGAAGACCAGCTGCGACTCATTACCATGGGTCAGGTGGCATATTGATTTCCGTGAAAAGGCGACCGCTCCAATCCCTCTCAAGCCCCGAAAGCTCATTGCTAAAGTTTTTCACTCATTCATGTATGCAGCAAAAAGCACATACGGAACGCGACAGGCAGAGTTCATAGCTTGAACCGTGAACACGGGAATGCGTTCCACTTCGCGCTGGTGTCTCTCGCGTCACTAAAGCACTCACTACCCGACATCCATCCGTCGACGTTGTTCCTTTTCTGTGCCGCTTATTGCAACAGTTTTATTGGTCGATACTATCGTAGTCGAAGCAGTAGACGGCGAGAAACACCGCTGGTGCATATGGAAGCTACACTACCCTGTCGACGAAATGTCACCCATTAACGCAAAGCGAAAGGCAAATCATGTAGTGCGTCGACACCGACCCGAATCAGCGCGCACGGTGCAATCACCGACCGTAGAGATTCCTACAGTAATGCGATGAAATTACCGAGTCGCTCTCTGACGGCGCGTGTTAGTGTCATGATGCCCTACTTCACTTGACCGCATCGATACCGCAACATAGCCTCCGCCAGCAAGGTCAGTGTGAGAGATAACAGGCGTGTTTATGAAGCCTCGTGCATGTGCGTCGTTAGCGCCACGGGTAGAGCGCCCCGCACTTATCGCCGTGGACCGACAGGTCGTAGGTTCGACTCCCAGGCCATCTAAATCGATGAAACATTTTCTTCTCTTTTAGGGGTGAAGCTCCTCAGGGTGTGGGTCATTCCCTCCTCCGTACATAGTATGCAGCCACCTCTAGTTTATGAATTGCTCAATAGATGGCATTGTGTGTATATGTTCTTGGAAATAATATCACTAGATAGCGTTAGTCGTTTTCGTATAGTTGACGATTAAAGAGGATAGATGGCGCTGTTATAATTGGGATCGTCGTGGAGCATGCGGCGGCTCCGGTACTGACGGCGGCACAACCCATAGCCAAGGACGCGTGGCTTTCACAACTCACATCAGCGTTCTGTGGCGATGCATGCGGAGACGAGGCGTTGCGTCGAGCACTAGTGTGGACTTCGACGTCTGAGTAGGTGGCATCGTCTTCCTCTGTCGTGGAACGCGAACTGGCGTTGTCGCTGAGGCTGAGAGCGCCCGGAACACAAGTCGGCCACGCTCGTGCCCAGCTCACGATCGAACACCCAGGATCATGCAAAGACGTGACACGTGTTGTCACGTCTTTGCATGATCGAGTGGGCAATGTACGGGGGGATTCACGGTTACCCGAATGATCCCTCCGAGCTTCGCCCACTCACCATCATTCACTTCGTGGATATGCTGTGATTTTTTTAGATGCGAAGCATCTTATGCTCGGAGCTCTGTCCGTCCCTCCCGCGTCCCGCGTCCCATGTCCCGCGTCCCGCGTCCGGCCACTTTCATGAAGTAGGGAAGCACCCATTATGCGAACCAGAACACTGTAGTAATATGAAGGCCGTCAACCCTGCTACAATGATCAGAGTCATGGCCGAGAGCACAGAGAGGCTGCTTAGTAATGGCTAGGCAGGTGGTGTCTGTCGCCCAGGTTGACCCCATTCCTTGAGTCATGGCCGAGAGCACAGAGAGGCTGCTTAGCAATGGCTAGGCAGGCGGTGTCTGTCGCCCAGGTCGACCCCATTCCTTGATCTTGCTTGCATGTGTTTGGAGGGGGCTTAGTGCGTCCCTCCTTCCCGCGTCCCACAGCGCATGCGCGTCCCCTCCCCCCTCTCACCTACGCTCACCCCCTTTCTCTCCTCTAGGAATCATCTACTCTACGGAGCGGCCCCCCACGTCCCACACCCCCCCACAGCGCATGCGCGTCCTCTCCTACGCTCACCCCCTTTCTCTCCTCTAGGAATCATCTACTCTACGGAGCGTCCCCTCCCCTATCCTTTCCTACGCTCACCCCCCTTTCTCTCCTCTAGGAATCATCTGCTCTACGGAGCGGCCCCCCGCGTCCCCTCCCCTATCCTCTCCTACGCTCACCCCCCTTTCTCTCCTCTAGGAATCATCTACTCTACGGAGCGGCGCCCGCGTCCCACAGCGCATGCACGTCCTCTCCCCTTTCTCCTCCGGAAATCCTCTACTCTACGGAGCGGCTCCGGCGTCCCACATCCCCACAGCGCATGCGCGTCCTTTTCCCCCTCTCTCCTCTAGGAATCCTCTACTCTACGGAGCGGCTCCCGCGTCCCACACCCCCACAGCGCATGCACGTCCCCTCCCCCTCTCTCTCCTCTCCTACGGTCCCCCCTCGTCCTTTCCTCTAGGAATCCTGTACGGAGCGGCGCGCACGACAGGTGGTGACAGCTGCATACTCCGCTGGGGGGCGCCACGGTAGTTCCGCGGTATGAAAATGACTGAGCGCGCGCGCCTCATTCTCTCTCCTGTGCAGCGCCGCGATGAGCGCCCGGACCGCTTCCGTGAAATGAGAGCGGCGACGTTCCTCCCGCTCAAGCTAATTATCTCCCCGCTGCTTCGCATCTACACAAGGTTCCCTTTAGCGGGCGAAGGGGAATTTTTTTCTTTGTCGTCTGTGCATGTACACTTTACAAACGTCAGTTCCGTGACAGAAATGACTTCAATGAAGTCTTGACGGACACCGGCATTAAGCAGTTTGGTGTTCAAAGGGCCAGCGTGGAGATCACTAAAGACGTAGCGTCCTAGCGTCTTCTAAAGAAGGAAATGGCAAGGGGGGATAGCACACGCCGGGAAGAAGCTGAACGCGAGAAAGAAATAGCCACCCGGCGCTATTCCTTCTTGGAGCTCAGAACTTTTTTGAAGACATTAGGAGAGCTCCATTTATTGAAGTCCGGACATGAAAATGTGCCTCATCGCCAAGGCATTAAAAACTTTATTCGTGAGTTGTCTGATATTTTGATGCACATAACATTATTCGCTACCACGTAACAGCACCGTCCATCATAGAGGTGAGCCGTAAAAGCGTCACGGACACTTATCTCTTTTACCTATTTACCTGTAGTTCATGTCACTAGCCAGAAAGTACGTTAACTCCGGCCGACCTGGCGTTATGCACTCCTCGCAGCCAGAGGCGTTGGTACTTCGTTGTTTACGCCTGTTTCGGCACTGCGGTTATAATTCTTTATAGATATTCAAGGTGCGTTATCGATTGTCAGCTCCTCCTATACGCATTTTATGCTCATTACCAAAAGTCTCTAAACAATTAAATAAAAAAATATAAGTACCGCACCCACAACATTTCTTAACTCTTTCGATGTCGTAGAGTCCTGAAACAGTTAAATAATTACGGGTGTGTTTTTTTTTTTGTGTGAAAAAAATCTTGATATGCTTACGTGGAACCCCGCGGTGAAGGACTCAGGCTTAGCCTGAGACAACTGACACATTACCAAATCCCATAGTCTAAATACACGAGTTTTCCTAAACATAGGCTCCATCTAATTGCGGGTGGCGTATCCACGAGTCGAACCCGTGTCCTAGCTTAGCAGCGCGACACATTACCTGCTAAGCTATCTTGTGTGGGTAGCACTGGAATACGTTGCCTATAAACACGTTTCGTGCCCGTAGAAAGATTTCACATTGGCTGCAACTCAAAAAGGAAAGACAAAAATTGGACGAAATAGTTTGGTCTTTGCACCTTCAGGTGTTGGATGCTCTTGATGTTCAGCACTCACATTTTTTTGTCGGTGTTTGTGAGCTGCTAAATATTGCTAATGCCTTGAGGCAGATTTATCACACAGGTTCATACTCCAAATGATCTCAATCTGTGCGTCACATTCCTGCCTATTCCTACGAGCTGCTTCTCCTTTAGTCACTTTCAACGTTCTTTCAAAATATTTTTACACCGGATGACACACAACTTCATAAAAATAAATAAAAAGTTTGGCAGTCGTGTGCCAGTACGCATGGATCAAATTCAGTATCTGTCTGGGTGTAAAAATAACCCAAACAAAAATTACCAAGGCAAGTCATTTAACGATGTTGCCCCTGTCCTTGCGTAAGGCATTGTAAATGGCGCAGTGCCTACCATCGACTACTTTTGATCGAACGGCCTCTCGACTTCACTCGGTGTTGAGATAACGTTCTGGCCTGTATGAACCAAGTTCTGAACTATATAATCGTTTTCTGAACGACTCGAGAGAGTAGGATCTTGAATACCTGATTGCCTGCGCAGTGACAGTGGAGCTTTGTTTAGAAAATACGGAGATTCTTCAGTGTTGTGTACTCTAAGGGAACAGTAAGCTGTTCCTCAACACGAACGAAGAAATGATGCCCAGAGACGCAGCCTATAGCGTAAAAAAATGAATGCGTAAAAGCGTAAAATAGCGAAAAAAATAAAACAAAATAGAAGAACGAGGCAGTATAAAGATTTACAAAGCGGGGCTTCACATTACATTCCGGCATATTTCCTTACATTTGCTCCTTTTAATTCACGATAATGGCGAGAATTGAACCGGCTGCGTCGGCGTCGCTGCCGCTGGGCGGCGGCACTCACCAGCGACAAGCTGGCCGACCAGCTTCGGGCCGTCCGGCAAGCCGAAGATGCCGCCCGGGTCCAAGGACTTCGAGCCGTCACCTGAGGCACCGCCATCATCATCGACGGAGGGTGGGAAGAGACAGGGGTCAATCCCCTCTTCCCCCACCTCGCCCGAAGGAAAGTGCCGGACTTTAAATAAAGTCTATTCATTCATTCATTCCTTTCTTTGCTACTCATACTTGCTAGCCTTTGTGTACCACAATTATTATCTGTTGGTGGAAAAGAGACGAAAACCCAGATTTACACACCATACGCTCAACGCGGAGATTGTCGCGTGGCTCGCTGCGTCGTTCGTCTATATTTACTTCCATACGTCAAAACTTCTCGCGTTACAAAAAGAGACAACAGCGCTAAAAAAAATCACGCCATATCCACGAAGTGAATGATGATGAGTGGGCGAAGCTCGATCGTTTTCATCCACGGCAGAAAGAGAATGTGTGGTCTGGAACGCGCTTATACTTCATCGTTATCACGTGTAGTGGGTACATTCCACTATACTGGAACGCGCTTATACTTCATCGTTATCACGTGTAGTGGGTACATTCCACTATACTGCGTCATCGTCATCTTTATCACGTGGAGTGGGTACATTCCACTACACGTGGCTACCTCCCTACCTACCTACTACTACTACTACTACTACTACTACTACCACTACTACTACTACTACTACTACTACTACTACTACTACTACTACTACTACTACTACTACTACTACAACTACAGAGGAGGGACAGACCCACACCCTAAGGAGCTTCACCCCTAAAACGGATCCCACGAAGCAAACGAAATGGAAAGAAGACTGAAGCCTGCTAGACTACCTGAAATTTTCAGCACACTTTTTTTATGCAAAACTTCCAGTTCAGACCCACTTACCGGGATCTACTGCTCTCGCGCACGTCATTCATCGTCATCTTTCGCACACAGTGTCTGTTTCATTCACCAGGCTTGTCAGTGCCGAGTGTCTCGGTACATTGCCTCGTCACTAGGTACTCTACGCGACCTTTTAATCTTCATACTTTATATTCCGCGTTTCCTTTCGAGCTAGCCTTGCATATTTAGTGTATGGCTGTACAATATTCTTCTTTTAAGTCCCCAGCTAAGTAAAAATTGCAGAACGAAATAACTTTTTTTTTTTGGCAGAGCTGCGAGCAGCTACGTATTTTTTTCTTTTTCATTCGGCATCCTGCTCGCCAGGATAAAGCTGTCCTGATTACAGCCTAGAGAGAGCAAGTGCTAATGTTCCCCGGTGAGCAAGCATTACACACAAAATATGCTAAAGAATATCAATGCTACGAAAAATACTGCGCACAACAGCGAGTCTGAGGACGCGGAGAACAACTTCTAGATTGAAGATATTTTCCTGTTCTGCAAGAACGTTTTCCTCTTCTCTCTTCAAACAAAGGCGTTTGCTGCCCTAGCGGTACATTTTTCCAACATTAACGCTTCTTTTCCTTTCCGTCACAGAGCCTGTAGCTTGTCGCAGCTTGCTCACTTATCTTCACTCTCTACTCTGGTGTGGATAAAACGCAGACAGGGAGAAAGACTCACTATCCTGGGAAGGAAGGTGCTACGCTTTAGGGAAAAGGCAAAAAATCAAGAATTTTGTGCAAAATATTCCGGCAGGAGGTGCCCGTATATATGCACGCGCTGCTGGCTCATAATTCTTTCGAGCACGCAAAACGGCACTAAAAAATGGGTGCTTAAAATTTCTGAAGATTTTTAGTGACCTCATCAAAGCTTTTGTCAGTGCGCCGCTTACTGTTTCTCACGTCTTAATTAAACTTCAAAACTTCATCCTGACAGGTGAACTGAAGCGTGTGGTTTTCAAGTGAAGTGGTTTCTTTGGTTTATAATTCATTGTCATTCAAACACAACTGTTTCTAGAGGCTACTTTTCCACGGGTTGACTTCTGCATGTGTCATCATTTTAATTAAATTTTAGGGACAAAAGGCACAATTATTCTCTCTCGTGGAAGTTTTGTTGCCAAGGGGGGGCGTGCTGGCTTTTGTGCAATCTCTGTCGCATTCGTTGTAACTGTCCCTCTTCAACAAGAGCGACCAACAAACAAAAAAAGGAAGCAGAAAAAAACGAGAAAATTGTAAAATTTGTTGCGCTGCTTGAGATAGACGTTTTCTCCAAGATCACCCAGATTTTTTTTTTCTCTTTTTGGTTGCCGTAGGCCCGTTGTTGCAGAGCCGTCATCTCCGTTCGTGTTCGGCCAGATCAGCTATTATATGATGTAATACGGCGTCTTTCTTATTATATGACCTACTTTAGTTCTTTTCTACCCTTCCCGGAACTTCCTCCGCTTCATCCTACACAATTCTTGTAAGCTTGTTACGATGAAGCTTTGAACGCGATAGCGTTGAAGAACTCGTTTCGCAGAAGTTCGGACGTCGGTGTCGGCGTCGACAGTTGTGAGTGAAATTTGGAGAAATATACAAATAAATAACGAAAATGTGCGGTTTGAGTGGGAATCAAACCCAGGCCGTCCACAAGGTGAGCAGGTGTTCTACCTCAGAACCATGTCAGGTCGGGAAACTTACTTGGAGAAAAAAAAAACCTATGCGAATGTCATGTAGTTCAAGGAGTCTCTTTCACGCATGTATTATTGCGTAGCAGAAGCGCAGAATCACACCAGGCGTCAAAACATGTCGATTGCGCCACAAATTGGTAGTCTGAGGCCCACCCATTACATAGCGCTCAGGCATAACTGATCATCATTATCAGCAACATTATCACGTGTTGACTAACGGATGAGTAGTAGGGTTCCTGCGGGAATTCTCCGAAGGAAGAATTACGGCGTAGCGGGCAGTTCGCAACTGTGCATGCAGTAGGCATTGTAAGAGAGTTTTAAAGAGGCGAGATTACATGTGCAGATATTCCTTTCTTTGGGGCACGCTTCAAGTGTCCACTGAGAAGCGAAGGCAGGCTTAGTGAATGAGAAGCCGACGCCAATGAATCCCGATTACGCGATCGCGCTATACTCTTGACGGCGACGCTCAAACCTCCTCAAAATATTTGCTCTCCCCTTTTCTTATGTCTACGTTATTTTATTTGCATGCCTGACTTGAACTCAAGTTTCTTAATCTGCAAGTGGGGATGTCTTTTGCCAATGTTCCCAACATTTCTTAGCTTTACGTATTGAAGCACTAAAGGCGTCAAGAAAAGCTTAAGATGTAGAAACTGCGGTTTGTATTGTGCCGGTGCTGGTACATTAGTTTAGCTCAGGATAGGTCAAGGTGCATCAATAAGCTACGCGTTAACGGTAGCATTTGTAGATTTCTGGTGCGTAAAGACGGACAGGGACAGTATTTATACTAAAAAGACTTCGAAGTTCTTCATGGCCTTTATTTCATTACCTAAAACGCCAAGAGCTGGCGGCGACCGTTTTGTGCTATTAAGTCGTGGTTTTATAGTTCCATTTTGTTGTTTCTTTCAGTGTTGTTTCTTCTAGGGGTCAAGGCTTTTAGAAAACACCACGGAAAACTTTGCTGTCAACGCGGTACTCTTGGACATCTCAGTCAGCCGGATTTGGCTTTCGTGAACCCTATGCGCAAGGAAACAACCTGATGAAAAAGAAAACACACAAAGCCAAGCAGTTGCCTGAACAAACAGGAATGTCGCTAAGGCATGGCGCTTTCAAATCTAGCGGATTGCTACTTATGTTCAAGTAATAAATATTACAACTCGCTTCCAGCGTTTCGGTATCGCTTGAAGCAGGCTCACTGTGTCCACACTCATCGCACAAGATTTGAAGCAGGTGACACAATGCCCATTCAGGTGTCTGCTGAGTATACAAGATGCGCTGCTTAAGTACTAGAGATGTGCTACGACAGCTCCTTAATCCCCACACCTACGCTCGGCGCCTTAATTCCGGCGCTTCTCGCGAACGCCGCCTCAGTGGCTCCTTAATCCCGTCTTTGTAAGAAGGATCGCGGCTTGGCAGGTAACTATATGATGACGATGTACAGCCCCATTTAAGGATCGACCTTCACGTAATGGCAAAATCTTCGCCCATTTGGGGCCCACAGAGACGTGAATTGTGAGAGGAGGCTTGCGCTCAATCCCCTGTGCAAGATCTGATGCGGAAACAACCTGCGAATCAACACAACGACGGTGCTGCGTAATGTTTGCATTGAGGGAGCTCATTTGGTTTGAAACAAGGACGATCAATTAGCGGCCGATTCGAGGTGCTGCAGAATGCTTCCGATAACGAGTTGTGTTACGACGCAGAAATATGCTCATTTAATTTAAATGATGCCTAGTAGAAGGTTTCTTTGTAGCGCACATACACGACAGGACAAAATAAAGGCACATATAAACACACAGGGCGCTAATGTGTGTCCATATGCGCCTTTATTTTGTCCTGTCGTGTATGTATGCTACAAAGAAACCTATTGAAGATGTGCTACCAACAAGCCTGCATCACATCCCTAGTGAGTCTAGAAGAAAATTGGGCCCATTCGGGTGGCATCGCGTACTGCTTGTCGCGCAGAGAAAGAAATAAATATGCGAGAAAAGAAAGAAAGTGTCACAAAATATGGCAATCAGAATAACGATGGCTATGTAAGCACAATAAAATACAAAACTATGTGAATCGCAAAGTTCCGTACATAGGTTCTTCGGATTCATGGCCACCACTTTTAACTCGCCGCCCTTATGATGGTGAACATAAAATTTTTGCGAATCACTTGCCACTTTAGTAAAGTACTTGAATAAAAAAATTGTAAAAACATTTAATGAGCCACTACTAGTTGGGATGAAAGTAAGACGCCAACACTATATTGCTACATTTAAGAAAACGGTACATAATACCTTACATCTCGAAAACTGCGCGATTAATATCTGACAACAGACGCACACAAACACAGGCGCACAACAGGATGTGTTATACAAGCTACACACGAGCGTACACAAAACAACGCAATTATTTGAGGACAGGTTTGTAATTCAGAACAAATTACGCAACACATTGAAAGCCGCACACTATCTGTAAGAAGGATCCGTTTTGGATGAAGTCTGCGAATTTCTTTAATCACTGTGAGTTCACTTAGTGCATGCTGAAATGTCAGTATTCATGCGTTTCGTGCATCTTTCTACTAATAAAATGTGTGCTATGTAGCTATGTAGCTATAAATGCAGCTATGTATCAACTTCGCTACTCCATATGGCCAGCAGCTGATTGCCATAGCCTCTAGGTACCTCTGTAAGTAACTTTGTATTTTCCTGAAATATAATCGCTATGTATAGATCAGCTTATCATGAAAGTTATCATGAAAAGTTGACCAATGGACGCAGAAACTTAAGTAGTCATTGTCGGCGTGTTCGTAGGAAGAATGAACCACGATGCGTAAAATAGTTTGGCAAACGATTATTTGGAGCTTGCCTGTAGAGTATGCACTGCAGCTGTAATGTCACAGCAACTGAGGCGAAGCCAGTAGTGTAACTTGAAGAGCTACACGATTGACTTTGCTTATGTCATGTGCGTAGAAAATAGAAAAAAAGCAAAAAGATGGTAAAAACCCGAAAATAAAAGACAAAAGAAAAACGAAAACTCAGGATTACAAAGCTTTTTTTGAATATTAAAACTTTGCATGGAAACAATATTAGCTAGAGAAATTCGGACGTGCTTTGAGCATGTCAGTAAGGTGGAATATAACTAAATCTTTCTGATGAAACTCTCAAACAAAGAAACAAACATAGAGAAACGCGCCAGTTGTCGATACGTTTTAAATGGCGCCTTCCACCTGCTTCAAGCGGGGATGTGAATCTCATCAAAAACGTGGGTTTTAGCTGTAACAAATGTACATCGAGATAATTTTTCGTAAAATTGCACAAATTGCGGGATCATAATTATGAACAGTCCCAAGAGCATGGAATACTTTTTTATAGGGGTGACTGCTTCGGGGAGTGAGTGCACCAAACCCTCAACGAATCTCTCCATTACGGAACAATAAAAGATAAACACAACAAAAGACAGCCAAAGAAAACAATTTAAAGATACTGGGCCTATCGCTGAAAGTTTGCACACAAAAGAAAATGAAGTCTTCGCCATTTAGGTGACATCTTTTCCGCACAGAATACCTAAAGAAACGCAGGAAACCACCAGCCAAAATAATGACAGGCTGTGGAGCCTGCCTCGCTAAAGATTGCAGTAGCTTCCGCCAGGAAGTTTTTCCTAAAGGAAGTTTCCTGCTATTGTAACGAAGACAGTCAGCAAGGAAGAAGGAAGTCAGACAGAAATACTCCAAGGGTGCCGAGAGAGATGCTAAGGAAAGAGACCAGGGAGAACTCGGTTAACCACAACGGTTTCCTCCTTCTGGGGTCTCACTGTCTGAACTTTTCCGGCAATTGCGTGTTTCTTTTAGGGCTGTGCTGCCGAGGCCAAAGTAGTATCTCCCCAAAAATCCCTCAGAATGAGCTCAGGCACAACCCACAAATAAGTAAGCGCAAAGACACAGGAAGGTTGCTAAAAAAATGCGGGAAATTATCCCTCAAGTTTGCTGCTCTTTTTTTCTTGCAGTATTTCGCTACCAGCCGCTGACGATGTTGTTGTTCCCAGTGCTGTTGCTTTGTTGCTGTGGGTGGTTTGAGCTACCCTTCTCCTGCTGGGGCTGAGAATCTAGCCGGCACGCGACTCGATAGAGTGGCCGTTGTCATCCGTCCGTCGGGTGGCTTGGGATCATGCGTAGAATAGGAAAGGTTGATTGTGTTTACAATGCTTCGCAACGTAAAAAACATACTAAGTGTTTATGGGACTTTATTTATTATGCTTTCGAGTCCCATGTGATCTGTTATGCACAAGATCGATTTATTAAATACGTACTAATCTTACCCCCACCATCCCCACCCTTTCTTTCCTGGAATAAGGGATGACGTCCAAACTGAAGGCGGCCTTCTGCCACATTAGTATACAAGAAAAGCACGCATACTCATTTGAAAACACTTTTTTTGTGCTAGCAAACAAGGATGTGGGGAGACGACAACACAATGCGCTAACTTCAACAAGTTTATTTCCAGGAAACACCACCTATTTCAACCATGCACATCAGCGCCACCACTCCACTCAGCAGCCAACCAGAACCACCACCTATATAACCACCGCTGATGTTCATGGTTAAATAGGTGGTGTTTCCTGGAAATAAACTTGTTGAAGTTAGCGCATTGTGTTGTCGTCTCCCTACGTCCTTGTTTGCTAGCGCAAAAAAATGTTTTCAAATACCGTTTACCCACGCCCAAAAAATGGCAACGCATACTCATGCATGCATACACATACACAAACAAACAGTTAAACAAAAAACAAACTAACCGACAAACCAACAAATAAATAAACAAGCAAACAAACAAGCGAACGAAAAGCCTCGGAAACTGAAACAAACAAAGAAACTGAAAAGAAAGAGCAAAAAGGGTATGTGCACCTATAAAGCTCGCGAAGTGCTTGAGCCTTCATGAGGAACAAGCTACGCTAATGCAAGAAATAACTCGTAGTGCAAATGAACAAGCAAAATCACGGTCGCCATTAGGAAAGCTTCCGTAAACTCTAAAGACGAGGCCAGAGCCACGCCTGCCGACGGACTTCGCTCTTAAGACGCGGCGAGCAACTCGAAACGACGGGCAACCTGCGCACAAAGTTTACAGCGAGAATTTTTTTCCGTTGCTGGAGTAACTCATTTGGTTTTCCTTGTTCCATTTTTTTTTACTTTACGGCTCCATCTGCTTTGCTTGAAACGCCTCGAGGACCTGGTCCTGTTTCTCGGAGCTGTGGTCTTAATTAACTCTCCGGAATTAGCGGAGAGAAGCAAACGAGAGAATCACGCTCAACAAGAAGTGGGAGGAGTGAGCGCGAATAAGCTGTACTCAGATTATAGTGCCTCGAGGAAGCACTCCGCCCAAGCACTGCCAAAGACTAAGGAAGGAAAACAAGAGAGAGGAAAGGCAGGGATGTTAACCAGTTTGGCATAACCGGTATGCTACCTTGCACAGTGGGAAAGGGATGGGGGAGATTGAAAGAAGATCAAAGAAAAAGAGAAAGAGTAGGAGCACACACGCACACACATAACGTCACAGCGCAGAGCGGCAGTCTTGTGTAGTATACGTCCTGCCAAAGACTAAAAGAGCCGTTGAAGCTTCGTCCTGAATCCACTGCAAAGAGTGTCTTCCAGGAAAAAGTTGTCGCTGCACGTATGCAAGCGAATAAATGCACGTAATCACTATTCGATTTGGTCATGCTTAAATCGCAGTGCGTAGAATGCACAGACACAGTGAAGTTAACAAAGTCATATATGAACTTTTGCTGCAAACTAAACAAGAACTCAGCAACGAATATGAACACTCATCCTGCTGTTCCTTTGAATTGGCCTTGAATGGAGTGCAAATTGATGAGTTTCGTAGCTGCATTTTTTTTTGTCACCGATGTGTACTCGCCAATTGTGTAAATTTCCGAGGTTACACTAACACTTTTTTAAGTGTACCAAGATGGTATATTTGGTAAATAGAAGGTGTGTTAGTTATTTTGGCGAAATCAATATTTTGTCGTTAATCAATATGATACCCATTGAATCATGTCACCCTCTATGTGGGTTTATCAAGCGTGAGACAATGAAGAAGCATGGATGCTAACTACCGCTTGATATGGCTTGTTACACAATACGTGAGTATCGAATCCCAATAGACCTTATGCGAAATTGCTCGGACGTCTGGCAGCAGTGAGCCGGGTGCCATGTAGGTTGTGTCAAGAAGTTGCGGCGTTCTCATTGGATTGCTCGTGTTGTTGCAGTGCATTGCAGTGTCTTCACGTTGAATTTCGTGTTTCGCTGCATTAATTTAGCCGCTTGTGATCGTCGTGATACGAAAAATTGCGCAACCGGCTACGCTTTTCCTACTGCCGGCCAACGTAATATGGAAAAACAACTTTGAAGTTTTGCCGCACGTCAGTGAATATGCTTCAGTCCAGCCTCTGCACATCGGTTGTCGTCTCGCCAGCTGACGAAGTCGTACAACTTTGTTGTCGAGGCGTACACCTCCCCGTCGTTACTCGATGTCGCCTACTCGATGGCGCTGCTAATTTCGCATAAGGTCTGTTTCAAGATGTACGACTTGCAAACGAAAAGTGCTCTGCATCACTCCTCCTGAGTTTCATACAAATGCGGGAAGACGCAGGTGAGCTAATCTACGCTGCCTTTGGAGAACACGCAACATTGCGCCGGTGTCTTTCATGCGCGAGGCGAGTTCTTATAGGCATTCTATTCAATCATGAAGCTGGAGCAACTTTCGATGATAATTCGGGAAAAAAAGACAATAAACACATAAAAAAGTGGGTCTACGCATCCCCGTGGGCCCCTGAGAAAGCGGCCACCCAAAAATATCCTCAGTTTTTCTTTTCTCGCATTCTTTGCCTGGTACAGATAGTAATGAAAGGAGATTGATAGCTACTCTGTGTGAGGCAAAACGAGCTGTTGTAGGGTGATTCCACGAGAGATCGAACATGCATGTCCGGTCGATATTTTTGTTTGGTCTGGGTTTTTTATATGTTATGCGGGCACATTCAAAGTGCGCGGAACCGAAAATTTTATTTCCGAAAAACGCTCCGAGCGCGAGAAAAAAAATATCTGAAGGTGGCGGCGCGGGCGTCTTGTTTTTGCTCACCGCAATATTTCTGGATTTCGCGGCCGAATTTAATGCGAACTGTAAACGTGGCGCCTAAAATTTTTTGTGTTGATTTTAATAGGTAATACTGTGAACTACATGCATGCTTTTTTGATGCTGTCCTCCAAACGGAAAAAAATGTAAAAAAAATGGCAAACACGGCCCAAATCAAAAATGTTTGTTAAGTTTGATGCGTCTTCGCCCGTTTGCTATTGTACGCAGAAACTTCAAAACTGTGTCACATATAGATAAAGGCCTTTGAAATGTGTTTGCGAGAGATCGTTTTCCTACAAGCAGCGTAAAAAAGAAAAAAAAGAGTTAAAAAACCAAGTTTTTTCAAGAAAGCCCATTTTCAAAAAAACAAAATAAAAAAAAAACCCGGTCTCAATTTTGACGAAAATTTTTTATCGAAGAGCACTTATGTGAGTCAATGCACGGTTTCAATATCATATGTCCTCATTTGCTTTCTTAACGAGATATAACGGGCCAAAGTGACCCTTGCTGTGTGTTAACACTTCAGAACCTTTGATGGTTGTTATCAGCTTGCATTGTGCGTAAATCTACAGTACTAATTATTTTGCTGCAGCGAAACTTCACTATGGTGGCCTGTCTTCAGGAAAAATGTATTCTCAGATTTTATTTGTGTCTAGCGTGTGCGGGGGGTGGGCTGCTTCCGCTTTTTATTGGACTACGCGTACACAGTTTGCAGCCTGCAACCTCGCCTACAAGCATCAGAAGACAGGTGGACGCACCTGTTCAACATATTAATCGCTTCATGTTCCTCAAGAAATGCTTGGTCTACCTCATCGCGGTTCTCAGATGTAGACATGTTTTCCATAAGACGTGCAAGGCAATGCCAGCTGACCTCTGTCGCGAATATCCGCAGTTTGCAGCCTGCAACCTCAACTTACCCCGCCATTATTCGGTAATCAGGAGCACGCGAGACACCGCGAGCACAAGCTTTAGGTGAATTTGCCGAAACTCGCCTTGTACACACAAAAAAAGCATCTGTATGCAGCGACAAGCTAGCATAATTTGTAACTAAATGCCACACTCTGCTTCCCTTCCGTTACGTGCTTTGGATGCTCTAACCATCTTATCTATTCAACGCACAGTGTGCCTAAATAACATTTGTAAGAAGTTATCTCAGCCACTCATGAGTCCTTAATTTCGCTTCCCGCAATCTCATGTTTTCGGCGTCGCAGATAACGTCATCTTGTATCATCTCGATCTTTACCCCAGCGTTTCAGCAGCCAGAAAACGTGTGGTGCGGCATGATTAAGCCGCAAGTGGCCGAAGCTGCCCAATTTATCATGTTTTGTCGGCAATTTCGCTAAAATGGTTTCGCACGTCGAGAACAGTAGGGATTACTTGTGGCTCCAGACGTATACGTTATCCTTAATTTCGAATAGGAGTGTGATCCACACATTAATTGTCGTAGTACAAAGCCTTTAGACAGACAAAGCATTGGTCATAAAGCGTGAAAACATGAGCAATTTCGGAAACTCATTCACGACAGCAGCTCATAAGTGAGAGAATGAGTGTGGCGCTGTTCAGTGTAAACGTATCGACTTGGTCTGTTCACTGCACACGATGCGCGTGACCCGTGATTAGATCTGAGTATTCTGTGCCAATTATTTACGCGTTCAAGGGAAGAAGATTGTTGAGGAGGAGGAGGAATAAACATTTATTTCACGCAATGGTATCGCGGTGCAAGACCCGCGTCTACCCTAGGTGGGAGGTCTCCTCATTCCAGGAACCCTCTGGCTTTCGCTGCCTCCTTGGCCCCGGCGACGAGACGTCGTTGTTGGTCCAGGTCCTCCGAGGCGAGTTTGGCCTCCCACGTTTCGATAACAGTTTCGTTGCGTAAATTTTTTATATTTTAGATGCGAAGCATCTTATGCTCGGGCTCTGTCAGTCCCGCGTCCGCCGTCCCGCGTCCGCCGTCCCGCGTCCCGCGTCCGGCCACTTTCATGAAGTAGGGAAGCACCCATTATGCGAACCAGAACACTGTAGTAATATGAAGGCCGTCAACCACTACTACAGTCACCAGAGTCATGGCTGAGAGCACAGAGAGGCTGCTTAGCAATTGCTAGGCAAGTGGTGTCTGTCGCCCAGGTGGACCCCATTCCTTGAGTCATGGCCGAGAGCACAGAGAGGCTGCTTAGCAATGGCTGGGCAGGTGGTGTTTGTCGCCCAGGTGGACCCCATTCCTTAATCTTGCTTGCATGTGTTTGGAGGGGGCTTAGTCCGTCCCTCCTTCCGGCGTCCCACACTACCACAGCGCATGTGCATCCCCTCCCCCCTCTCTCTCTCCTACGCTCACCCTCTTTCTCTCCTCTAGGAATCTTCTACTCTACGGAGTGGCCCCCCGCGTCCCACAGCGTGTCCCTTCCCCTATGCTCTCCTACGCTCACCCCCCTTCCTCTACTCTAGGAATCATCTACTCTACGGAGCGGCGCCCGCGTCCCACATCCCCACAGTGCATCCGCGTCCTCTCCCCCCGCTCTCCTCTATGAATCCTCTACTCTACGGAGCGGCTCCGGCGTCCCACAGCCCATGCACGTCCCTTCCCCCTCTCTCTCCTCTCCTACGATCCCCCCCCCGTCCTTTCCTCTAGGAATCCTCTACGCAGCGGCGGGCACGACAGGTGGTGTGACAGCTGCATACTCCGCTAGGGGCGCCACGGTAGTTCCGCGGTATGAAAATGACGGAGCGCGCGCCTCATTCTCTCTCCTGCGCAGCGCCGCGATGAGCGCCCAGACCACTGCCGCGAAATGAGAGTGGCGACGTTCCTCCCGCTCAAGCTAATTATCTCCCCGCTGCTTCGCATCCACCCATGGCTCCCTTTAGCGGGAGATGGGGAAGTTTTTTTTAGGTAACGAACGCGAGTCTTGTGCAGTTTCTCCGCTGTAGATTACAATGCACGTTTGGCCTGTTCCTTCTTTTTTTTTTCTCCATGCCTTTCTCTGGCGGTTGCCTTCCTTTTGAGGCCAGTAAAGAAGCAACAAAAAGCTTTCGGAACGGCTATGACAGAGGCGCGTGCCGCCGAATGGATAATGTGAAAGATGAAGACTGGACCTTTTACACTTCATACATCGCAATTGATACCGGCATACAGCGACTGGTATGTGTGTTTGTGTGTGTGTGTGTGCGTGTTGGAGAAAGAAAGGGGGGATAGCAGAGAGAGAAAGGTACCGCGTGGTTCTTTTTGTTTGCCATTACTGTTTCTGTTGTTGCCTACCTGCGGAGGCCACTGCCACATACGATGAGAATATTCGCGACGGAGGTCTGCTGGCATTGCCTTGCGCGTCTTATGGAAAACCTGTCTACAACTGAGAACCGCGTGGAGGTAGTCAAGCATTTCTTGAGGAACATGAAGCGATTAATACGTTGAACAGGTGCGTCCACCTGTCTTCTGATGCTTGTAGGTGAGGTTTCAGGCTGCAAACTGTGTACGCGTAGTCCAATAAAAAGCGGAAGCAGCCCACCCCCCGCACACGCTAGACGCAAATAAAATCTGAGAATACATTTTTCCTGAAGACAGGCCACCATAGTGAAGTTTCGCTGCAGCAAAATAATTAGTACTGTAGATTTACGCACAATGCAAGCTGATAACAACCATCAAAGGTACTGAAGTGAGAACACACAGCAAGGGTCACTTTGGCCCGTTATATCTCGTTAACAAAGCAAATGAGGACATATGATATTGAAACCGTGCATTGACTGACATAAGCGCTCTTCGATAAAAAATTTTCGTCAAAATTGAGACCGGGGTTTTTTTTATTTTGTTTTTTTTGAAAATGGGCTTTTTTGAAAAAACTTGCTTTTTTAACTATTTTTTCTTTTTTTACGCTGCTTGTAGGAAAACGATATTTCGCAGAAACATTTGAAAGGTCTTTATCTATATGTGACACAGTTTTGAAGTTTCTGCGTACAATAGCAAACGGGCGAAGACGCATCAAACTTAGCAAAAATTTTCGATTTGGGCCGTGTTTACCATTTTTTTACATTTTTTCCGTTCGGAGGACAGCATTAAAAAAGCATGGATGTAGCTCACAGTATTTCCTATTAAAACCAACACCAAAAATTTTCGATGACACGTTTACAGTTCGCATTAAATTCGGCCGCGAGATCCAAAAATATTGCGGTGAGCAAAAACAAGACGCCCGCGCCGCCACCTTCAAATATTTTTTTCTCGCGTTCGGAGCGTTATTCGGAAATAAAATTTTGGGTTCCCTGCACTCTTAATGTGCCCGCATAACATATAAAAAACCCAGACCAAACAAAACTATCGACCGGACATGCATGTTCGATCTCTCGTGGAACCACCCTGTAGAAGGAAGCTATTGTTTACAGGTGTATTGATGCTTGCTGGCAACAGCTCGATCCGTGTCACCAAGAACGTTATCACATCATTTGCGGGGCAAGAAAAAAATCTCACACCACAAGATTTCGCAGGGATGCACAGGTCGTTCAAATGACACAGGTTTTATTCGAGTTTTGGTCGTTTTAACATGGCAGAGGTGGAGGCTTTTTGGCTACTACTAATTTTTTGGCTACTATGTCCACAGTGATTGTTGTCAGTGGAATAACGAAAGTGGTGAATAAGCAAAAAAAAAAAACTATACGATAGAAAGGTATATGAGTGAAAGCATTGTAGAGCAAGTTGTTCGAGCTACTTAGGAATTTCTCACCTATAGATAATTTCTTATTTCTTCTTGGCCAGAGTAGCAGTGTTGGGTGTTACAGTAACTATGTCTGATTAAATTGCGGTCTCGTTATACAAACGACATGCTTCAGAGGAATAGACTGTGTGCGTGTAGAAATCCATGGTGACAGATGAGATTTAGAGGCCGACCTTAATCCCTTCATATGTGCTCGCAGAATAAAAAGCATCTGCCAATATTTACATTGTAGTTAGCGTGCTAATGATTGCATCCAGAAGAGTAAAGATGCAAGCTTGCCTGATGGCACCCTAGCAAATGACGCACGCAGAAAATGCACATCAGTGTGGTGCCAGAACTGTCTAGAGATAGAATCTTAGTTACAAAAGCGGTTCTTAGATACTCTTAAGATAGAGTGAGAGAGTTAGTGAACGACGTTTAAAGCTAAAGGGACCTTATAGGAAGTGCGCCCGAGGCGCCACTTTCTACAGGGTGTCCCAGCATTCACGCAGCGCGATTTAAAAAAAGAGGAACGGCGTTACGCGAAGCAGACCCAGTGCATATTGTTCCCAATATACTGTAGTAGCCGCTACAAATTTTTTCGTTAATGAAAATTAATTAATTAGTCATAATTAAAATTGTAACTCCAAAAATACTCACCTAATTATCAAAGTGTCAATGAGGCAAATGTGGGCATGTTGAAATGACATCTATCTGTGCTACTTCAACAACGTACTAATTGCGTGCTAATTTTTTTCTTTCGGATTCGATTGTTGCTTCGTGCATGGCCTCCGAGATTGTGCACCGGAGCGCGACCTCGGAGGCCATGCACGAAGCAACAATCGAATCCGAAAGGAAAAAAATTAGCACGCAATTAGTACGTTGTTGAAAGTAGCACAGATAGATGTCATTTCAACATGCCCACATTTGCCTCATTGACACTTTGATAATTAGGTGAGTATTTTTGGAGTTACAATTTTAATTGTGACTAATTAATTAATTCTCATTAACGAAAAAATTTGTAGCGCCTACTACAGTATATTGGGAACAATATGCACTAGGTCTGCTTCGCGTAACGCCGTTCCTCTATTTAAATCGCGCTGCGTGATAGCTGGGACACCCTGTATAAGTGAGCACTCTGAAGCACCTCCCAGCTCTGTGCACCGCCAGTGGTATATGGTGTAGTAATGCCTTTGGCCTTGAGGGGTAAAATAAATAGATTGCAAGGGGGGTTTATTCGATGAAGTCGGGTAGCAGGCAAAAATGCCGGCACAGCAAAAAACAGTCAAACAGGCTTTGCCACCCACAGCTCGCGATCTGCGCTCATGATTCGCACCAAGCGAGTGTCCTACTGGCGAATACCTTGCTTATTCACCGCTACAAAAAAATAAAAAAATAAAAAAAAAATTTAATAGCTCGCCCTTAGGATGTTCAAGGATGTATGCTGCGTGGCGGAGCTGTCGAACGGGCTGCGCCGAGGAGCTCGAAATCGCAGTTTCGAATGCCCGGTCACGCACTTTGGTAAATGTTTCTTCTGAATTATTTTTTGTAACAGTGAACGTCACTGCTTGGGGAAAGCAGTTACCCATGGCACCTTGTCCTATACCATCAAGAAGACATAATGAGGCTGCCATATGATATCTGGGAATGTTGCACATATCTGGCCACATCTAGACATGAGAAACTATATACAGAAAAGCGGTATAATGGGCTGTGATTTCAGAGAAAATTATACAAACAACCTACTTTTTCAACCTAATTAGGAAATACCTCACTGTGTACGGCATCATAGCTTCATGTAGCTGGAAAATACGACGCATTCACAGCAGCCCCGCTTGATGCACATACGCGAACAGATGTTTCACTATCACTCGAAACCTCACGGTGAAGTCGGCTGAAAATCGAGAAAGAGCGCAGACGAACGAGAAGGTATTGTCGACGTGAATGCGGGCTGTACGAAGCTGTACAGCTTCGTACAGCGTTTCTATCTCCTTTAACCGGCTATCATGCCCTGCTTTATTTATATAGCTTCTCTGTGGTGTTTAGAGCGCTTTTGCGAACCATACCTGGCGCTGGTCATGAACGCTTTCACTTTCGACCGAGTGAATCAAGTGCAACAGCTTTCCGATTAGAAGAATCAGGAAACGCACGTAGCCTACCCTTACACTAATTAATTCAGCGTGTTGTAAACGAAAGAAAATTCAGAGGCATGTCACTGGCAAGCTGATTCAACGTTGAATGAAACAAGATGAGGGGCGCTTCGAACATGGGGTGCAATCCTTCACGTGTGCTTTATCTCCAGCCTTCTGCGTTTCTATCTGATTTAACCGGCTATCATGCCCTACTTTATTTATTTAGCTTCTCTGTGGTGTTCTTTCTAGTTCATTTGGCCTTCAACGCAGCCTGTACAGTCTTGGCTGCGTGCCAAGGTGGTCCGACACGAGAGGCGAGCTCTTAACGAAATTGAGCTGTTTGTAAGGCCTCTCGCTTGATGCGCGCTCTCTCGAGAACTCCTTGTTATTGACGCTTCCACCTAAGCGAGTGCGCTTAAAAGCGTTGTGGTGGCAGTCTACGTGCCTTCGTAGACACTTGCTCTTGGCCGGCTCGGATTTTTTTTTCACTTTTTGCGTTCGGTTCAAATCACTGCAAATATCCAGGTGATGTGTCTTCTCCGCATGGCATTTTTTGTTCTAGACATTGCCGAAAAAAAAACATCAATTTAATTTTTTAACACGAAAGTGTTTTAGGCGAGGGTCCAACATGATTTTCATGATGTATTATCGTCACGGAAATACGTCAGCAAAATGAATGGCTATCAGATGGCAAACTAAAAAAATAAGAAGAAAAAGTTCCGTGGACAGGAGTCGAACCGATTACCTCATGGTCCGCGACGACGACTGGCGAGCGCTTAACCAGCTGCGCTAAAATAATTTTTTTTCTTTATTGCAACTGCGCTACCGTCAACCACACGAAAGAAGTTGCATTAACCGGGCCTTTTATCTCTCACAGTTCCCTCTCGGAGATCTAGTTGTTCGCGAGGTGGTGTCACCATCTGGAAGCGATAGAGTGATGAAATGAGTGCCCTCCGCGATTAGTTCCGGCAACGCGTCGTTGCTACGACCGTCCCAATCATCGCGTTTACAATGGAAGTGTCATTTAAATTTTTGCGATATCAGCAGTGTCAATTCACAGGTTTTCACTGCTGGCGCGATTCTATGGTTCTGCCACGCAATATTACATGTGTAAAGCAGACTCTTTCCACTACATGACATTCATACAGTGTCTTTTTATTTCGAAGCAGTTTCAAGCAGTGGTGTGGCTCTGTGGTAGAACACCTGCTTGCCACGCGTAGAAGGCTTCGGTTTCATTCTCACTCGAGCCGAAGATGTTTAACAAGAAGTGTTTTATGCCGGGGTCCATCAAGACTTTCATGACCTTTTTTCGCCCCGGAAATACGTCAGCAAAATGAACGCGATCAGACGGCAAAGGAAAAAATGAATTAGGCTCTTTCGCGTTTTTTTCCCCTTTCATTGACCTCCATCTTACACTACTAGCGATGTCATGAGCCGTGAGGGATGCGTTGAGTAGTCGCAGAGGTCAACACCTCGCTGAGGTCTTCAGAATATTGTTAAAGTGAGCGCAACCAAATTGGGAAACCACCCGCACTCCCCTTGTTGTCTCGCATTTGTCGGAATCTCTTTGCCCGTTGTCTTATTGGCAAGAATCTATAGTACAGCCAGGGCCTAAAAACTTCCTAATTAGTAACCAAAGGTCTTGAATAGCACACGTAAGATAAAATGAAATCAGCGATAGACGAGCAGCCGTTTCCTTTTCACTTAATTGCCCTGTGCATAATATTTATTCACGGGGGGCATGCCAGCAGGTTTGAGTTGCCACGATGGTGAACCTTATATCAATTTTTCTAGCACAATTTCGAGCCCTCGTCACAACTCCCACTACGCCGTAGTTTCCTATGACTATACTTTTTTGTGAACAGCCAACGAGTCAAAAGAAAGAAAATACGGGCGAGGTCAACACAGCCCCACACGAGATGAACCGGCAAAGCGCGAATACCTGTACACATCCTTTTCCGAACAATGCCAAGCTCCCCTTGGGCGTCCTTTGAAAAGGGTTGAAACGCATCTTCGTGTTGATCGCGCACAAATGGCATTGCTCCGTTCTCGGAGAGCGTGTTCCCACACGCGTGCTTCAAGAAGCCCGAAAAAAGGCGTAGCTTCGTCGTGCACAATACAGCCTGTCTCTCTTCGAAGTGCCAGAACCGAATTGTAATGCTCGACAGACGACCGTAGAGGACTGTGCGTGAGTGCGTGGAGCTTTTATACAGAAATAGTGACTGAGGGGAAGGCACTGCAAGAAGCGCCTTTCTTACGAGCCAGCGTATTTGCCCGCCATTTTTTTCTGCCGATCCTTCACAGGATGCCGTTTAACCTCTTGGGAAGAGTCTTAGAACTTTGGCACGTCCTCACTGAAGAAGCATAGTTAGTCAAGAGGCTATTTTTCTTGTTAGAGTGCACCCTTAAACAATGCGAGCTACAGTATCCGCGCCTATTTGTTTGCTCTGTATTCTAACTCCATCGGTCAAATTATTTCTCAGGACATTTTCATTTTCCCTTCAATTTTTAACAAAATTTTTCCAAGCCATGAGGTGGTACGGACTGATGAATACTGTTTACTTTATTTATTTGTTCTTTGACATTGTGACTTTACGCCGAGCTTTTTCATAAACAAGGCTTTTCATATATAACGTTGCTTAGCGTTCTTCTTACTCGTTGACGGGGGGGAGGTGGTATGAAATGTCTGCGATGCGGACATTGATATTGTGCATGGCAAGTACATTCAGCTTCTTCTGCCCAATGCAAGAACAAAAATGGTGGATCGCAGAGTTGTAGAGAATAGAATTTATGCGTATAGAAGACCACTGATAATAATAAATGGGTTAAGCGCAAGTGCTGAAGGCTTTCTTGCGGTGAGTTGGGAGATCTTGTTTCCGTGGCCTATCTCCTCTTCAATGAGGCACAGTGGGCTCATATTCTCATCTGCATAGCGAATAGCACTTGCGTTTATATAAAAAAAAAACTGCCAAACATGTCTTCGAGAATGGAAGCCACGTGGCAAACAGAAATAGCGGGAAACTGCAAGCGATGTACGCTGTTACATTAATGTACTCAAGCATTTTCATATGTCTATATGGCCTACTTTTAGGGGCGAAGCTCCTAAGGGTGTGGGTCTGTCCCTCCTCTGTAGTTGTCGTAGTAGTAGTAGGTAGGTAGATAGCCACGTATAGTGGAATGTACCCACTCCACGTGATAAAGATGACGATGACGCAGTATAGTGGAATGTACCCACTACACGTGATAACGATGAAGTATAAGCGCGTTCCAGTATAGTGGAATGTACCCACTACACGTGATAGCGATGACGATGACATCATTCACTTCGTGGATATGGCGTGATTTTAGGGGCGAAGCTCCTTAGGGTGTGGGTCTGTCCCTCCTCTGTAGTAGTAGCAGTAGTAGTAGTAGTAGTAGTAGTAGTAGTAGTAGTAGTAGTAGTAGTAGTAGTAGTAGTAGTAGGTAGGTAAGTAGGTAGCCACGTGTAGTGGAATGTACCCACTCCACGTGATAAAGATGACGATGACGTGGTATAGTGGAATGTACCCACTACACGTAATAACGATGAAGTATAAGCGCGTTCCAGTATAGTGGAATGTACCCACTACACGTGATAAGGATGAAGTATAAGCGCGTTCCAGTATAGTGGAATGTACCCACTACACGTGATAACGATGACAATGACGCTGATGACCATGAAGTATAAGCGCGTTCCAGACCACACATTCTCTTTCTGCCATGAATGAAAACGATCGAGCTTCGCCCACTCATCATCATTCACTTCGTGGATATGGCGTGATTTTTTTTATACAATAAATTAGCCCAGCTGCCTCAACTTCGTCCTCAGATGTTCCTTTAACTGCCTTCGCAATGAATTGAGCCGCCGCAAAGCAAAGCTTTAGTTTGAACACACACACGCACAGGCCCGCACACGCGCACAGATGAGCCGTACGACATGAGTGCAGTCGTCATCAAGCTTAACGAGAACGCTCCGACGCGTGACCTGGACTACTTTGACTGATGCCAGCCATGAAGCGCTGGGCGCTGTTGCCGAGATAATACCTGGGCATGCTTGGATAGTACGTCGGCATGCATATGTAACTTCTCGGGAACAGAACCCTAAGCTAAGCGGCGCTAGCTTCAATCAAGCTGTTTCAGGACACGTGGAGGAGCGTTCGTGTTAAGCTTGCTGACGACTGTACACGCTACACTAGTGGCGGTGTCCCACTGAATTTTTTTACAGCTGAATGAAGGTCACCTGCATACGACAATCTCACAATACACACGGCAGCACAAGGGCCTTGTATTCCTTCCAACCCATTGTAAGTTTTTCATTTTACTCAGCTTTGTGCATTTGACTAGATAAACACAAGCTTACGCAACCATGTCACCCGCATATTCGTCTTCTGCTATTATGAGCTTGCTGTATGCTACCATTCTGAAGTTTGGCTCGAACGCTTTTGAATTCGATTGGTCAGGTTTTCAATGAATCAGCGAGTACAGTTCATTGCGGAAAGGTGTGAAAACACTTGAATATTCTGAGATCAAATTTGATGCACACGAATGAATGAGACTGGTAGTGCCAAAACGGATTATGGTGCCTATATGTATGAGCTCAAAGTATTAATTCCAGGAGTTATAAAGGTAAATTTAAGGCTTAGTCCTACTTCCTTAAAAGCTCTACAAGTACGTCGATTGCTGACGGAGCGTACGCTTGTTCGTTCATGGCATTTTATACATATTTGGTCATCGATTCGTCAGTATAAGTTATGACATTTGAATGACATGCAACGATAAACCTTACTATAACTATCAACTAGATAACACAGACCATCCCCGTGACCTGACGAAGGCTGTCGGGATCTGCTTGGGTGCAGTTGATAATTTTGTTATGGGCAAAATTGTAACATTTCATTCTAAAAAAGCTGACAAGATTTTCGAATATATACAAAGCCTCGGTGCTCCAAGTAAGTGACAATAGATTGAAAATCATAAATGAAGACTGACGCACGTGCGTAGGAGGTTTGACCACACAGTAAAAAGAGAACACTAGCCTTAACTCCCTCTTCTAGTGGTGAACTTATTACAGAGAAAGCGCCGAAAATGGAGTATCAGAAACGCATTATCAAGTAAGACTTTTTCTCCATAAGGCTCCGTTGGAATCAATAAAAGTTTGTATCGTCCGCCTAAGCCGCAGTTATTTGTTTAGTCCACTCGAAATATTCCTGATGCGAGCTCTCAACTAAGCTACATGGCCGCCAGCTGCTCAAGTTCAGGCAAGCTCAACAAAACCAATAAACCAAGTTTTCTTCAGTCGATAAATTTTCACAGCACCTTGAGCAGTCGTTTGTTGCACTGCGGTAGAGAAATGCGGCGCTTCCGTTTTCTCACGGTGTTTTGACAGGGATTGATGGATGGCCACAAAATGAGGACAAACGAGCAGCCAAGTGCCGCGACTTTATTCTTCTCTCTTTTTTTTTTTGGCAACCAGTGCTTCACTGTAGACACTTTCGAAAACTAAAGCTAAGCGCAAAACCTTTGGCCAGAAAGTTGTCAAGAGTTCGGGACTCGGTTGTTTGCTGTGGTTTCTTTTTTCCCGATTGCGAGATCGAACTTCACACGAGGGCATCAGCCCTGGGATTTAGGTCACGTGTGCCCAGTACGGAAACAATTAGGATAGACTTTTGAAAAAGTTATTTGAAAAAGCGATAATTCATACTTGCAGGTTCGTCTAGAAGCTGCGCAGAAAACGATTGAATGTATACTTAAAGAACCCATACTTGTTCCGTGAATGCAGCAGAAAATAACACTTGCGATTATTATGCACACTGACGCAGAGGTGGCGATAGTAGGTATGAAGCCCGCCATGGTGGATCAGTTGCTACGGTGCTCGGCTGTAGACCTGAAGGTCGCGGGTTCGATCCCGGCCGCGGCGGTCGCATTTCGGTGGAGGCGAAGTGGTAGAGGCCCGTGTACTGTGCGATGACAGTGCAGGTTAAAGAACACCAGATGGTCAAGATTTCCCGAGCCCTCCACTACGTCGTGCCTCTTAGTCATACCCTGGTTTCGGCACGTAAAACCCCAGATATATATGATTGGGCATGTTCAGTTAGCGCGCTCCGAACTCCAAAGGAACACGCTCGAATGAGCTCGAGTGCGACACCTTCGGAGCTTAGCTTAACAGCGATTTCCGCCGACTGCTTTCGGGGGGAACGAATTCGTTACATGGCGAATGTTACGTTGCTTCCACTGTAGGAACGAGTGGGGAAGGAGAACGCACTTCGTCGGAGGAGAGAGTCAGAAACACGTCATTCTTCCGGAAGCCGTAGCAGAGGCGAGATCTCGTGTGCAGGCCCTCGTGCACCACCTCAGGGTTGGAACGCGTAGAGCGCACTCCCTAATCACGCACCGGAAGTCGCTTTTTAACGGTTAAGTTTAAAAGAGCGCACTCCGCTACAGAGCGCACTCCGCTGGCTAGAGCGCGCTCGAGCTTCTTAACTTAACGCGCCCTTCAATGGGCGCGTTAAGTTAATAATAGCCTTCTCTACGCATTGTATGCAAGTATTTCGAAATTTAGCTTCAGGTTTTTTCATGTGTTTCATGGCAAGAGGTCCCATTTCAGTGTAAAAGCTAAGGGACATCTTTCTGTATACAGGGTGTCCCACTTATCACGCAGCATGATTTAAAAAAAGCGGGACGGCGTTACGCGAAGCAGGCCTTGTGCATATTATTCCCAGTATACTGTAGTAGCCGCTACTATTTTTTCCGTTAATGTGAATTAACTAATTAGTCCTAATTAAATTCGTAACTCCAAAAATACTCACCTAATTATCAAAATGTCGAGGCAAATGTGGGCATGTTGAAATGACATCTATCTGTGCTACTTTCAACAAGGTACTAATTGCGCGTTAATTTTTTCCTTTCGGATTCGATTGTTGTTTCATGCATGGCCTCCGAGGTCACGCGCCGGCGCACAATCTCGGAGGCCATGCATGAAGCAACAATCGAATCTGAAAGGAAAAAATTAGCACGCAATTAGTACGTTGTTGAAAGCAGCACAGATAGATGTCATTTCAACATGCCCACAATTGCCTCATTGACATTTTGATAATTAGGTGAGTATTTTTGGAGTTACGAATTTAATTAGGACTAATTAATTAATTCACATTAACGAAAAAAAATAGTAGCGGCTACTACAGTATACTGGGAATAATATGCACAAGGCCTGCTTCGCGTAACGCCGTCCCGCTTTTTTAAATCATGCTGCGTGATAAGTGGGACACCCTGTATATGTTCCCATAAGCGTGCTCAGGGTTCTCCTTCAGAGGGGGGCGAAGGTTCTTTGCAGCGCCCCGCTCCCTATTATGTCAATGTATGGGGCTGGCTTTGCGCCCCCCCCTTCTCGCCCCCCACTGCCCCCCCCCCCCCCCGAGCGCACGCCTATGTATGTCCCTATATCAGGGGTCTCAAACTCAGCGCAGCTAGTGGGCCGCAGACAAGACCTAGTCTCACGCAAGGGCCAGGACAGGGAAGAGTGAAGCTGGTGGGAGGGGGGCTCGTTAGAACAATATTTCAGCGAATGTTGTCGCTCGAACGTTCGAAACAAGGCCTTCCCATGCCTTATATATAGTCAATTTCTGAAACTGGTTCGACGTCACGAGTTGAAAAAAATATGTCGAGACTGATCTCTACAATGATCTAAATCGGCACGTCGAGTCTGAAATATAGATTTCTTTCTTCCACGGTTATGTTTCAACACATGGTCACCACATAGGGTGCTCCACGAAAAGGACGCTTTAGTATATAGTCAGGTCTGTGTAGCTGCTGAACATACTTGTTGAAAAAAAAAATATATATATATATATATATATATATATATATATATATATATATATATATATATATATATATATATATATATTTATTTATTTTTTTTTTCTTTTTGACGAAGGCAGTCATGTGCAGGCCGCGGGCCGCATGCGCCTTGAGGTACGCGTGTTTGAACCCCTGCCCTGTATGTACTACTCCCCGCACAAGTACGCTTAATAAACTGGAGCTGAAACTAATAGCCTTACGTTACGGCCGGCTTCTGATGTGCACACAAATCCAAGGCCAGCGGGCACAGCGACTCTGAGCCATTCTCCGCGGAAATTAATACGATAATTCATTTCCTATTTCCTCAGCCATATTCTTTTTTTTTTTTTGTCGTTGTTGCTTTGCTTTGCCAGCCCGCGCTCTTTCTTGCGTCGCGTCTTTTTCATTGTATTGACTACACTTTACTTGGATGTTCTTGCTCGGACCTCCGCATTCCAGGTTATTTTTTTCTGCATTACAAGTGCGCGACACATAGCAGACTCAAAGTACAGCCTCACATTTCGGGACGTGCCAGGGGTTTCGGTGGGTTACGCCGACTTCGCGGGCTTAATCGTATTTACTGCTACCATGCCTGTCTACCTTTGCTTCATTCATCGCCTTGTTCATCTTCTATACCCGACAAAAAAAAACTGAAAAAAAACGTCGTTTTGCGTGTACCCTTGGCTTATCACTTTCGGACGAGGAAGAAGCCCTGTCAATAAAGGATCCAGATTATCATTGGGACGGAGTATATCAGAACATAAGCACGACTGGCTCAGCCCCTGTGCGTAATTGCCGGGAAGCTTGAACAGATACCATCGTAGCTGGTCTGCTATGAACCCGAGAAACCTAGCCTGGTTTTAGTAATTGATCAATACCGGTGTTTTTTCTAGCGTGATATAGATTGAAAGACTGGCAGGAGAGATAGTTGAAAGAAGAAAAGGTCGATACTACTGTCCCCTCACTGATCTAGCATGTCGGTTAAGTGTCACCGAAAATATCAGTTTTCATTACTCATTTTTCGCCTTCCCTAAGATAAAGAAGATTCTAAAGCAGTATGACTGAACAACTATAAACAAAAGTGTAAACGAAAACTGCGCGATATTATGTAATAATATTGAATTTTATTAACGGGGATTACTGTTTTTTTCGTGTCAAGATAATTTACCGGATTCTTTAATGCCACGTACGTTTCAGATTCGCGCGTTTTTATCCAAACCTGTTCAAAAAGTTTTCAAAATTATAGAGACCATATGCATGCTGCATCTTGCACTTTCTTTGTTTCAGATAATGAGCCCGATGATCTAAGAGAGCGTCGGACGCGTTATCCGCAGGTTGTAGGTTCGGTTACCTACTGTCGGCAACTTGTCTTTTCGTACGCTTTATTTCCTTTACATTTAAATCACAATGACCACACTGCAGTTGACTACAAATAATGTCTAATATATAGTCCATGGCTTGATGGCTCTTTCTTTCATGAAATTGTGTCTAAGAAAATGATCCCCTGATAAATTCCGCTACCTTGGTAGTCAACGTCACACCGGTGGTTAGATCGTCCAACCATCCAAAGCCTGTCGTGCTCCCGTAAGGAAAATTTATTCCAAATTTAAAATTAAGATGCAAATAGATGCCGTGAAAAAGTCTAATGACGTCATCGTGCTGCTATAAAAGAGAACTAGACTAAACTGTACTGTGGCTGCTGGGACATTAGGGCATCATTGGGAACCACTTCGCCGGCGACAATGCTCGACGTTTCCACGGTGGAGCGTCAGCCCTCCTTGCACCTTAAGCGCTTGTGGGTGGTAGTATGTCCTAATCGCATATATTGGTACAGTCATTAATAGCAGGACAGGTTAGAGGGAATTGTGCACCTTTGTTTTTGTCCTCAGACTCTACAACTGTTTCAGACCTTCAGAAAGCGGCGGAATCAATAAAAAAAAAGGGTTATGCAGCTCAGAACAAGGGTTCTCCATTCCCCTCAAAGATAAATAAAAGCGAGGAAATACCACTTCTTTCTCATACACTTTTTCTGCGGCTTTGTTTCGTGCGCTCAGTGAGGTTTCCTCTGCTAACAGGATTCAATACCTTCCTTCTTTCGAACCTTCTTAATGGGGCTCTTCTCTGTCCCCTCCTTGTAGCTGCTGTTTGGACTTTCGTTTGGAGAGGCCCGAGTCTGCAGCTGCGCCCGAGATCAGCTCGGTGGTAGGAGAAGTTGGCATCGTCGAGAGTTTCCTAAATCTGCCTCACCGCGAAGAAACAACACGTAACGAAGGTAAATAAACTGCCGCACACCACCTTCCTCTGTGAGCACGTCGAAATGGCACGAACGGTCACTGGCTGCAGCCTCGAGCGTTGCGGGTAATCAAATAAAGTCTTCTGTTTGAAAGCCAATGAAGCGAAGCCTTCTTCTGGCTCTTTCAGCTCCATCCCCTCCTTGTCTTTTCTGGCTCCCAAAGTTTTATATTTATTCCCCTCTGTCCTAATGTTCCTCAACTGCTCAGAAAGATTCCCTTTGTTCTTTTCATAGATACACTCTTTCTCGTCTTCGGCTGTGTGCGGCATGGTCCAGACATTTCCAGCCTTCCCTTCGCTGTCTCACTAGTCTCGGTAGTTGTCTTTATCGAAGTTCCAGTGACTTCGTTTTGATTTTTTCTTTGTATTTCTACGGATCTCGCCGTTCGGCCAAGTTTCCTCTGGGGCCTCACTCGCGCTCGGTGCAATTCAGCACTTCTTCACAGGTGGTGGATGCCGCCCGGTGGAATTCTGGGATGCGACTGCAATGTCTCGGACTCGTTCGCCGTCCCTCTGCTCTCCAGAGCCGGGTTGTAAATTCTCCTTAGTGGTCTAGCTCTTCGAGCGCACTGCCATATATTGTCTCTGTCATTGCACCTGTGTGCCATACTTTTTCTTGATTCACCTAATGTTCACGTGTGGGATTGTCATAGGCGTGCGCAGATGGGGGGTGGGGGGGAGGGGACCGTGGCGGAATTTCTCCAACCCCCTAATAGAAAATCCTGTGCGCACCCTATGAGGATTGTACTGAATCGTTCTGCACCAGAGAAATCGTAGTGTAATTACCAGCACAATTTTCGTGATGTTCAGGACAAACTAGCAGAATTTCCGCCTAGAATACCAGTCATTAACGGGGTATTTAAAATCAATATTGAAAGGCGATCTTTTAAGTAGAAGCATAAACAGCAGGCCTTGCGCCTACTGCAGCAAAATATAAGGTTCGCAAATTTTTGTTCTCCGACAACTGTAACAACCTCCATTAAGGTGCCTAACCATTTCTAATCCCACTTTACTGGTGGATAACATTCTAGGAAAGTTGATAGAGCAAAAGAGAAAGAGAAAATAAAAGATGTAAAGGAAGGAAGGAACAAGCGAAAACACAGAGTTTAGCCAGTTCTTAGACTGGCTGGCTACCCTGTGCTGGGGAAAGGGGTAAGGGGGATAAAAGATAATAGAAAATAGAGGCTACGAAAAAAAAGAAAGAGCAAGTGGAGGAAAGAAAGCAAAATCGAAACGAGAATACGACCCTGCTTAAAGTCTGTGCCTGAGACTGGTTATCCGCATGAAACACAGCAATACTTTCAAAGCCTTTTACGCTAAGGGCGGACTCGGCCAGTGTTCCAGAACCCCTTGTTTCGACAAAAGACGGTCATCAAGTTCATCTAACTCATCGGAAAGTTCTTGTTTCGGCGCACTGAAACGGGGACACTCACACAGAAGATAGGCGATCGTTTCTTCGCAGCTGCACTCATTGCATGTAAAGTTGTTGGCCGTTGCAATCAGAAAGGAATATGCATTCGTGAAGGCCACAGCCAGGGTTGCCGCTCGGTCTATTTCAAAAGTAGCCAGAACTCAAGCTAAAAGTAGCCATAGCAGCCAGTTCATTTAATTTTATCACCAGATTTGTTGCCAAGTTGAACAGAAGCGGCATTATGAGTAGGGCTTTTATAATTGAACAATAAATAACCCCATTCTGAATAAAGAACACCTCAGAAATGAAAGCGTAGTTTATTCCTCTTGCTTGGTCTTCAAGCGGCAAATAAGTTGCACATGAAAAACTAAATTATAATCAATGCATTGCGCCATCCATATAGTTTATGTAGAAAAGATAGAGCTCTGGCCATAGACAGAGTATACCTTTGGAACACTGCAGCCAGAAAGTAATGGAACATCACACGTTGAAATAGTTTTTACTTGAAGCCGCAGGTTGAATTTCATTGATAGAGCTCGTATGTTGCCAGTCGAGCTTCAGCTAGTCAAATATGGTTGAGATGATGAGTCCAGCTTAATTTTGACGCGGATCTCTGTTTTTGTCTATTTCATACGAGAGCACGCGCTGTGCATCAGATTTAGAAACTAGCGTGTACAATCATCATAGATGGTGGGCAGCACGAGCAGCGAGCTAGTTACACGTTTGCCAACACGCATTAACTACGCCATTTCGTATTTGCAGGGTCGCCGTGCGTTGCGATGGGGTGCCTCAATGCGCACCAGCCTGCTGCTGGAGGGAAGACGCGAGCGAGCATAAGCTTACTCGAAAGAACATCCTGGAAATAGTCTGTTTTATATGCAATTAATATGAAGAATGGCTACTTACAGTCCTAAAGCAGATTCATTTTGATCAGCTCACAGCGCAACATAAGACGAAGACGTAGAAGAAGAATGTGACAACACCAGCGCTGACTCTCAACTAAAGTTTATTAGACACCCAACTAGCCCAGATTTCCCTTCTTGTTCCTAAAGCAGAAGTTTAAAGTAGCCATAAATTAGTCATGGCACCAACGTCAAATTTTTGTCACCAGACGGGGTCGTAAAGCAGCCAATTTGGCGCAAAGTAGCCACCAACGGCAACCCTGGCCGCCCACGGCAAGCCACAGGCGGCACAGAAGAGTCCTCCACTCGAGATATTCCTGGCTGAAGACGCAGCTGGAGATTGGGATCTAAGCTGTGTGGGCGAGCGTTGGTGGATTCCGCTGAGTTCCAGTGTGCAAACGAGAGTCCAAGTGCCAGCGAACGAAGTCTTGTAGCTGCGCCGGTTCTGGAGAGCGGTATATCTGCAGAGTGGGCCCCGTCATGTGCCCCTTAATGGGTTGTTGACGTGTGTGGAGTCTTCAATCGATGACCCCATTGGCCGCGGGCGCCCGGTGCACCCTCCTGACTAGGTCTACATAGTCCGGCGAGCTGAAGCTAGACAGTGAGGTTTCCGACTGTTCTTTCGAGGAAAAGCGATGTTCGGGTGTTAGCGCTTCTAAGCCGGCACATTCAAGTGGCAAGGTAGAGTGGCGAAGGTGCATTGTAACCTGGACATTGTTGGTGATGCTGCGTGAGGTACACAGCGCGATATATCGTATTCAGGGGGAGGAATGTTGTTTCTTTAAAGTTCTGCCCCGACGAAGCATCTCCGGCGCGCGTGAGAGAGTCCTGCGGTGGGAAACGCCCCCTTCGCTTTAGTCGGTAGTGTAGGAGTACGGCGAGAAATTGTTCTGGAATCGGTTGGATATTTTTCCTTGCCTTCGTTGTCTCGCAGAGAGCCTCGGTGAGCACGCTGTTGAGCCTGGGTGTGGGCCTTGAGTTGCAAGCTAGTGAGAAAAAATCATGAGCCATAAATACTTTTGTAGCCGTTTCTGGTAGGATGAATGATCTCCTTGAAATTCCGATCGCCTTTTGTGAAATTCTATCAGGAGCGTCACTACCTGCTTCTTGCCAGTCCGGGTGTGTAGCGTGTTCTCTCTGTGATCGTTAAAGAAGGCACGCGGACAGAGCTGAGGGGGGGAAGGGAGGGGTTCGGCTGCACACCCTAATTATCTTAGAGGATCGCCAAGTAGGCCGCTCACTTTGCTCGGTCAGGCCCGTCCAGTCATTGTACAATGTGGCGGGTTATGCCCGTGCAGGTTTTTGATCATGCAGGTGACCGAGGACGCCTGCTATTGCATTCCGAGACCTGTTTACTTCCCACCGTTAACCACAGGAAAGCCCAGGAACTAAGGCACGGCAATACGTAATCTCTCAATTTTAATTTTTCTATCCTTTACGACGCGTGTCTTCTTTCGGGCGATGATATCCGAATAGTTGGTAAATCTTTCCGAAAGAAGAAAAGATAATGAAAGCTTTTGGGATCAGCTTCTTTGACTGTATTTTGGGGCCAGGTGGTGTGGTATGAACAAATATTTACGGAGCTTTCTGAGAACATGTTCTGAGTAAGCAAAGCCTCCTAGCCCATGCGACAAGTTTCCAATTGCTCGAACATATAGCATAGAAAAGCAGGAAAAATAATTCTGATTTAAAGACTTCGTGGTGAATATCGTGTGGTTGTGCATTCGCAAATGCGATGTTCGTGTTTCCTTTCGCGCAGATTAAATTAACACGCATAATAAAGTGGAATTCTTTTCAACAGCGCTGTTACGTACACTGTAAAAAATGTATGTTAAACATAGAATTGACAGGTATTTTCTGTTTTACCTACATGAAATTTCTTGGATTCGGCAAAAATGGATATTCTGTTTTTGAAATGATGTAATTTGTCAGTTCAACCCCGTAAACAAATAGTTTCTGTAAATATCAGAGCCACTTCGTAATAAATACCAAACGTTCTTAGATTTTACATGCTCTTTCACAGAAAAGTTATGTTAGAGCTCTCAAGACCTTGGGCATCACATGAATTCGCCTAAAAGTTTTCTATCATGCTTCATCCGCTGCAAAAGTGCGACGCTTGGTAAAATAAAAGTCTTCTCTGGGGCAAAGCTTGAACTCGATAGTGACCATCTTGCAAATTAGTAAAATTCAGACTTCGAGAAAAATTTATGCCAAACTCGACAAATACCAGATGCATGTCGGCGGTCGTGTCACGTGCCTTCTGTTGAGAGGTTCTAGTGTCTACATGGTAATGCCAGTAATGCACGCTGAGAAGGAAATGAAAGGTGTTGGGAATGCCGCAAAGCATATCGGATTCTGGACGCCAATGAGAATAAAGCGTGCACTACTTTATTATTTGAACTTGGTACTAGGAAGAGAAAATTTCTATTGAATAACAGAAAAAATATGTGCAAATACAAAAAAGCCTGTTTTCTAGGAAGAAATTAGAAACGAAGAATCTCTGTAGAAAAGCAGAAAAGTGATAACAGAGAATGTACCCAAAACTACAGAAAACTACTAATACAGAAAACAGACAAGAACAGAACTGTTATGTCACTAAATTTGCCATGCATTTTCTGTTTTTCTCACAGGATTTTTTTACAGTGTAGGTACATTTTGCCTCCGTAGCTTTCCCTTTACAGCAAGGTAACGTAGTGCACTATAAAATCTTAAACAAAACCAATGACCTCAAATCAATAAAAGGGTACAAGAATGCATCAAAATATGCCTGTGATAGTGAAAGAGCAAGCGTTTGTCAATTGAGTATTTGACACTAAGCATATGTATAAAATTTGCTGCGGAGCATCAAATGAACACATGCAGTCAGGTCGAGAAGGAGCTGGTATGTGGTACTCATGACGAAGATGGATCGTGAACATCGTGTATCGCGTCGCTTTTAGAGAACCATCAATCTATAAGAGTGACATATGAGAGAGCCAACAAAATAGTAAAGTCTTCCAGGACGACAAATGATTTATTGTTGCGAATAAAATCGCAATTCAAAAGCCGTAGTCATGTTCCGTTTGGAATTTTCGATAAGTACTTTTACTAACAGATAATGAGCACAAAATAATTTACTGTATGACTATTCTTCTGATAAAAATGTCACATTTTATTATTATTTCATGTGAAATCATTGCGCCAGTAAGTCGTAAGGCGATATTCAGAGTAAGGACAAGACATTGTGCGGCTGTGACAGCACAGGAAGATAAACTGAGCGACGTCAGAAAAGGGATAAAATGTGGATCAATCGAAACGTGTGGCCAAAAAGTAATAAAGACACTCACTGAAAACAAAAAAACAAGCAAACCATACACTGCGAGAAGTTCAAATAGCTTCCTTGTTCAGGCCAACTTCCCTCGCGACATCTAGTTTGCAGGCGACCCGTAGGAAATTTCAATATGTGACCCCTGCCTCTGGGGATCCATTCCGGCTATTCCAGCATAGAAGCAGAAAAGATGGAACCAGCCACTGTGCAGCAAAACCTTGACAGAGCTGTGGGGTTAAATAAATAAGAAGAAAGTACAATGGTAGTATTGAAGCGTGGAGTTTTGTTTGCGTAACATGGGTCACCGGATGTATTATCAAAAGAATAAAGGGTGAACAATGAAAGCTCCCTTTTAGAGTTATCCCGTTTAAAGGCAAGGACCTCCGATGTGCGTTGCATGTACGTAAAAAGCAACTGAAATTCGCATCCCAGTATTCATGTGCTTTCCACGTTGCTTTTGTTCCCTCGTCGACCTTTACGTCGGTGTTGTTGGTAGCACGAACGCATTTCTAGGGACACGTGAAACTACACACAGCATCAGCAGTAGCAAAGATAAATGCCTTCCGTTGGACCTGAATAAACTTACGGTGGAAACCAAGAGCGTTCATAGCAATCACTCTTTATTTCAAAAATGATTTAAACTGGGCTTCCCATAGCCCAACTATTTTCGAAAACAGGCCTTCGCCACAGGTATGTTTTTATAATATCTGTACACACAAAACAAGCAGCAATGTAACACCCTGATGAACTAGTTAGGCAATTCCACTAAAGCTGCTTGATATAGGGAAGTATAGCAGTGACACGTTTTTACAATACAGCAAAAGATTCTTTTTTTTAATAACCAGCTTCGCTTCAGAGAGCCCTTGTAAAGGAAGTATGCTGCTTTCTAGCCACTTATATGCGTGCATTGATTTCGCGCTCTTGTGCTTTCATTATATTCTAACTGGACCAGGCATCTTTAGTAACATGTGTTTGTTCTCACTGGGGCGGGTACAGTCAGAACACGACAAATAACACAATAGCTTCGCTGCAAAAAACAGTTATTATTCATTGAAACAACGGAGACATTGAAGTGGTTAGTCTTAGAAGTGTGCGATTGCTAAATTCCTCCGAATATTGCTTATTTTTTACCACCACAGAAGACAATTACTTCAAACCTTCCACGCACGAATTGACGCAGGAAACACATTAATATTTGTTGTAATGCATGCACCGAGGAATATCAACACAACTATATAATATAAAATGAGCCGGCAGGTAGCGCCAAAAGGGCATTCACCCAGAACCAAGGAACATCCTATATTTTTTCTCAAAACTCGACGATTTATCGCGTAGTGGGTAACTGGCAGCTGTAGTTGCAATAGGTGCCTTAAAAGAGTTTACAATGGTCTCCATGACGATCTTTATGAGAGTTTACAACGTCCAGCCTTGCACTCATTGTGATGCGCATAGCGCGCAGGCCTGGCGTTTTTCTTGGTTTTTTTTTCTTTCTTTTTCAATACCTTACAATGCTTCCCGCCAGCAGAAAAGCACGAAGTGTACATTGTAGGTGTCACTGATATCTATTAATCAGTCGCGGTAGCATTCAAGTATTGTCTGCGATTTAGTCATGGTAGCAATTATGCAAAATCATTCGATGGTTTCACCGCTACACAATTTCCGCGGTAAAGCTCGCCTGCTTCGAACGCTACACGAAACGAAGCACAGACTGTATGGACCAACCTAATTCAGCACCTCGTAATCGGGATTTTCTTCCTTGCATTGCTTAAAAAAGGCGCATTTGCTCACACTTTAACCCGAGTACACACTACATATGGATACGAGCCTGATGAGGGGTCCAATCCTCAAAGGTTTTCGTTCGAAAGCGCTCTTTGCCGTTGACCAGTCGGCATGTGCGGTTTCTGCATTTCCTGTAATATTTTGTTAGGAGCTATTTTAGTGTAAGGTATTTTTTGCGAGTCCAGGCCGATAGCTATACATACCACCCGGAAAAGCCACCATTCAGCGCGGTGATATTGAGGTCTGCTTTGTCAAAGGGTGAGTTATTTCAGGAAATCCTAGACTTTTCGAAATAGGTGTAAGCTTCTCGCGTGCACGAAATTTGGAGCTATTTAAGTCTATACTATTCAAGCGGTGAAACTTTGTCTTTGCTGTTTTTGTTGCTTGAACCTAAAGTGAAAATTACGCTTGACTTCAGACTGTAAATAAATAATTATATTTCCACGCGCGTTTTATGTTTCGATTTTTCTGTATTCGGTTTACACCCACAAAGACTGTCAGCAATGCTCGGCGCAGACCATGCCTCAGAGTTCGAGAAGCGTCGTGCTTGTAGTAGATCGTTTTCTTAAGATTGTGCGCAGGATGCGAACAGTCAACGCTTATTACCAGAGCTTGCGCGACCACCAGTGGTAAGGCTGAAAAATTCGGTGCGTGGTGTATAAAAGACGGCTTTTTCCAACGATGATCAGGTTATCGATGACCGGACGCTCTGTTCGCCGATATCAGTGTACAGCGTGCATTGCTGGCTGTGATTTGGCTTTTCGCTTCCCGGCCACAAGTTCGCCCAAATAAGGAGTTTCACATTGAAGAAGCCGACTGCTGCCCTCGTCGACATCACGACCCCGTGACAATATGAATGAAACTAGGATGGCTACATTTTTTTTCACTTTGTGGTGTGAGGAAAAAAATGTAATGAAAAGAAACAGCCCGAGATTTAAAAAATGAACATGAAGACAGCTGGAAATCCGCAAGCAGGAAACACAGACAACGTGGTAACACGCGACAGCAATCAAAGTATACGGGAGATTCCTTTCGTTTTCATGGTTTTCGAAGGCGCATCTTAAATACCGTGTGGACAGATTACGCAGTTTTGCCTCCAAGCATTGGCGTATTTTACAACTTCCTTCTCTGCCCTATCTTCCATACCACTTACACCAACTTCTCAGAGCGAGGAGAGTTTCCTGCGCAAGTAACTGTTGAAATAAAGTGATACGCGAGCAAATGCACACGTAGGCACTCTTTCTATTTTCGGTTCGTTCATCTTCAAAGTTCTCCACAGTATTGCATACGAAACGCCAGCGCGATATATTCTCAAGCGTTCAGCAACTTCAGTGAACGAAAACCGAGATAGGTTGTTTGAAACGCGGAACACGCGTGTCACAATGTGAATTACCCATACAATAATAAAAGTAACCCGCATTGCAGTCGAGCGTTCTTCTTGAACAATCTTAGTATTAAAGCAAATAGTCTAGAAATAACAAATGCGTGGGATTCGGCGATAAGGAAAAAAAAGCAGAAAAACAGAAGCAATGCATGCAAAACCATACGATGCAATTTAGGCATGAGGAGTGTTTGTAAATGCAAGCAAAAAGGAAGGCTTTATGGAAATATTTTAAAAATGATCTCGCGTGCAGCTTCCATTCAAACTAGAAGGAAGTAGACATAGAAATAATAGAAGCAAGCCCACTTATCTCGGCTTAGAGAAGAAGAACGCGAAATGAAATAGTACATCCCTTTGTTGAGCCATCTTGCCATAAACTGTGAAAGCTTTGTTAAGTACCATGTCGGACGAAACACTTTCATTTTTCTTCTTCTATTTGGAAGACGTTTTAGAAGAAGACATTAAAACAGAACCCAAATTTGGCACGTGTTTTCCCATTATTTATGCGGGCTATGTTAAAAGCATGCTTGTTTAGTTCGTTTTCACTTCACGGTCTTTTTGGACAGTTCTGGAGCAAAATGAACTGCAGGCTTTTATTATTATTTTTTTTTTTTGCTTTAGGTGGCTTCCTCCCTTCAAATGTTAGACTCCTGCTGAGCTTATCTGCAATTTTAAAAGCGGTGCTTGTTGCGAAGAAAACATTGACAATTTGGGTGCGGAACGCCGTGAAGAGTACTAATGATTTCTTCTACAGCTATTTGTACGGTGAACAAAAAATAAGTAGGTTGAGGCTGATGCTCGATCTGTATGAGTTATGTGTGTGTCTATCATGGCTTGGATATGTTAGTCCCTCAAAATGACGTACATTTATGTCCCGGCTACCTTGTACTGATCAGATTATATGTTTTTGACATAGAATTCTGTCTGTGACGTGCAAGAAGAGTAGGCGGAACTACTCTTTTTTCATTTTTGGTTGGAAATCCGGATTAAATGTGTTCTATTTCTCTTCATCATTCCGCATTTCGTTGTGCGATAACTATGTAAAGAACCAAAAAAAGTGTTCTATGGGTCAGATACTTGCACAAAAATATTAAATTTTTACTATAGACCGACAGTGAAGGAATAGGCGGATTATATAACTGAGTAGTATTCAGGTATAGGTCAATAGCATTTGTATAGGTCTGATCGAAGGTTGTGCTCGACGACCAAAATAATAGATTACCTTGACGTTTCACTTTTCCCCAATGTCCGTTCGCGCTGGTTTATAACTGTTATCAAACTGCAATATGGCACATGATGCGCTCATTCTGTCTCTAACATTTCTCGAGCGTTGTCTGGAAGCATGCCTCATCACAGTACGCGCGTCCGGTGAGTGGCGTGGAACATGTTCGATACATTCTCATATGTACAGTCATGAGCAATGCGAAAGAGAACACCGAATTTACCTTAAGGGGGCCTTCATTGCCAGACGCATTTGCTGAGCGCACAAGTGTTCGTAACAGTAAATGTTCAAGCAGAGAAGTAGACTTCGTGCCCATTCTTACTCCTGATTCGTACCACGCATTGCGAGTAATCTTCGGTTGAGAACGAAACCGATGTTCTTGTTCATATTGCTCCGATTTGTACTTTCAGGAGCACCGCTATTTAATCGGCTGCATCCGGTGAGGTCAACATAAATAGCGAGCCAATTCGATCCGTTCAATTCTTTTCGACAAACGACAAAATCTGCATTTAAGTGTCGTTGCGATTTCAGCGCTATTTCGCTTTCTCGACACAACAATGCCCAATGAAAAGTTTGGCTGCTAATTTATGCAGCAGCTACCCATGCAGCTACTTCCCTTTTTTATTTATTTGAAGTAAACCCATTGCTTGCCTTAATATTTTGTTTGGAGGGCTGCCAACTTTGTAGAAAGATGCGGAAGTACTTAAATATCTACGAAACATGCAAATGAGTACGCCCGAAGGTCGGGCCATGGCGTTGCAGAATGGCTACACAGCCAGTGCTGCATTTCTCGGCAAACGAATCGACGACGACTCAAGTCAGAAACTCTGAGCGTGCTTGGGCACTTTTCCAAAAGCCATTAGGCAAGGAAACAGGCTGGAGAAACTGAATGACAGCGGCACGGGCGCAGAGTCGCTGTATAGGAGGAAGCCATTAGCGTAGCGGAAGAAAACGGCGGATTGAAGGCAGCGTGTAGGGCGCTCTAATTTGCATGCGGGGATTGCGTGGCCAGAAGTGACCGAGCTGGCGTCCGGTTTTTAACGCGCTGTTTTCACTTCGAGTAATCACAAGCGAGGAGCCGGCGGGCGCTGACGCCATGCCCGCAACAGCAGCTACGCGAGCCGCAAAACATTCGCTCATTTCATTCGACGACGTGGAAAGTCTTTGCAAGTAAGCAAGTGTCTGGAGAAAGCGAAGAGGAACAGCGACAATGATATTGCGGATATCACGCTCGCAGAAGCGCTGACACGTCTTTTCGTAAACTGTGTAAACTATACCGCTTTCTCATAACAAGTTAAAGAATCACGGTTGGCAAGATGCATAGTCAGGAAACACTAAGAATAAGTTGTAGTTGCGCCCCATATTTGACCATTAATTACTGATTTTATAAAAGTACCCACTGTTCGGGCTAGGCTTCCGACAAGTTAGGAAAAGACCCCTGGGAGAATCTAACAGTCATGCAGATACTGCAGAAGCACAGACTGCTGAGAGAGTTGGTAATTCACCTTCCAACGGTGGTGCACGAAAGAACGATTACGCAAGAAAAAGGAGCACGGCCACCGTGTCCCTTCATAGTGTTCGGCACTGTGTTTTGTACCGTGTCCACTTTCCCTCTCCTTTTGTTATCATTTTTTGGCGCACCATCGTTCGAAGATTACATTTCAATGCACCTATGTCCTGCAGTGGGCAAATATTTTCACAATTTTACATTGTGAGCATAGCGACACAAAGGGGCGATGAGCGTAGGACGTTTTAAGCAGATTCTTAACTTTCGTACCTCTGCGTGGCTCTTACTAACATATTCATTGGAGCAGTCCATTGTCTGGAAATGATCTGCACACTAGGGTTGTATGATAGAATGACACACGCTAGCAGTACTGTTATTGTAGGGCGATGAATAAATAGTTACTGGGACAAGAAGCAAAAAACGTTTTGCCCCGAAAGCATTAACAACTGGTATTATAATTACACTGCTATATTAAGGCAATCAGTGTAGTACGCCGAATTCCACGTAAAATTTCGGTTTCGCAAAAGAAAGAACATGAGCGGATCTCGTAACTCGTAAAGACAGTCATCAGCAATCGCAGTTGGGCAAACGCATGACATAAAACCAATGAGCCGACATGTGGAGTTTTCAGGGACATTAGCGCCCCTCGTGTTTCTCTGGTAAACTTTAATGGGACGCGATGGCAGCAGCCGTTCACTTATAGCATGCGGCATGTGCTGCTTGCACAGGCGAAGTTGTTCGCCCAATTATAGCGCCGGGTTCCGACGTCCCACTAAATTAGCCGGCTACTTAACAGGCCGAAAGTGTCGAACTCTTTCCATGGTCACGGGATTCAAATAGCGTCTCAAGAGGTGGGAACGGAATAATGAGTTCTATATATGCAAACGTCTTTGCCTTCGGCTGCCCGTGCACTTTCGCAATCACCCTAGTTTGTGCCCCTGCAGTCAGCCACTACCTTCACCTCTTCTTGCCGCCCCTGTACCCGACAACACATTCATCATTACGAATGATGCTTTCTGCAAGGCGCCCACGCTTAATAGTTTATTTCTGGGTGCTGTTTTTGTATTCTCTGTGCTTCCCGTCTGAACTAAGTTTAGTATGGACTACTCGGTGTTTTTGCTGCTTCCTGATACGAGCCGTACAAGCTTAAGGGGCATGCACGCAGTGAATACGAAAGGCATTTGGCTTTGATCATGACTTCAGCAATCCGGCTGTGGAACTGCGCAAGATTGCGCCGTTGGCGCGCACATTATCGCTGCTATTGCATTGGAGCGTGCATAAGCCGTAGTATAAAAGCGTCAGCTTCTTTGCAAATTACACCTTGTAAAATGTTTTGAGCGACGATTGTAGATTTGAGACAGTGATGTGTGTCTCAGAAAGCAGGATGTCATTCTCTGAAAGACAAATACAAGGGCGCCACGCGAATACGCAGAATGGTACGCTGCGCTCTCTTGCGCAAGGTTTTGAAGGTCTTGCCTGCGCACATCACAGAAATTAAATGTGATTGACCGATCTAATCCGTCTATATTCACGTTAATGGACTCGAGCTGTCCAAATTTGATCGAGCGCAGCGAAATCACTTCTTTTGTACATCGTTGATAGATGATAGCACACTCCAAGCGCTTTTCTTCTTCTTTGGGCTCATTAACACCAAATAAGGACGAAAGGTTCGCCGAGCCCATACACATTTCTCTAATAGTAAACATCCAGACGCGAAGAAGTCTAAGGCTCTCAAGGGAAGAAACTTATGAGATTGCTTTTAACAGTGACGTTGAAAGCAAGCATCTTGAGGATGAGGACTTTTCACTGAACATAGCAGACTGTGAAAAGAACGACAGAGCAAACGATGATGGAGATGATGCCGCTAACTCACTAGAGATAGTTGCACTTTACATCCCCTCTTGCTTCAAAGTTTTTTCACAATTGGAAAGTCACTTTGAGTGCAATTGATGCGCACTATTGTTCAGATAAATATAAATGCCATTTTTTTATCGGATGCATGTTGTGGTACATATTGTGGATTTTATAGAGCTTCGCATGACACCAACAGGCTCTACAAGCAGAAGCGAAAAAAGAAAGAAATCCAGCCAGCTCCCCTTCGCGAACACTGTCGAAACAGCGAAGCCGATGCCTCTCCTTGACCAGGCTATAACGTACTTCTATATTTTTTCAAGTATTTCCTTCGCTTGCGCTTAACTTCCGCCTTTCCTGCGCGAACTACGCGGTTGGCTCGGCTACGCCAATACCCGTTCTCGCATCAGCTCTTGCTGACGCTTGGACTGCTTCATCGAGAGAACGAAAAATGTTCGCCATTCTGAAAGCGCGAAGCTCATGAACACTGACCATGACACGCTCTTTTATACTCCACGGAGACTCACCCTCAGCCTATCTTGGCGCATTACGCGAAGGTTCAGCCCTCCTCCGAGCATCGACCTCCTCCGCGCTCAACTACGCATCTCGCAACAAGGCACAGCCCTCGCCTTCCTACGGAGCCTCACTCTCGCCACACTTCGAGGCCACGTGATTACCGCTATGCCAACGGACGGGAAAACCTCGATTAACAACAGCTTCAGTGTTAAAAAGTGAGGAAAACTTGCAGTCTCCGTCATCACCCGCGCCACTGGGCTGCCAGGTAAACTTCAACTGTATCGATCGAACAGTGTTGCTCTTCGACGGATTCTGGGGAACACCGAATTATTCGATGTTGCGAAAAGCAGGCGTGTTCATTCTTTTCGAGATTTCAGTTTGGAGCTGCGGATCGAAACCTGCTACATCCAAGAGAAGTGAACTCGCATGACTAGAGTCTGAGCATGACTGTTCGATTACATGAATATGACCCAAACACTCACAGGCGTGCTTGCGCTCTTTATGTAACCATATATTTCGCTACTCTTACCTACGAAATCCAGGCACAAAGCAACGTTTATTGAACCTGCACACGCAAGCGTTTGAAGCGCTTATAAGATTAACACTTATAAATTGCGTCCTTATAACTT
>JALIZH010005825.1:0-16575 GCA_030522465.1 Rhipicephalus appendiculatus | reverse complement strand
ACCACTGGTGTGAAAATTGCCTGCAATTCGTTTTCAAGTGACATAAACATATGAAAACTGCAATACAATACATTTGAATCTTGCAATTGTTCTGTGTGGTTTCCTTTATAGCATAGCAATGTTGTTTTTCTTCAGATTATGACTTCTTTCCCAATGCAAAATGTGTACGCAATTCTAACGGCCCCTCCGCGTTAACGGGAAAGATGGAGTGGGAGAAATGGTAGTTGGACAATCGCAATTCTTAGGCGAAGTGTAGACAGGAGTACCGGGAACTGCGCAGATAAGGAATTATTTTTTGTAATATATAATGCAAAATAAATACCAGCTTTTCGCTATGCACTAAGTTTAAGCGCATAACTGCGAAATATGCTGTGTTATATTGTGCTTGTGTTCAGAAAAAGCATAGATATAATAGATCTGGTACAGCACATAGCTTGATTGTGTTGCCAAATGACAGATCGAGTCTTCTGCTAAGTAGACTATATATTTAAAAGGGTGGGCCACTTAGCGATTTTGGAATTGCATTTTGAAGCAGTTATGGAAGAATGTAAAGAAAACACACACGAAGAATCAGGCTATGTCTATGCGTTTCATTAGTTTCTCACTAGATGAAAAAAAAAACCACAGCATATCCACGAAGTGACTGATGGTCAGTGGGCGAAGCTCGGAGGGATCATTCGGGTAACCGTGAATCCCCCCGTACATTGCCCACTCGATCATGCAAAGACGTGACCACACGTGTCACGTCTTTGCATGATCCTGGGTGTTCGATCGTCAGCTGGGCACGAGCGTCACTGACTTGTGTTCCGGGCGCTCCCAGCCTCAGCGACAACAACAGTTCGCGTTCCACGACAGAGGAAGACGATGTCACCTACTCAGACGCCGAAGTCCACACCAGTTCTTGACGCAACGCCTCGCCTCCGCATGCATCGCCACAGAAAGCTGCTGTGATTTGTGAAAGCCATGCGTCCTTGGCTATGGGTTGTGCCGCCGTGAGTACCGGAGCCGCCGCATGCTCCGCAGATACCGGCTGCCCTGGTTTCGCGACTCCGAGCGAAAGAGAAAGCGCGCCAAGACCGAGCCCCTTTTCTTATTATAACAGCGCCATCTATCATCTTTAATCATCAACGTATACGAAAAACCACTAACGTCATCTAGTCATATTATTTCCAAGGACATATAGACACAACGCCATCTATTGAGCAATTCATAAACTAGAGGTGGCTACATACAAGTTTCCAACGGGCGCCACGTCGTGCGCCCGTTGGACTGCCCATACTTGTGTTTTCAAATCCGGACTGCGCAGCGCAGCGTCCCCACTTGGATGATGTAACGTCTTCCTCAACCCGTAACGCAGGGCACCGCCAGAGCATGTGATCTAAGCTGGCAAAGTCTGAGCAAAGCACGCAAGGGTCTGACGTCTGAATTTCTACATGGATCTTGTGCAAGAGTGAGGGACTGGGATATGCGCTGACCTGCAGGGAGTCTGAGTGTCAATGAGGCCTGTTCAATTTACAATGTGGCGGCGGATACTTTCGCCTCCTGAGATAAAAGTTCTTAGTGAGGTCATTGTACTTGGTTGGAGGATCTTTGTTGTCCGGAACCTCATCACCGCTTCATTCAATAGCTACGCTGTCGACGAATCCTCGCGCAGCTCTGTGGGCTGACTCGTTGAGGTTGGACGGAGCACCCTCGATCTGTACCATGCAGTGTTTGTCGCTTTCCCCGTCTTGACCAACGCTGACTGCAACGAATGCTTTTCCTTTTGGGCGGTCGGTGGCTGATGACGATGAATAATTATGGGTGAGCCCTTTGTAATGGATTGGAAGCATTCAACGACCTACCCGTTAGGCAATTGGTATTGTGTGATGCCTCGTGACGTAATTCGCAGTGTGTAACTCCTGGCTGTTATTTTACTCTTCTGTCAGGCACTATTATATTTGTTAACGTAATTTCTTCCCGACGTAAGGCCTGTATAGGGTCTATTTGCGAAGATGTTTTGATCACAGGCATGGCTTTGTATACTTTGAGCTCCAAGTCATGATGTGTTGAACGAGTGCGAAAAGAGGTACATATCTCCTTATTCAAAAACATTCTTTTATAAACTCCATTGTGAAACACTACCCGTCCAAACTTGCTTATAAAGAAAAGCTATTTTTGTTTGGATGGCTAACTGTCATCTGTCATGTACCGAAAACAATAGAGCGTTGCATCGTGAGCTGCAAAGACACCATACTATTCTGAGATGTCCGTCAATGAACTTTGCGGAAATCTTTCGTAATTATTTAGTTCACTGTTCATGATCTTATGCCAACACCTCTTGATGATGTGCCGTACGATATGTTTTTCCTTATCGGTATACACAGTCTGTGGAAGACGCGCATGCAGGACCGCAACGCACAGGCGATCACCTCTGCATGCACACATTTAATCCAAATGGCTATGCACTTAAAGATGTTTACGATCAACTTGACTTTAGGCCGGACTGGCACTCCATCTTGGTGAGGTGCTTAGCCTCGCCAATTTTCTCGTGCAGCACATTATGAAGAACTGCCTGGAATGAAGGATTTCAGCCTCCGAGTTTATTTCCCAGCAGTGCTTGTACGCTTTGTGTCGCTATGTAACTGCAAAAGTGCAACTCTGTGCGAGACTGCGTGATATTTTAATACGCATTCTACTAAATACCATGAAAAAAAACATGCATGGTTATGTGGTAAGGTGCCGGGCTGCCACGGAGAGGACCCAGGTTCGAACCGCGTTAGCCATCCTGGATACTTTTTCTTACCTCATTGCTTTCCTTATATCGCGCGATAGCGGTTACGGACACCGGTGGCGGTGGCGGCGGACAACTACGGCCCCCCCAAATACGGCCCTTGTTGTGATCTCATAACAGCTTTCGCTGTAAAACTATATTTCGGATTCGGTGTCGACATTCTAGACATTTTGGAGGTTGGTATCGACATGTTGTTAAAATCCTGGCAACAAATGTCCTTCAGAAATAACCTGTATATGAGACATGGGAAAATATTTCCTATAACAGGTTCTTTGTGATGACAGTTTGTACAACCTCACCCGCTATCCTTATTCGCGTTTTGTGACCCGCGTAAGGTGCAGTGCGCTGAAAACAAACGGCGCACGTTGTGTTTGTTTGTGATTCACATTTTCCGCAAGCTATCTTAAAATCGAACGCATGTAATTTGTAGTTGGAATACGTAATTTTCTCGAAGAATGTAATCAATCGTACCCGAAAAATAAACACATTTGTTCAAGGGGAACTTTCACAGAAAAATCTGAACATTTGCTTATATCGTGATTTCTAGTTTAAAGTTCATTTGCTTAACTTTAGCCGTCTCAGTTACTCCGCATTATCTACAAGCTGATTCACAGAACCAGCAATACTTCGTAAATAGCCTATATATCCCGGCCTTAGACAGCAGGCTACTTTTCTCGACTGTATTCCGTGTCACCATCAAATTTACTAGACATCTTAAAGTGACTACATAAACATCGAGACTGTACTTCCACGAACAGCCATAACTTACCAAGAGGATGTGATACAAATGTCTAATGCTGGGTTATAGAAAAGTCTAAAAGTACTATCGGGATTATATGTAAGTTCTCAATGATGTGCTCATTTATTTATATTTATTTATTTATTTATACATGTACCTACAGCGCCCTCTAGGGGAATTGTTGTAGGGGGGTTTATAAATAAAAGTACATACATGTCAAAGAAAACGAATTGCGCGGTACAAAACAAAACAACAACGAATCAAGATAGGAAAATCCCAGCATACAATACATGCACAAAATACATGGGCTCGACATTTCCGCCTTTGCTAAATGAAAAAAAAAAAAACGTTGTCAATAGACGAAAAAAAAGCGACATTAGGTAACAACATGCTCTTTTAAAAGTGAAGGAAACTCTCTGTTGGGTGCGGTACCAATACTTGACAGAAGACTATTCAATTCGTGTATAGTTTTCGGAAAAAAAAAAGGTATTTGCAAAACTACTTGTTCGGCACTTATATTTGCGCACTTTTAAAGAATGGTCCCGTCGTGATGAGATGTAGGTTGGTGGTTTGATGTATTTATTTTTTATCGATTCCGGTTTTGTCATTTGTTATGTTGTAGAAGAGACATAGTCTGATATATTTACGCCTTGAGGACAGTAATGGCCATCCAGGTGCACTGACAATTTCACTTGACCTTCTGGTGAAGCTTGTAATCACCCGTCACTAACCGGGCGGCACGTCATACAATTAATCTATTCGTAGATCCTGTCATCTTGACGATGTACGTGTTCTTCACCGATATGACTGTGCGGCATCAGTACTCAATACCGATTTTATCAAGACTTTGGGACAAAGATAACGAAACCTTACTTCAGGGCTAGAACTACACAGTGCGTATTTGAGTCAGTGCAAAACCAAGTACATCAACCTTAGTTTGTACACAGCAAGCGATGGTTTCCGCTCAAAAGCACCTTGACATAGTACTAAGCAACTTCCGGTGCAAGTTGCTCTAAGACCTGTGATAAAATCCTTCACACCAAGAGTACGTGTGTTGCTACGCAGACTCATATATGCTGGTCATATAAGGGATCCATACATTCAAACCTATATTGGCTATCTACAAAACTTACAGAAACGCAGTTAGAGTAATCTACGTTACATTGTTCCTTGGTGTTCACGATGAAGAAAAAATAAAATAAAGCCGTTAACGATCAAATGTTTTATAGGGAAAACCAGCAAAAGAAGCAACACTAAAAGTGCCGCGAAAGCGCCTAGAACAGACGTCGGCGGTCGGTAATCTGATCAGCAGCATAGCGCGTCGGCGATCTAGCTGGTATAGTTCGCGGGTATTTTATGGCCGATTCTATCTTTCAATTAGAAATACTTCAAATTACATCCCCTTGTTTGTTATTTTGTTGTTCAACCGCACAATAATAATTTCTGGATTTCCCCCCCGGAACCTTTTTTCATGGCGTAAAGAACCCAAAATGACACTCGACCACACCCCCGGCCCGGCCCCCACATCAGATCAAGGAGGTGCACCCCCCGAAAATGCGCCCCCTGCCATCGGGTGTTCTTTAACGTGCACTGACTCGCACATTACATGGGCGTATAGCATTTCTCGCCTCCATCGAAATGCGTATGCCGCACCCGGGATCGAACCCGCGACATTCGCGTCAGTCCCCGAGCACGGTAACCACTGATCCACTAAGTGGACATTCAATTCCATAAGCGAAGAAACTCACTGAGTCTTGTTCCTTTTGCTATAAAAAGGCCCCCCAAACAACTACGTGTTCAAAAACAAGAGTAGTTTCTTTCAAGCCTTTGGTAACCTTCCTACTGTTGCTATCTCTTTCTCGCCACATGTTTCTTCACCAGGCACGTGAGCAATCCCAGCAATAAGTGTTCAGCCTGTCAGGAATTTGCGCTTTATCGGCTACACGCCATGGTCAAATTATATCGGTCGCGAAACTTGGAACGAAAAGTGGTCGAGAACATACCGCCACAGACATCAACGCCCTCCGTACGATTGAAGCGCGACTAGGTGAGGAGGGGACAAATAACGAAAATGAAAAACTCAAGGGAATTTTTTTTCGAATGCTCCTAATTTTATGTACGTCACAGTAGACTAAAAATTTACTTTACGGCTTATTGGACACTTCGCAAAATAGTTGGTTGCCGCATTTTTTTTTTTCGAGCGCCATAAATGGGGACGTACGCAGGCAGTCTGCAACGTGGGATGTCGGCTGAGGTGGGCGTGTGTTTCGTTCGGCGCATTGTCAGGTCAACGAGGCATCGCTAACTTTTGCGCTGTGGTTTCGTGTGTGTCTTCCGTAGGTTATTTATTTGCTTATGTGTTATTTACTGGCGCGATACTTCAGAGAAGCTGAACTAGCTCACGGAATGCGTAGTTAAGTGCTCTAGTGGCTATAGACTGCTTTCGGCGACACGCGGCCCGTGTGCGCTCGCCTTTCGTGATGAAACGCTGTACTCTAAGCCCGCCCAAGTGATACTCCCAGGCTGCTGTTTCGCTCCAGTAGTTTCCCTCGGTTGGGCAACGTGAGTTTTCTAAGTATTGTGCTCTTGAGCCACTGTATCATAATTTTTTTTTCAACTGCAAAGTATTTTGGTGTATATTGCAAGTACACTATTTGGCTAATAAAACAACCTTGCTTCCTCAATATTTCTTGTTGGTCTTCCTTTTCTCTCGCGCACGCAATTGGCGAGCCATAAAGGCGCAATAATATCGCGAATTTATCAAAAGACATGTATAAGGTCAGCAATTAAGAAATATTTCCATTTCGTGACATGTAGGGCAAATTCACGACGTCGCTACCGCTTCCAGTTGTGACGTCATATTTTATTTTTAGTCCTTTTTTTTTTGCTGTTAGTTGTCCCCTCCATACGTAGATGGCGACGGTGGCAACGAGCCGCCAACTACTGGATACATGGGCTTCTATGGAAGTTACGCTACCAGGTTACATATACATTGTACACGCCGTTATTAAGGCACGCAGAGTAAAAAAACGCACAAAACAAAAAGAGATCAGCCGATTGCTCACGATAGTCATGCGAGACAAGGCAGAACAGGCGTGTGACTACATGGCGAAGCACGGTGGGAGACAATTAACGACTGCTATCGGTCGTACATTTACCAGTCGAGAGCTAATTTCCTCATGACGTCACATGAAAAAATTGGGGGACCCTTAATCTTTGCCTTTAAGCGTAGAATGCGATAGCGATATCCTGTCCCGAGTGCCGACTTCAACCACTTAGTGCATACTTGCTATGCACTGCACTACGTGGTCTTAGGGGAATACGTGCAGTAAGGTGTGGCCGGCTTTAAACTACGAAATTGTTATGATAGTCACATATTCTGACGCCCGTGACGATGTACGCTTGCACCACGCAATATTCCTAGGATATTACATGTTATATTGCGACGCCTATAGTCCGCCTCGGTGGAACAGTGGCTACGGTGCTCGGCTGCTGACCCGAAGGTCGCGGGTTCGATCCCGGCCGCGGCGGTCGCATTTCGATGGAGGCGAAATGGTAGAGGCCCGTGTACTGTGCGATGTCAGTGCACGTTAAAGAACACCAGATGGTCCAAATTTCCGGAGCCCTCCACTACGGCGTCTCTCATAATCATATCGTGGTTTTGGGACGTAAAACCCCAGATATTATTATTATGCGACGCCTATATAAAGGACGCTTGCGTTTGCGAAGCATGAAAGTTATTTTCACTGCATTTCCAAGCAGAGCAAGTTATTTTCACTGTATTTCCAAGGAGAAGCGTGGCTGTGTGGTTGAACTGCTGCTTGCCGCGCAGACGGCCCGGGTTCGATCCTCACTCGGACCCGGAGTTTTTATTATTTATTTTATTTGCATCTTTCTCGATTTTTCGGTCACGGACAAGATGATGATTTTTCGCTCACAACCAACGACGCCGACGCCGACGCCGGAATTCCTGCGAAACGAGCTCTTTAACGCTATCGCGTTAACGTACTGTTGGCGTCACGAACGGCGCCGAAAAGATTTGAAACGTCAAGATAGAATGACGAACTCATTTCTTGTGTTTTCAGAGGTTGTTAAGGAGCCTTTTAAGGCTAAAGTCTTATATGGATTATCAAAAGCAAAAGTTGACTGTCAGCACCTTCAAGATTTGGCGAGATCTGACAAGGCAAGACGCCAGCGACACTACGTTATGACTACGCCACAGATCGCCAGAATCGGTGACGTCATAGTAACGCCATGATGACGTCGCAACACTACGTATGATGACGTCATCGCAAGACGTCATGGCTTGGTAAGAGGCTGTTCACGGAGGCTGTTCAAAACCATGTGATACGTAGAATGCTTGTAGTGCCTCCGACACTGGAGGCATAAAACGACGTCAGGTTCAGAAAGCTTTCGGAAGCGTGTGAAGGTGATGGTGAGGAGCATCTGGACAACGGCTCTATAAAAAAAGAAGGTTTTCACCTTCGAGTCGTCTTAGATGATTGCACAGGAGACCGTGCGGGCTTTTTTTAATGTGCTCTAGCATATGTATCACATGGCCAAGATGTTACGTACTATCAAGATGTATCTAAATAAAGAAATAAAATACATAACTCAATAAATAAAAATATATAGGTGACACAGCAGTCAACAATTTTATTTTGCGAAAAACGTTTGCACAACCTTCCAAATTATTTAAATGCTATGGCAATGAATAGCATCATTGCATTTCCGAGTGGTATATTTTGGTAAAATAATATCGAGATTGCTGAGCAACGACTTCTGGTGTTGCAAACACCTGAAGTGGTCCCCTGCTGGACTGTAATAACTAGAGGCCGGATTTTTAGGCACTAAAAAAATCGCGTTTTAGGCGCCAAAAATAGGCAGGCAAAACAACGCTTTAGGCCTCCAAAATCGTAAATATAGGCACAATAAATTTTTACAAAAATTCAAAGAATTTCAAACAAAGACGTGCGCGGCCTTTACCAACGACAAGAAGCGAGAAATATTATTATGACAACACAAAGGTGCCAATAGTTGAACATAGCCATGCATCCCGCACCGTTCGCAGATCATGGTCTTTCCTTTTATTGTCTAGCATGGTGAGTCAAGTGTCCACCGTCCAATAAACGTACTACTCGGTCGCTTCCTTTTAGTCATGGCTGAGAAGGGCAGCACAGGAGCAGATAGCCAGACCGCTAAACGATCAGAAGGGAGGGATTCCTAGTATTAGCCGGGTCGAATCGCGTAGGGTCAATTTCTCTCCTGTTGGTGAACACATTAAAGGGCCCCCTCACCAGGTTTGACAATTTCGAGCTGACAAGTGTAATGCATGCACTGGGCTCTCACGATTACATCTGTAAAGATTTTTAATGCTATGCGTCGCCGAAAGACGTGAAATTTTAAACTGAACGCCGCTTGCCCTTTTTCTCGAGGGCGCGCGCCCCATGATGTAGGGGGTGACGTACCACAAGGAATGGTACTGCTCTTACGTCGCTCCTATACGCAGACATTGGTGCTCGGATGTTGCTCACCGTACACTCTTAATCAGGTCCTGGTTAAATACTGGCTATATCCAGAATACAGCCCGAAAAATGTCCCGTTTACTGGCTATATCCAGCACTTAAAGCGGAACTCGATTGAGGGCGTAGCACGTGACATTGCGAGAATTATTCGAGGCGGCATGTGTAATTTGTTGTTGAGCAGACGAATGAAAGCTGTGAGAAATAAAATACACAAACGGAATGCGAGCGCGTTTTTGTTTTTCTTCTATTTTCGAATCTCAGCGAGATGCTATTACACTTATCGGCCTCCGTTTCGCATGCGTTCGTCTTCTCGCCGTTCTCGCGTCGTGCCGCCCTGACAACGATTGGCGTGTTTTTGGTGCATCGTATCTGACTGCAGTTCGAGCGGTGCGACACGGTGTATCGCGGTAAGGATACGTGATCCGTGTCGGCCACTTCAAACGTACACGCACTAAGGGATCCATCCAACAGAAACAGGCGATACGCTACCGAGAATGCCCAAACGACACAACAATGATGGCGTAAGTGCGCGAGCAGGCTCGGGCAGGTCATGCGCACGTGACCTTGCGTGCGCATGACGTGTTGATGCGTATGCGTCATGTGATCTCCGGATCCACGGGGCGAGAGGCAAGGGTTTCAAGCTTGCCTCCTCGCATCATGGTTTCGGGGCTCGTAACGAACCAACTTGAAAAATGATCGTGATGCAACGCTCTTCATTGGGCACGCAACAAGCTTTAGTGTCCAACTACAATTTCTTATGTGACCTTGTGAGGGGCCCTTTAGGAAGTAAATTACAAACAAAACAAAAGCCGCGTGCACATAACGTCTTTCTTTCTTTTGATCCACACTCTCCTTTCCCTGACGGCTCTCCACGGCTTCCCATTCGTTCTCCAGCTTCCCGCGGCTACACAGGGGGACCTCCTGTTCCTTTCCCACCGCCACATCTAGGTCTTCAGGGTGGCTATTCAATTCCTTCGGGACACTTGGCAACCGTCTGTAGAAGCTGCTCGCCGCGTCCTCGACCTCATTCCCCTGCAGACGCTGAGACGAGCACCCATTTAGGGCTGCAGAAATAGCGTCTTTTCCTCTCCTCAGCCTCTCCTCCTCTTCCAATCACTCGCGCCATGTCAGCGCTGTGGGGTATGGTTGCCACCGCGCCCTACTTCACTGCTGCTAGCGGTTGTTTTTCGGAAGTTGGTTGAACTAGAGGACTTAGTTGAACCTCATAGAGTTCGGAAAGGTCAATGTTGCCTAGTGACATGAATAACGGTCTCAAATCACGCTCGAAAACGAAATTTGAGCTTAACTAGTGTTCATATAGGTGCGGATTTTGAAAATAGGCATTTATAGGCACTAATAGGCATTGAGGCACGAACGCCAAAAATAGGCATTTATAGGCACTATAAAAACACAATAAAAAGCCCTTCTTAACCTCTAATTCATGCTCATATATCAAAGTGGCACGATAGGAACGCGAGGCACAAAATAGGCATTTGCCTAAAATCCGGTCTCTAGTAATCACACTATGGGTGCGCTCGTGCGTTCGTCTTAGCATAAGTTCCCGCATGAGTGTCGGAGGCACCAAACAGAATAGAGAAGAGAAATATTTTCTTGGAAGCTTAGTAAATATATTGTGATGGTGGAGCATAAGCTCTCTATAGACACCTAGTAAGGCTGCAAATGTAATGCTCTGCAGCATTCCGGATATCAGAAATATTGTGGCCTTGGGCAAGCTTCATAACTAAGCACGTGATATATGTCATGCTCTTCAGTGGTTACAGGATCTGCCCTCTGGTAGCGCTTGTGTGGGTCGCAAAGTTTTTTGTGGCTTGTGTCCGAAGTTTGCGCTAAAGAAGAAATCATTGTTAGCAACTAGTCAAAACATGCACATTACTCTGTTGGAAGGTTCGCACACCGCTATAATTGCTCCTCCCTCAATACGTTTCACAAAATTTATGGCGTACGGGTAAGTACACGTATATTCACTATGCGAAAAAACACAAGAAGTCACGGACAAACCTGTTCCAGGAATAAGTTACAGTTACAATTACGTGGTAAATCTCAGAAGTTGTTAAGTTCTCACTTTTTCTCGCTGCCAGGGAGGCTCACACATTTCACGAATCCATTCTATGGGCATCTGCATACTCTATCAACAGGCCCTCTTTCCACCTGCGTCTGTTTTAGTAATACTAAGAGCATAACGGCAGGTTGAGAAATCATAGACACTATTGTGTCCTTTCATTTTCAGTTTTGACAACGTAACAAATATTTAGGCACAATGATATAAAATGCTGCAGTAGTCCAGGTTTTGGTTATTAAAACGTTTGATGTGCTATTTCCTGGGGACTGCGATTGCAGCCGCCATACAATATCCCGAGAGATTGTTACGTCCTATTCACGGCAGCAGGAACAGAAATACTGAACACAAAGTGTGCGAACCAATGCCATTGCTCAAGAGCAATATTAATAATAATATCTGGGGGTTTAACGTCCCAAAACCACGATATGATTATGAGAGACGCCGTAGTGTCCACGCGTTTTTTTACGTGTGGACATGACATAATCTCCTTCAAATTAAACATGCGCTGGCTTTTCAACCAGGATATGGATGAAAGTTTTAACGAAAGGCCTGCAGGAGCGACGTTAGCGTTTGTTTTAGCCACCATTCTAACCAAATTGCACCATTGGCTTTTGCCGCGTTTGAGATATTCACCCGGTCAAATTATTCGAAACTTCGAATACCAGCTATTCGGAAAGTCGAATCGAATTATTCGATTAGGTATTTTTCGTTTCGAATCTGAAATTCGAGTACTCGCACACCCATACTTATTTTAGAAATGCCACATAGCATACGTCTTGATGCATGCTTCCCACATCATTGATTCGCACGGTACGTGGCATCTGCCGAATTTTTCCGTTTATTTATTTCGTCTCCTCTTCCTGTGCGTTTATCATGTTCTCTTCTGCTCCTTTTCTTCCACCTCCTCAATTAGGCGAGTGGTATTTTTCGCAAAAAGGGGTACTGCAAGCCTTTCAGTGTGTAAACTTTACGAGATTACATCCACGGCTGGTTGTGGTGGCCTAGTTAACCGTCCACGCTGGCGTGGCGGTGTCCGCGACCGCTAATGCGCAAAATGAGAAAAAACACATCATTGATCCCTTGGTCAATGGAATCGGTATAGCATGAAAGTAAAACGTATCCTCACAGATGTAGTTGATCGTTTTCTGTGCTATAATATAAGAGAGTTCGCACAATCCCTGTTGGTGCTTGGCAGCTGTACCTCCGTTTAAAGTGGATGCTAACTCTGCTACCAGTATTGCTTCGAATTTTACAGCTTCATTAGCACCAACATCAAGAGTCACACTTCATGACGTTTATACGGTGGGAAAACGTACGACGCTCTCGGCGTGTAGGTGCAGGCAAACAGCCCACGTGATGTTTCCTGCAACTACATTGTTACGGCAGCTCAACAAACATTACAACTCGAGGTCATCCGAAATAATGTAACGACAAAGTCTGTTAGAAGAATAGATTGAAAGTGCCTACGCCACGGTACTACAGGCGTTCGTTGGCCACTGCAACTTCGGGACACTGTGCCCAATGGGTAACGCAGTAGCAGCCAGATTTACTCTTACCAACGTAATAATGCCTGACATGGAGACAATGTTGCACGACTGATTTCTGTGCTTACAACGAGCAATTCTCATGCAACAGAGACTGCTTGTTGATAGTGGCCGGGCGTTCACAGTGGTCTACAATATCACTGTTCGAGCAGAGAGCGCGGAAGAAAGCAGGAGCGAACCATCCTAAAGGCCATCGAGTCAGTTGAATATGTGTTCAATTTTCATAATGGAGTCTAAACGGAAGCAGCGGTATCTCTGATTTCGAAGGGTAGCAGATGTTAAATTTATGTGTACAATATCTGTAAGCAAAATATTACCTATAATATAAACACAATAATAATAATAATAATAATAATAATAATAATAATAATAATAATAATAATAATAATAATAATAATAATAATAATAATAATAATAATAATAATAACAACAATAATAATAATAATAATAATAATAATAACACCTGGGGTTTTACGTCGCAAAGCAGGGAACAAATACATCAATAAATTTATATAAAGCAATAACTTTTCAATAACAATGACCATATTCCTTCGAAATCAAACCTGTCCTCAGTGATAAGCAAAGTGGCACAAGATGCAAATCTTTCCACCATTCAAATGCCCTGAAGAAATCAGTGGCATAAGCGAAAAGAGTAAAATAAAAGTTTAGTTCAATACTGCTTTTGTTACGGCGGTTTTAGGCATGAATAATATGTGTTACGTTAAAAGCAGTGTGGTGAGTAAAACAAAGAGCCTAGGTATTTTAGAGAACCACTGAGATGTGTTTGTGAAAATGAGGTAAAGCTTTGTATTTCCACATGAAATGACGTTAAAAGCCGCCTATCATGCGGCGCTATACCTAGCGAACAGACTTATTCTCAACAGATGAATGGTGTTGGATGTAGCCCATACCTTAAGAGTACATGCATGTTGAGGAAAAGCCTTACGTGTATCTTCCATTGATGCAGAACACCTAAGCGTTACACTGAATTCTTTCATTTGTCATGAGGAAAGCATACAGTTCCTGAAGCATGAATTTCATTGCACACAGTTTATTATCAGCCTATTGTCCCAAGCTTATACCACAACTACTTTGAACAGCTCACTGTTATCCTGTGATTGGCTTGCAGCAGGGCCGGTTTGGCGGTTTGAATGGTGGCGGGGCAACTGCGAAACAAGTGAACAAAAGACGGCACTTATAAGCATGGGGAGAAAAAAGAAGGTTTCTGTATAACTAAAGTTTATGATTAATATTAACAGCAGCTTATCAACTGCTTCAGGAAATATCTTAATTAATTCCCGCTGTATTGAGTGTCGTTGAACTAGACGCAATTTCAATGATAAAGAATATACTGAAATTTCTACATCGCAAGAAAGCAACACATCAGCAAGAGCATGACCAAATGCAGTCCAAGGGGCATTACAAGGCAGCAGACTCGCACACAGCTACACCTTGTTGAGCTAAAGAAACAAGAAGAGCTTCGCATTGTGTTTTCTAGTGTATATATTATATATACGAACTAAAAAATGAATTTCTGCTGAAGAGCTAGTCAGTATGTAACACACTGTAACATAACGCCATCCGATAATCAGTCAGGGAAAGCGTAGCTGTTGTTATTTGTGGTTTTCAGTTGAAGTTTTCAAATTATTTCATTCCATTTCATTTCACTATTCACCTTAAAAGCCCAACAGGGGCATTAAAAAGCGGTGGGCACTTATATGCTCATTATACATCAGATAGAAATCAAAGGGTATAAGTGTATAATTAAATGCGGCACACTTCTGTGATATGGCTAGGTTATTCCATATAATCTCTATAAGCAGCAAGAAAAATGCATTTGACTTCCAGTGGTGTCAGTATAAAAGATGACCCGGTATTTTTGGTATTATGGGTGGCGCTCCGGTTAGGGCTACAATTTGGTGGGGTAAATATTTGACTGTGCAGAAAGGGAAGGAACCTGAAAAAAAAATCACCACCATATCCACAAAAGGAATGATGTTAGAGGAGCTTTCTCGGAGATGATCGGGTAACCCGCGAATACTGCGTACACATCTCCTACAATCATATACAGACGTGACAACGTTGTTATATACACATTACATGCGGCGCTCGGGCGGCGAGCCCACAGCGCTGCTGCTTTGGCTTCTGCGCTGTTTAAGCGGCCGAGCGGTAACGAAGAGTGTTTCACTGCGTGAGCTCCCGGCGAAGAGAAAGGAAGCGCACGTGCCGAGAATGGTGTGCGTCGCCTTAAGCGGCACCGCCATCTAGTGAGCATTCTTGAAATGACCGGAAAGCCGGCGCCGCCGCCGGAGAAGTGTACACGCCGCCGCCGGAGAAGGCGCGAGCATAAGGAGGAAGAGCATAAAAACCAAGTACGCCAGCTCCACTTCTGCGAAACCTGAGGAAATGCGTTGCACGGGCACCCTGCGGTTCCCGTTCGCACCGTTCCCACTGCTCTGTTTACCAAAGCGTTGATCATGCCAATGTTTGAGGTAAGCATGTAGGGTTTCCCCGGCGCGAGTAGAATCTTGTTAGGCATATTCCCAAACTCGGTGGGCGACATGTGCGCTAGTTTTTGCGGCGCTTTATTGACTTCCTGCTTGTAAAGGCAGTTGAGGTACGCGTCGCCTGCGGTAAGTTCCGTCAGCTTGTTTCCCCCATTGTAGTCACGTGGCGGCGACGCAGATGCAGCACAGGGGGGAGGGGCATTCGCTCACTCGCCGAGGCGGTGGCACACTCTCTTGTGACCCGCCGGAGTCAGCCTCATGGTTCCGAAACGTTCTAGCGATTTTAAGTGTAATTAACGCAATTACCTCCGGCCTATATCAGTTAACTATTTTATTTTATACCTGGTTGGTTCATCTTAGACCAGTTTTGAGGATTGCTAGCCTTGTTATGACCTCTATTGAGCGGTTCACTGTGAGTGTGATGGATGAATGATAAGCTGGGCCCCTGAAGGGCCCCTCCCTTGAAGTTAATAGTATTAAAACGAGGGTGGCCCAATTGGTTCATTAGTCCCCTTTGTTGTGACGTGCGAGTAGCGGCAATGATGTACGGTGCTTGATTAAAAGATACTAATGAAACAGTGATAGCAATGATGTGCGGCGACGAGTACCGAGGTTGGGCAGACCTTATTCATTTCGCATGACGACACGATCACGTAATGAGATAAAGCAAGAATGAACTAAAGTGGACGAAAAGCCATATAAACATTGGTGTAAGGACACAGGGTAGGAAAAAAAATGTAGAAAAAGTCGAAATTTGGTTTTTTGGTTGTTTGGAATGATAAGACCTTCGCTAACAATATCCGGTACCCACACATTTTTGCCCGTTTTGATTGAGCCAAAAGTACCAGGTTTTCGAGAAAAACTGAAGAGCAGCCAAGCCCCCTTTTTCTCAGACCATGCACAACGTGAGCATTCTGCCTCAAATAAACTTTTGAAAAGTTGATAATGGTAGTTTCTCTGAGCTTAGCAGATTTAAAAAAGAGTATTCTGGCTACTTAAAAGGCCCGTCAACAACCCCGAGGTCCAAAAATTGTTATAGAGAGAAATATGTGCACTTTTGCTATGTGAACTTGGTGCCGTAAGAATTTTGCGAATACGCGCAATAATAAGGAAGTTACAGGGGTTATAACATCCGTTTCAGCTGGTTTCAAATTTTCGCGCGGCCTCGCCACCCTTCTCCGCTGTACAAATGGGGAGGCGTAGCCCGTCGTCGTGACTCCGCCCACTTCGGCAACGTGACACGACGTCAGTGATACGTCATCAGCGCGCAGCCAACGACCGAGCAGGGCTTCCCCCACATGAGCACGTGTCAGCGGCGCAGGGAGGAAGCCCGATGCGAAGAGACGACTCTTTCCCTAGCGGTAAAGTAGCGAGACGGCTCTTTATCTCGGAGGCTTTCGTTCTGGC
>JALIZH010005824.1:0-38070 GCA_030522465.1 Rhipicephalus appendiculatus | reverse complement strand
GTACGCCCGCAAGCTCGCACGCTGTAAACGAGGCGAGCCAACGCTTCCGCGAGCAGACGACACTAGGCCGGCGCTCCGGCCATAGGTGGCGCGCTGGAATTTCTGGAAAGGTCCATGAGTGAACGTCATTATATCAACCATCAATTGACTTCTTGGCGTGAGTGTGTGGGCTGCGCTTGCAGTAGTAGCGCGCATGACGCACATACGTTAACGAACGAGGAAGCACTGCACCTCTGTAACCGTTGTCTTGAACAGTGACGTCATTCTAGTCGTCTGCTTGTTGCGCTCACCGGTGCTTGGGTTTCGGTTTGGCCGCTGAATTTGCCTGAACTTCATTACGCCACAATAATTAATCGAGGCCGCTTTTTCGAAATCTCAAAGCTGAAATGGGTTCTTCGCACGAAGGACTTCAATTCTCCCATTGGACTTAACCACCTAACTCCGCTAAATAAAAGTTAATTAATTGAACTTTCTTAATTACTGTCCCAAATAATGTCTTCAACCATCTTAAGATGCCTGCCGGTACAGAAAAAGCAATTGTGAAGACAGCGAGCAAATATGCCATTTTGCTGATTTTTAAAAAATAGTGGACACATTTCTTGAAACACCCTCTGTGTATATATATATATATATATATATATATATATATATATATATATATATATATATATATATATATATATATATATATATATATATATATATATATATATATCTGTACGTTCACTCGACACCCGTCTCGGACAGCCGAAACGGACGTTCAAAGGACCATCAGGGGATATATTATACATATAGATGTGTTATACATATATACACATTTATATACTCGTGTGTGTATGTATATATATATATCCCCTGATGGTCCTTTCAATGTCTATGTTGGCTGTCCGAGGCGGATGTCGAGCGTACATGCCTATTTGTTACCTTTGTACATCTGATGTATGTCCACTGGACGTACACTGTACGTCCGTGGATATCTGATGGATGTCCGAAATATCCGAAATGGACGTCCCGTCGTATGCCTACCGGATATCCGTGGTTACTTGGGATTCTGTTACTCATCGGATGGTAGGCCGTCGTTCTGATCCGCGATGTACCGATGAGCTTCGTCAGACTGGTGAATAACGCGGACTCGAATTGGCTTCCTCTATCACTTGTGATTGATGATGGCACGCCGAAGCGACAGAGCCAGTGGCTAACGAAAGCACGAGAAAGTTTCGGCTGTGATGTCAGGAATGGGAATAGCCCCAGCCCAACGCGTGAAACGATCCACACAAGTTAAAGGGGTACTGACACAAAAACGTTGGCCTCACGTTTTTTTTGCAGCAATGTGTTGCTGGGCGCCTGTTAGTCATAACACGGCACCTCGTTTGCTGCAGCGCGCGACAGATATTTAATTACAGGCTCCTCATTACCGACCAGTTTCGGTTTGAGAGAGCTCGAAAAACGACAAGCCGCCGGGTGCGACTATCACCACCTAGCGTGCGCAGCTCTCGATCACGTCAGCACACAGAACTGTGACGCACTTCCCCACGGTCCGCATCAAAAAGTCCTGTAGAATAGGAAACGGGACAGCAGTGTCGCCAAACACAAAACTTTCAACGCGTGCGCCGCGGCCACGGACTCGCGACCAGCCGCCGAGAAGTACAGACTGCTGGAAGAAACGCGGCAAAAGAAAAATGGCGGCTATGACGTCATCATAACTTGTTGCAGCGTGGTCACGTGAGGGAAGTAGGGGGGTCACTGAGGGTCACCTCTGATGGTGTCAGTAGCGCGAGGGGGGTCGATCGCTCAAGCAAATTTCAAAATTAATTTAAAACACCTTCCAAGCTATATTCGCTGTTGAGATTTTGCAGATGATATACACATGTTCACGGGAATCGAACCCGCAGGCTGTCTCGGCCGCGAAATTTTGTGTCAGTACCCCTTTAACAAGTACATTTGGCCCTGACTGGGTGGCAACGGCCCGACGATGTCGACATGTACATGGTCGAATCCGAGCATCTGGCGCGGGAAACGTCTCCAACGGTGTCACGGTATGACGCTGTACCTTGGAGCGCTGGCACGGGAGACACTCACGAGTCCATTGCCGGGAATCACGGTTTATGCCGGGCCATACGAAACGTGCTGTGAGGAGCTTTTGCGTAGCCCGGATTCTCGGGTGTGACATCTCGTGTAGTGATGCGAATATCTCGCGACGGAGGTGCGCGGGCACAAATGGTCGTGGCTTGCCAGTAGACGTGTCGCAGCAAAAGCCTTCCGTCCCTGGCGAGGGGAACCACTGCAGGTTTAGCGACGTCGACGTTTCTTGTAGGCGGCGCAACTCGTCCTCATCGCGTTGAGCAGCCACCATTTTGTTGAGGTCTATTCCTGTGGGCAAGGTTATGGCGCTGACTGCGCTGCGCGAAAGGGCATCGGCGACAGCGTTGTCGACTGCTTTGATGTGGCGGACATCTGCCGCAATTCACGGGCAGTATGGGCGCCCCCCCTCAGTCATAGGCGTATCGGGGGGGGGGGGGGGGGGGGCAAGGGGGGGCGCGAGCCCTCCCACTGAGAAAAATTTAGGGGGGCTGAGCCCCCCCCACTTCCGACAGTGGTCACTGTTGGCTGCACGCTGGGAAACCAGCAACTAAGGCGAAGTTTTCCTTCGCCACAGTAATCACTCAATTATATTGTTACGAGGAAATGGGAATGTTACGAGGGACTGTTGCAATATAATGAAAATTTTCGAACATTTCTGCTGTGACGATTTTCCTTGTAGGCTCTTTGCGGTGCGGGCCGCCTGTGCGGCGCTTTTGCGCCTTGTGCTGTAGCATTGCAGAGCAGGCTAGCTCTGAGCAGGAGCCCTGTAACATTATATCACTCGTTCATGCTTTTATTCTGCTATAAGAGACAGATGTCGCAAATGTCCCCCGCGGAAAGTTTTACGTCTGAAGCACAAATGACCACAGCGGCCCTGAGTGACAGGTCCAATCTACACGTGACGGCCTGAAATTTAAATAATTGACGAGGCATGCGCAATCACGGATGGGAACGAGCAAATTTTTCAAGGACCGGTCAAAACTTTCTGCTTCAGGAAAATCATTTTCCTCCATCGAAAAGGAATAGCATCACCGCTGCTCTGTCGAAGCTGCTGTGAGCCGATGAGTGTGACGAATCTTTTTTAATGTTTTAGTTTTGCCATACTGGAAGCGCCAAAAAAGGTTTCCGCTTTAGTCTCCCATCAACCTGACCAGCCTTGCTTATGGTAGCTTGGAGCGATGGCGGCAGCTTGAAAGTGGCGACGAATAAAGCAGTGGACTCGAGCACAGTGGGAAGCCCAGCTTTTAAGCGTGCCCCGCAACTTGATCCACCAGACCAGGGAGATGGTGAAGGTCCGTGGTTTTTTGCACTTAATTAAGGCTTAATTAAGTGTCGGGCTAGTTGGTTTTCATTCAACTTGAATTGACTTTTACAGCTCAAAATACAACTCGGACGGCAAATAAGCACACGCGTAGCGCTGCTTATTTCTCTCTCTCCCTCTATCAGCAAGGATGAGCTCACAGATTTGTATACGCGCACAAACAGCTAAACGTCGTTATGATGCAAGTGAAAATGTTCATTATACTCATATGAAGCCATCTCGCCAGCTGCTATTAGTAGCCGCTGCTAATGTGATCGGCGGCTAGCCACGTTTAGAAGGAGACGCTCTCCCAATAAACCACAAATATCTCTGCGATGTACGAATAAGATCCAAATGTCTAAATCCATGAACAAGATCTGTGAGACGTCCCAGCCACGTACGTTTATTGCACTCAAATTTATGGATGTCTATGGTATGCAGTTTTTGCACAAAAAATAGACGGCTTATGGATTTTGTAATATGACGTCTAATGTATGTTGCAGAAGCTTTACAATTCAACAGCCCATGGATTTTCTTTAATAACCTCCAGAGAATGTCACCCAGAGGTCAGCTACTACAAGCACTTGTAGTCGTGGGAAAATGGACAAATGAAAGCTTCAATGTTCGCGGTGATGTGAGAATAACTGTTTCCCTGCACACATTGAGCCTACCGACTTAAGTGATCTACTGCGAACGGTGAATTTTCGTCATTTCTCTCGGTGTATGAAGCCCCTATTGCGTGAAAAAATTCAATTTCGCCGCAAGGGCGAATCAGTGCGAACTAAGCTAGGCCAGCAGCTAACTCATTTAGCATCCGACCTGGCGTAAAACGCTGGCGTCAGGAAACGCGGGGGCTACAGCAAGCGAAGCGAAGTCTTCGTGCGTTATTATATCATCAATGCAAAAGTGAGTGGCGGTAATTAACTCAGCACGGACCAAGGTATATGAAGCCGCCTGCCAATTTTTTCAAGATAGCGCGACCGCGCCCGGCCGCTCGTACAGTGTACGCTGTTTCAGCGGCAGCCACGCCCCCTATCCCGGGACCCCTCACGGCACTCACGGGCCTTTCATGCGACGAAACACGGCCGGCACTTTTCCTGTCCACTTGAACATCGATCGTCGGCTGCCCTCGCACGCTTCGTCCTTGGACTTGCGACGATGACGCAAAAAATGTGCCTTGAGATTTTTATTTTAACGCGATAGAAACGAAGTGGACACTCAAGTGTTTTCTCGAAATGGAACATTTTAATGCTGTCGCAATGAAATGTTCCATTTCGAGAAAATATTGGACACAGCTCGATGCGTTGAAATCGAAGTTGAGGAGGAATTGGTTGCAGCGCGAACTTGACAAGAGGCCACAAGAAGGAAGACAACACACGAAGATTGTCAACACACGCAACAGGACGCAGCCAAGAAGCTGTCCTCCGAGCTTCAACCGCCTTTCCCAGAGGCTATGCTTTTTCATACTACGACATCGTGGCATTCAAGGTAAGGCCGCATACGCAATAAGCTATACCGAAGAGGTCTGAAACTTTCCGGCCTCAATATCGGTGTGATTTAATTCAGAAGGCGCCGCGCAGGCGTAAATTGTTAAGCGCCACTTTTCCGGCAAATGTCCGGCAACAGAAATGACGTCACGGCCACCATGTTTTCAACAATTTTCATCAGCCGTGCTTTGCCGTGCTCACCGATAGTGGCGCTGTTGTCGCGCTAATCGCGACAACAGCGCAACGCTACTAATAAATATACGGCTAGCGGTGTGGGCGACATGGCAACAAGGAGCATTAAGCGAAAAGTCAGAGAGGCGGAGAGGACTTATTGGATGACAGCGATGGAAAAGAAGCCGGCTCTCAGTGACTACCGAAAGGGAAAAAAACGGCAGATCCCACGCACTGTGGGAATCGATGTGATGCAAAGCAGCCAGCAAGGAGCAAATCATGCTGTACATAATATGCATGTCATTAGTTATGTTAGGACATGTTAGGACCTGTGATTTGTGTTCTTCATACAGTCACGTCGCACAATACAAATTTCGGTGTATATAAAGCTAGCGAACTGGACGCATTGCAAGCGCACCATGAGCGTGGCATGTAAATGGCAATGTAGATGACATGCATGCCAAGATTTTCATGTTACCACCTACCACTTCTGTTCGATATATCATCACATCCCGCAATACCAATTTCGGTGTATATCAAGCTAGCGAACTGGACGCAAGCGCACCATGAGCGTGGCATATAAATGGCATTGTAGATGACATGCATGCCAAGATTTTCATGTTACCCCCCTGCCGCTTATGTTCGCTTAATTTTTTTTACGTCGAATCGCAGCGAGACGCGAGACCAATGTGCCTCCGTTTCGCATGCGTTCGTATTATCGCGCTCTGCGCATTGTGCAGACGCCATCCGCGTTCCAGCGCTTAAATTGACGGACACTGTCAATTCCAAAGTGTGTTCCTCGAACGCCTGTGACCACTGAGACGGGGTCGGTCAGAATGGAACGTGATGCGCGCGTCTCCCTCCTTGCATGATTAGAGACGCTGGGCACAGCGATGCTACGCAAGCAAAGCGCGAGCGCTGTAGAGTCCAACGCGACCGGCGTCCGTTTGCGCGCCCCGGCACCCACCTGGCACTGTGCCAGGGCACGGCTGGAGGGACGGACGGACGGACAGACGACCGGACGGACGGGCGGACGTGAGCATGAGACATTAAAGGCTTTCACCTTAAAATTTGGAGTATATCAAGCTGGCGAAACGGCACAAGAGTGTCATGAGCGTGGCATGCAAGTCATGTTGCAAATGACATGTCATGGTTTGCATATTACCACTTGTCATTCATCCTCGTCATACAATCACGTCGCTGAATACTAAATTTGGTGTATATCAAGCTAGCTAAACGGCCACGGGAGTACCATGAGTGTGGCATGCAAGTCATGTTGCACATGACATGTCATGGTTTCCATATTACCTATATTACCACTTGACATTTATGCTCGTCATACAGTCACGTCCCTCAATACGAAGTTTCTTGTATATCAAACTAGCGAAACGGCCACGAGAGTGTCATGAGCGTTTCATGCAAGTCATGTTGCACATGACATGTCATGATTTCCATATTCCAACTTGGCATTTATGTTCGTCATACAGTCACGTCACGCAATACCAAATTTGGTGTATATCAAGCTAGCGAAACGGCCGTGAGCGCGCCATGAGCGTGGCATGTAAATCATGTTGTATATGACATGCAGGTCATGATTTTCGTATTAACACCTGTCATTTATGCTCGTCATACAGTCACGTCCCTCAATACCAAACTTGGTGTATATCAAGCTAGCGAAACGGCCACGACAGTGTCATGAGCGTGGCATGCAAGTCATGTTGCACATGACATGTCATGATTTCCATATTGCCACTTTGCATTTATGTTCGTCATACCGTCACGTCACGCAGTACCAAATTTGGTGCATATCAAGCTAGCGGAACGGCCGTTAGCGCGCCATGAGCGTGGCATGTAAATCATGTTGTATATGACATGCAGGTCATGATTTTCATATTAACACCTGTCATTTATGTTGGTCATGCAGAAATGTCTTATCGTACGTATTTTTGGATATATCACGTTAAGATAACGGCCTCAGGAACACTACGGCCATGGCGTGTAAATCATAGTTTTCATGACAAGTTAGGCATGATTTTCATGATACGACCAGTCATTCATGTTTGTCATACAGTCATGTTATGCCATACCAGTTTTGGTGTAAATCCCATTACCGATACGGCCAGGAGAGCACAAAGTCGTAGGCGGCTAGATAGATAGATAGATACGCTCAAAGTCGCCGAAGTTCGCTAAGAAATGCTTCGTATTTAAAAACGAAATAAGGAGGGAGAGGTTTTATGATAATTCAAGGGGAAGCGCTTTACTGTTTGAAGCAAGGTCGGGTTGCCTTAGAACGCGTAGCTATAAAGCGAGATTCTGTAACGAAGAAGAACAATGTACATGCTGTGGGGGGAACTAAGGAAACAATGGAACATGTACTGATTGAATGTGGCGATATCCACCCAGATATACGTGTGGGCACGAGTCTACATGAAGCCTTGGGTTTTAGGGACAACAATGGAAAGCTGAACACGTCCGCGATATAAATAAGTAAGAGACGGTTAGAGTATTGGTGGCAGAAAAGTAGAGATAAAGGACACAAATGAAGAATGGGGAAAAATAAGGTCATTCTGCCTTAAGAGGCAGAGAGATGGACCGTGAATTTATATTTTTTCTTTGCTATATTAACATAGATTTAATCAATGTAGATAAGGCATTAGGCCAACATAAAAAGAAAGTTTTTTTTTTCGAGCCTGGTGGCAGACATGTCACCGCCCCGTTATAAAGGGGACGCTCATAGCATCCATCCATCCATCCATCCGCTTTTGGCGGGCTGCTTGCTGCTTGTGTTCTTGTGTCTGCGTCGTCCACGCTACCCTGTCCACGGTTCATGCTGCGTTTTGAGCCTAGTGTTCATTGCTAGTGCTAGTAATTACCTTCTTTCAAGTAACACTGCCTGCAAGAACCTCGAGGAATCGTGTACGTATGCTTCACGTGTGTCTGACCGCGGCTTTCGTTTTTGTTAGTGCTACCGGTCTGTGACGCGGCGGGCAAACTTGCACTGTTACCGTGCCTTTTGATTATGCATTTAGGGACTAGACATTCAGATGACATCATTGCTCTTGCCTCATGCACTCGCTCGATATAAATTAGAGAACGGGACACGCCAATCGAAAGTACTACGCTCATTCCAGCACTTCCAAGTCTCGAAATGTGGTTCGCGAGAGTGGGTTTCACGTGTGTATGTGCCGTTCTTTAGGTTTTCTTAATTGTACTCATGTCTGCAACGTTATTGTACAACGAAGTGTAGTGCCTGTGGCTTCGCTTCGGCACACAGCATGCGTTTTAAATAGGTCCCGTTCTCTGCTCAATATATTCGACATATTGGTGCTCTTCTCGATGTCTCGTATTTAGGCGTCGGGCCATCTGTAATGGTAGACAATGTGCTCTAGTGTGTTCGCCCATTTAAGCAATGAGTTTAAGGCGTCTGATTAGCTCGCTTGTGTACGACGCCGTCGGAACTTCACTGTAACGGTGATAGACCTGTAGTTTTTAATTCGACTGCTTGCTGCACATTTATGGAAAGTTATTACTTGGAAGCAGTGTTGTCGGTAACGCGTTACAAGTAACGCCGTTACCGGTAACGCGTTACTTTTTTCGGTAACTTAGTAACGTACTCGTTACAATTTCGGAACTGTAACGGGTAACGTACTTACTTTACTATTTTTCGGTAACTTGAGGCGTTACGTTACTCGTTACTTTTTCATCTTGTAGGTGCCATTTTCCCCGAGCTCGTCCCGGCGAATTCTTTTGGCGGCCTGCCAGGTATGGACAAAGAATGCGCGGGCGGAATCGGTTTTGTTTGTGGAAATCGCGGGTAGAAATTTCTGAAGATGCGCTAACTCTTTACTCACTCACTCTGTGGGGAAGGTTGGGCCATCGCCACACAAAGCTTGAAGAAATCCGCGAAATTCGCGATGAGAAGCTGTACGGACATGCTTTTCGTGAAAGTGGATTGTAGCACGTGTATTGAAGGCACCTGGCCAAAAGACAGGCGTAGTCCCCGAGAGACTACGGCAACATAAAAACGACGTCCACAAGTTCCAGTAAAAAAGATGTACACTCGCGGAGCACAACGTGGCGAATGACCACCGCATAGAATTTGACAAGTACCGTGGCCTCGGCTTAGAGGCCACAAGCGGCTTTTTGTAGAATCCTGTCGCATCCAGGAAACAGCCGCTAACTTCAACCGGTCTACAGGTGTGCTGCCGATCGAGAGTCTGCCTCAACGGAATTGCGCACATCATGGAGAATAGGCGTGACCCCACGGCAGGAAGAAAAACCTTAAAAAGAATGCGAGTGGGACGCGAAACGTCAAATTTTGTCTTGCGGCGCAAAAAAAAAAAAAAATTGCTATCCTGATTGTCGTCCCTCTGTTTCAACTAAAGCCCATTAATACCGCTGTCACACGAACCCTACGGCTAACCACGCATAGAGGTAAATACACGGCATACATAACCGCAAGTTATTCTCCTAAGTCTGGTAATCGCGAACGGCTGATTCCATGAGAGATCGACACAGATCCGAAAATGGATATTTTAGATTTGACTGAGTATTTTATATTTTATGCACATACCACCCAGTAGCCCGAAAAGGAACTTATTTTTTCTTTTTAAGTGCATAATTTAGGAGGCAAGAAATATCGAACATATTCAACACGGATGGACCAATTTCATTGCCCGCCGTTCTCGAAAGTACATGATGTAACACACAAATATTACCGTTACAAAGAAAACATTTCGCGTATGAAATGCATTCGCAACAGAAAGTAAGGTAACATTGTGTGAAACTTGTAAGCAAAGGAAAGTATTTTTGAAAACTGCATAAATATGCGACATTTTATGATAGTTGCTGCATTATAGTTGCTACAAAATTGATCAGACTTATCAACTTTGTTTTGAAAACGAGTTTTGCTTCTTTCACTCTGCAATCGCAGCTACGTTTCTGGTTATTGAGCTCCTGAGCGAGCGAGGCTGATCTTGAACACCCCAACATAAAGGCTCGCAAATTTTTGCGGTACTTGTACAGGTCTAAGTGAACAAAAAATGTTTATGCACCGCCATGTTTTCCCCGTTAAAGCATTTCCTTACTACAACAATATTTGCGCATCTATTTCGGTAGCACAAGCACGCCGTCAGAATGGGCCTTTTCCGCGTAGGTAGTCTGGGCATGCGCATGATTTTTGGTGGCCAAAACGCGACGACAGTTGCGGACCAAGGAACGTCTGGTGTCACAAACGTGCGAATGTCCCCCCCCCCCCTCCGCCACACAAACACACACACGCACGCACACACACACACACACAGACACACACACACACACACACACACACACACACACACACACACACACACACACACACACACACACACACACACACACGCACACACACACACACACACACACAAAGGCGCCAATGCAGGCCTCCGTGATTGCTTACTCCAAGGAACACCAGTTTCGATTTCGACGATCTCCACTAGAGGTGCTGTTCGGACCCAGAAAAGGCCGCTTACTGTCCATTTCTTGAGAATTCAATGATGCTTTCCTTGCGGATAGCGTGGATGATTGAATCTCACATTGTGTAAAGTGTCACATTGAGAAAAACGGCTTCACCATGTGCCACAGAGTCTCAGAAGCTAATAATAATGAGAACTATAATGAGAACAAAGAAAACGAGCCCTTAGATTTACACTTCTTTCGTAGAGTCATGAGCTATCACATGTAACTCTACAGGTATCTTTAAGGCTACTGTAACAATTTCAGGTACATTAAAATTTGTACAAATAATTCTCGTTAATTGATAATTTTGGGTATAATCCTCGTTTGCGTTAGACGTTTTATGTAAAACAAGAATTTGAGATTGAAAAAAAAGGTTTATTGTGGGTTACTGTAGCAAAAATACATTGATTAAAACTTATCATTGAGGAGTGAACGGTAGAGGTAACGTCCGTTACTTTTTTTCGGTAACGGTAGCGGTAACGCGTTACCTTTTTTTTGCAGGTAACGTGGGGCGGTAACGCGTTCCTTTTTTGTTAGAGTAACGAGTAACGTATTTAGTTACTTTTTTTCGGTAACGTATACAACACTGCTTGGAAGATGTGTGTCGATCCCGACTGCGTTGGTCGCATTTAGATGGGGGGTGAAATATGCTAGAGGCTCGTGTATTGTGTGATGTCAGTGCACGTTAAAGAACACCAGGTTGTCGAAATTTCCGGAGCCCTCCACTGTGGTGAGCCTCATAATATCGTGCTTGTGGCATGTAAGACCTCTGAAGTTTTTATGAATTGCTTATTTGTGACGAAAAAGGCGAGGCCGTCAGTTCGAAAGAGACGATGGTGTTTTGGGTTTGCTTGCACGGCCTGTGCGGCAGCCCGAGGCATCATGAACCAGAACACGTCATTGTGACTTTTGGAAGGCGGTTACTACCTTGCATGCCTATGACCAAACAGGGCCTACCGAGGAATGCCACTCAGTTCTACTATGAAAGCGGGTATAATTTTTATGCTCTAATTGACAGGGCTTAGCAATCATGAGCAGTGAATATTTTCATTGTCGAATTCGCTCAGCGTCTGGATCCGTTATAACTGGGTTATACAAATACCATTTATTGGGTGCTCTAGCTGCCATCCTTATAAAAGGGGAATGTGCTAGTGCATAGCAGGTGGCCTCATGTGGCATATGTTGTATGGCAGAAAGAAACTGGAGGATTTTGTTCTTCTTGCAGACATCATGTAGAATGTTTTTTCTAGATCCAAATTTAACTTGTAGCTTGCTTTAAACAAGAACCACATTATTCAATTTAGCATAGGCGTAGTGTATCTACTGCAGTTTCTGAAATGGTTAAAGCAATGATCATGGAGAAAATTTTTGTCATATTGCAAGTATGGTAATTTTTAATGGGATAGAGGCATGGAAAGGTGTTGTGTACAGGTATTGCCTAAACCATCTATCACTTCTGCCTCCATAATTTCATAGGCCAGTTGGCTGCTGTTTTAGCTGAGAATTATAAGAGCTATGTAAACAGGAGTACATGAGACAATGCAGCGCACAGAACCTCACTTGCAAAAAGAAACACCAGCCAGCTAGTTGACAGTGCAGAGTCAATTGTCTTTAACATGCATTAACATGCATTGGACACTATGCTGGTATATGCAGGAGGTCACTAAGTGATTGCTTTTAAGAAAATTAGAATAGGATGACAGTAGCTGATTAAGGGTTTCTTGATGCATGCTGTAATAAATAAAAATAATGAAAGCATTGTGAAATGGAATTACCTTTACTGAGCTCATAACAATTTTTAGCAAGTGCAGCAGTTGACTGACTTTCAACATTATTAAATAAAGGTGGAACTGATCTACTTGGGTGATGCCTGTGTGTAAGTACAGTCTGTCTCGCAGCGAACCTGTGATTTCACAAATTTCGAGCAGGCAATCTAGAATATGTTTTGCATGTATATTTCATGCACTATTAAATATAAGCTTTTTAATTGCCACCAGTGTGTTTCACGTTTTCTGTTTGTCCTTGTCTTGCATGTCTTATGGTTCTGTGGGTTCTTTACTAACAACAGTTAACTTGTATAATGCAGGCACAGGATGTCTCTTATTTCAGAAATATGTAATCTGCTTTCTTTAAACTGTGCAGGGTGAAGGTGGTTATTGCTCAACGAACTCTTAGTCACCGATGAATGTGAGCACCTGCAGCGACTGAGTTGCATCGATCAGAGTGAACCGCCACAAGGAGCCAGTGGCGTAGCCAAGGGGGGGTTGGGGGGGTTCAAACCCCCCCCCGAGATTTTTCAGTTTTGCTTGCGTATATATGCACGCACACATACAAACGCACGCACGAACATACATAAAGTATGGTTGAACCCCCCCCCCCCCCCCCCCCGAAAAAAATTTCTGGCTACGCTACTGCAAGGAGCATCGTTGGACTGAGCACAAACTGTCATATGCACTACCTATGCACACCGCAATTCGCAGTGGGCATCTTGTCTACTGGCATCTCACAAAAGCTCTACAGCATATTTGGAAGCCTTAAACTGTGGCAAGTGAGTGTCAAAAGGGAGTAAAATGCAGAGTGTGAACACACAGAAGCACATCAGTGCATTGCACAACATTAGACTATGGTATAGACATTGTGCCAACTAGCAAGCGTTCACGAAGAGCTGCACCTGCACCGAGTGGATCATTGCAACATCAACTGATACCCATAATGTCACCTGGTGTGCTTGAGACATTGGTGATTTGGGGTTGCAGAAAGGATGGCATATTAATTCAAGTGACCTCTACATAACCAGGTCATTTTAACCAGTGCTTCCACCATTCTACTTCAAGACCTTTGATAATTGATGGTTAGGAACTTAAGGTTTAGCTAAACGACCACCTCATCGAGCCTGATCAGTGTTTTCTTCTTTTTTTTTTGCACATTTCTCATATCCCATTGTTACTCGTGCATTGTGAATTGTATAGCAATTTTACTTACTATGTCACTCCGATCTGTTAGTATAATGAATGTTCTTCCTGGCTGTGGCAGTTGCACTTTTGATGAACGTGAAAATGTTGGAGGCCACTATATCATGGAAAATCAGCACATGTTAAAGAACCCCTGATGATAATGATGATGATGAATTAACTTTATTCTGGTTCAGAGAACATGCAGGGGAGACCCCGTGCCACCTGGCTGGTTGAAATTTCAGGATCCCGCGATTACAGAATGCCTCATAATCATATGGTGATAGCGACATATAACACCCGGGAAATTGTTATATTATGAATGTTCTTACTGGTCTTTCTGGATTCAGTGCACTTTTGGAGCAGCTGCCAGCTTTGTGATTATAGAAGTAATTCTAGTCACGCTCTAGCTTCTTAGTCTACCTTGGCTTAAATATATAGAATTTTTTTTAAACAATACAGATTATTTGTAAAAACTCTGACAGTCGCACTCCTGTCATTATCGCGCACAAACTCTATGTCAAGGCAGATATACATTTAGCAGAACAGACTGTCGGGCTAGTTGGCTGTCCATGATCACAGAAATAACGAGCGCTAAAAATGACGAGCACACAAAGAGAAGACCAGACACGGGACAGGCGCTACTAACAACTGTTTATTGTCAACACACCCACCGAGTTAAAATAGACACATTCATCGTGTTGCGCATGCGTGACATTGCATTGCAAGCAGAGCAAAACAAAACAGCAAAAATTACACAAAACGAACATACGATAGCACCTGTGGAATAACAAGGTGGAAATCACGTCTGCGCATGTTAATAGGTGCCCTGCAGAAATTCAAATTCGGAAGCATGCAATGATATCGAAGCCTCGCTTATACAAGATCCAACGTGCTTTTTGAATTCGGAAGCATGCAAGGATATCGAAGCCTCGCTTATACAAGATCCAACGTGCTTTTTGAATTCGGAAGCATGCAAGGATATCGAAGCCTCGCTTATACAAGATCCAACGTGCTTTTTGAATTCGGAAGCATGCAAGGATATCGAAGCCTCGCTTATACAAGATCCAACGTGCTTTTTGATAAAAAACGCTTCTAAAGCGAGCCGAGAAGAAATGCGTGTGCTTCTGCCCAGTATGCTGGTGCTTCGAAAAATCGGTTTCACACCCACATGCAGTAATGTGCGCGACAAGATGCGCATACTTGTCCTCTTTCTTCCTTGCACTTAGTGCGTGCTCCCTAAGTCGGTCATTGACGCATCTTTATGACTGGCCGATGTACACTTTCCCACAGGACATGGGAATGGAGTAGACAACTCCAACAGAGCATTTGACGAAAGGGTTGGCATGCCTGGTGCTGCATCCTCGTCTGCTTTCAACGCAGATCCGAGGGCAAAGCTTTTGCAGCTTATTAGGGGCAGAAAAAACCAGAGGCACTTTATGCCTGTTTGCCACCTTTTTGAGACCATGCGACAAGGTGTGTACGTATGGCATGACCACTGGTCTCCCAGTCAAAACCCGATCCCGAGCCCGTACCCCTTCGGCTCCGTGTTTGACTCTCTGCAAGAGCGACTCGGCGACTGCTACAATGACGTTCGAAGGGTAGCCTGCCGCCAAGAGGCGGGTCACTTGCCAATCAAAACTTTCCTGCATGCGATGTGGGCACGACTTCTCGAGCGCAGATTTTAATGGGGGGCCGGTTTTAAAAGTGTTTAGATATGTTGATGACTTTTTAGTGCTTTTAGCCAGACACAGCAATTCTTCTTTGCCTAATACAGTGAAACCTCGGTGAAACGAATCTCAGGGGACCACCAAAAATATTCGTATCATCCGAAATTCGTATCACCAGAAAGCATAGAAAATTAGCTTGCGACAGAAGACAGCTGGCGTACATTTTCATTTGTTGTTTTTCAGGACCGTAGCAACGTCAGGAAGAACTCTGAATGATTGTCAGTTAAGTTTTTACATGACGCCAATCACAACAGTACTCGTAAATATACGGCCTGTACGCGCGTGTTTAATTAATGAACCAGGTGCGTTGTGACCCGCCACAGCAGTAACCCTTTCCAAGTTTTAGTATGCTTTTTCGCGTGACAATGGAGTACTGCGGTGAAAGTAACAAAAGAAGCGCTTTGACGCGATAGATCCATGCCACAAAATTCCAGAACCATGGTCCTATGTTATGATTTTGTTTTCACGGAGGTGTTGGGGATGTTTTTTTGGGAGATTTACGGCCGTGCCCGCACAACTGGGACCTCAACAGTCGCGCATGTTGGACGTTATGAGGCCTGACTCCTTCGCCAAGACAGTCCACGCCTTCTCTACGTCCTCGTCCACCTCTCACAGGATGTCTGATGCACTGGGCAGGCACGTGTAAACAAAGTACAACGACAGCAGCCCGCGTCGACTCGTTAGAAAAAAAAAGCATGGCGCCAGTGCCCTCTGTAATCTAAACGCGAAGGCACACGGGGGGCACATTAGAGCCCCCCGTGTGAGACGCGTCACGCATCTCTTCAGAGACGCGTCACGCGTCTCTGAAGGTTTATTCTGACCGTAAGAAAAGTATTTTCTTACACCGTCATTCGGACGATTTGGCGGTGCGGCGCGCATGCCCGCGCTTGCATCCCGCACTCGCACGTGCTTGGCGCGTCTTCCGCGACAGCGCGGACAGCACCTCTTCATACCTGGACGGTAGCGTACGTTCGTATCAAACGTCTCCAGGTGAAAATCGGTTCGCAACAACCGTACTCCATTACACTGCAGGCCAATGGGCCTTGGACGGGACCAAAGAAAAATCCGTATCACCCCGAAATTCGTATGAGCTGTGTTCGTATCACCGAGGTTTCACTGTATTGTGTCGGACATTTTAGATGTTTTTAGTCGTTTAGCTCAAGGGCTTGTTTTTACGCACGAGATCCCCAACCGCAATGAGTTGCAATTTTTAGATTTAAAGCTGCGATTTTCTGCACTTCATGTTTGCTGGGCGTACTTTCCCCGAGCCAAGAAAGAATTATTGCCTTTTGATTCAGCCCATTCAAAGCTCATTAAAAGGGGAATTGTTGTTCAGTGCCTGAAATCTGCGCTCGAGAAGTCGTGCCCACATCGCATGCAGGAAAGTTTTGATTGGCAAGTGACCCGCCTCTTGGCGGCAGGCTACCCTTCGAACGTCATTGTAGCAGTCGCCGAGTCGCTCTTGCAGAGAGTCAAACACGGAGCCGAAGGGGTACGGGCTCGGGATCGGGTTTTGACTGGGAGACCAGTGGTCATGCCATACGTACACACCTTGTCGCATGGTCTCAAAAAGGTGGCAAACAGGCATAAAGTGCCTCTGGTTTTTTCTGCCCCTAATAAGCTGCAAAAGCTTTGCCCTCGGATCTGCGTTGAAAGCAGACGAGGATGCAGCACCAGGCATGCCAACCCTTTCGTCAAATGCTCTGTTGGAGTTGTCTACTCCATTCCCATGTCCTGTGGGAAAGTGTACATCGGCCAGTCAGAAAGATGCGTCAATGACCGACTTAGGGAGCATGCACTAAGTGCAAGGAAGAAAGAGGACAAGTATGCGCATCTTGTCGCGCACATTACTGCATGTGGGTGTAAACCGATTTTTCGAAGCACCAGCATACTGGGCAGAAGCACACGCATTTCTTCTCGGCTCGCTTTAGAAGCGTTTTTTTTATCAAAAGGCACGTTGGATCTTGTATAAGCGAGGCTTCGATATCCTTGCATGCTTCCGAATTTGAATTTCTGCAGGGCACCTATTAACATGCGCAGAGGTGATTTCCACCTTGTTATTCCACAGGTGCTATCGTATGTTCGTTTTGTGTAATTTTTGCTGTTTTGTTTTGCTCTGCTTGCAATGCAATGTCACGCATGCGCAACACGATGAATGTGTCTATTTTAACTCGGTGGGTGTGTTGACAATAAACAGTTGTTAGTAGCGCCTGTCCCGTGTCTGGTCTTCTCTTTGTGTGCTCGTCATTTTTAGCGCTCGTTATTTCTGAGATATACATTTCCATGGCTAATATTATTTTGACGCAACTAATTTCCAAAATGTCGTAAGTTAACTTTTTAATTGTTCGCTTCAGGGCGGCCTTTTATATTCGAAACTTGTAGTGCATCCTAATTTATGACAAACACATTTTTAAGAAATCAAAAAAGTTCATCAAATTTAAGGGTGAAAACTGATCGCATTTGGCGCACAGGAAACGTTCTGTAATGTAAGACCGGAAGTACACATGTCAACAAAAGTGACGAAATTTGAATCAAGGTGTGCAGGATCAGAATGTGGTCAGGAAAATTGACATGCATTCCAAAAGTACACAAGTAAACAGTTTATCGTTTGGGTACAATGTGTGATGCTTATCTGTTTCTTTTTTTTAACTATAAACAGGCACATAAGCTATTTCGTTTGTCCTTGAGAGGAAGCACCGCAGTGGCTGCCAGAGTTTTATGCTTCACAGACAAAAGAATAGTTTGATATTGTGGTTTCTTTTTTGTGCACAAGTGCACAGCTCAATATAAACAGATAAGCACCAACGCTACATGCAAAGGTAAGGTGATTCGTTAGCACAAATGAAATGACTTGCCGCTTTTACGAAAAGATACGGCCACGATGCACCCTCATTAAAATTTCGTCACTTCCTTGTCACAGATAGCTCTGTCCTGACATAAAAGCGTGGTTGCATTTCCTGCATTCCTAGCGTGGTTAGTTTCGGTATTACCCTTGCAATTCAATTATGAGTACCTCAAATTACGTGCAACTTTTGTGGTTTCTAAAAAAGGGTATGCCATAAATTGTCATACACTAGAACTTTCTAATATTTATAATTGCCCTCAAGTCAATAATTAAGAACTTAACAAACTATCTTTTAATTAGTCACAGAAGTGTCATTTTAACAGTGTCAAAGTATTTCAGCCTCAACATGGAGTTCGTATCCAAAAACAGCAGGAGCCTTTGAGCGCATAGGAGGAGGAGCCCATAGGATTTTTATTAACAAATCTATATTGCCTAAAAAAAACACCCTGTAAGTGAAATGCAGGCTCTTGCTATATTGCTTGTTTGCTACCTAGTCATTTCTGTTTACAATATTTGTGACTGCTTGATGAGCCAAAGAATGCACTTTCACTCATTTGCTTAGGATTTTTAAATATGCCACTTATTTTAACATTGCTACCCAACTGATACATGTTTTTTTAGGAGTACTTCACAACATTAGTGCCATGTTTTAGGTATTTCGTCGTCATTTTTCATTTATGTAAATTTTTTGAAGCCTCATTTTCCTTTATTATTGTGGCAGTGTATATCTCGTCATGTTATTATTTGGTGCTGTATTTAACGCTAATGCTTTACAGTCATGCCTTCTGTTTATAAACAGCTTCTTTTTTTCTTTTCATTTTTTCCCGACATTGTGGCAAGCTGTCATGAAGTTGTGCTATGCAGCTTTTTTTTAAAATGCTAAGCATTTCTTTGAGTACTGCAGACACTTTGAGCGTTTCTATCTATCTATCTATCTATCTATCTATCTATCTATCTATCTATCTATCTATCTATCTATCTATCTATCTATCTATCTATCTATCTATCTATCTAGCCGCCTACGTCTGGATGCTCTCGTGATCAGCTACTTAACTTGGGGTGAACCAAAATTAGTATGGCAGGGTAAGAGGGTTTGACGATTATGACTGTCTGATCATGACATGAATAATGTGAAAATCCCGTTGCGTACGATGTGAAACCTTTGCCTCCAGACACGTGTGGCACATACCCGTATGGTACGGTATGCGGGTATGCGCCACAGATTTTTGACAGTTTATATCTACCGAGGAACGGCGAGAACAGACATTGGTAGTTTATATGCAAGGGTGTTAAGAAAAACCGACACCGGCAGCGTTGACCCGACGAATGCAAAAAATATATGTTATGGTCCCAGCAGGAATCGAACCCAAGCATTCTGCGTGGTAATACAGTATTCTACCACAGAGCCACACCAGATCTTGGAACTTCTTAGGAAAAAGACCCTATGCAGGCGTAATGTTTGTGAAACGTGAATTGTGATTGCAGTGCTGCCCATCTTATTTTATAAACATTAAATATGTACTGCAATGATGCAGGCATCATGTCAGGTTAGCATGAATTGTACTTAAGCACCATCCACTGAAGTTTGTCTACGTAGCACTATCCAGGGCTGCCATCCTCGCAAGCACAAGTGCTACATTGCAGCCTACCGCTTCTGGTGTTGGTAATACCCATGTTGCTCTTGGCATCGTTATGCACTTGTAAACCACTGGTTATATAAAAGATATGCGACTGTTCAACATACATGTCTATGCGCATAACATTTGTACATATGTTTAGCATCATTTCGTAACGTTTCACTCGACAAAAAAATTTCACCACAGTCACCACCTCTCCACATGTTTCGCATGACATCAATTCCCATGGTACGTGGGATCTGCCGAACTTTTTTTTTGCTGCATGCAGACGGTGTTGCTCAATATTTTTTGTAATTTCATTTTTTTTGTATAATTTGTTCACGCTGTACATGATGAACTTGTTAATGTACTAACCTGCAAAGGCTAAGTATGTGTACTAGTATACCAGATACTGCTCTTCCTATGTATTTGCTGGGTCACGTCAGTACAGACTCTTGTGAAGTGTTGTACTTACATATATTCGCTTGTGAATCTTTTTCTTTAGCATCAAGTTTTCTTAACATGCCTGTTATTACAAGTACTTTGTGAATCAAGATAGCCTTGTACTGAAGACACACAATGAAGTGTCTTTGCTTTGTAAATTTTCTTTAAAAGGCTACTGTAAATCAGTCGTCACATTCATTGAAAACAAGCCAACTTATGTGAGCAAATGCATGCCTGAATATCATGTAAATTAAGTTGTCTATTTATAGCGTAAATGTTTTTTGTGGGCAATTATCAGTCACTACCATTTGCTGAAAAGTGTTAGATGCAACTGTCTACTACCTTTTGCAAGTGATAGCGTTTATGAAGAATAAACTGTGTACGAATATCTACAACTGTTTTTTGTACCTATAACTTTACACGGCTACTGCAAATTAGTAAATTATGTGCCCACAGAGTTCTAAGAGCTTACATTAGCATCTCATGCAAGTATATATAGATTGCATTATTTGCAAATGTAAGCTCTGAGAACTCTGTGGGCATATTATTTACTAATTGAGGTTCCAAGGGAAGGCCACGTACAGTAGCCAGCGCATCTCCACAGTACGTCACATATGCATGAAGGCGACGTAAATCTGACATTCCTGCCTAGTACAGGATGTTGATAGCATGTTTCAAATGCGACATGTGGGCAACGTTTTGTCAACATGATTTGGGCGGAAAGTCGTTGGTTGTGACAACGTTGATTCTTAGTTACACGGATAAAAAAGAACGTCTGACGGATATGTCTAAGGTTCCACTGAGAACATCTCCTGGATGTTGATGTGATATATGTGGTTTACTCGGCTCCGGCTATTCCAAAAAGTTTTAGGTATTGTTCAGCACGTGAATGCGCTGTTTCATGTGCATAAGTTGTAATGAACACCACGACATATCAAAGATCCCGGGCGTCATGTAACAAGCAGGCGATTTTGCAGCACACAGAAAATTTTAAATGCCGGAGAACCAATAGCGAACAATATTGTTATGTGCCGTTTACCTAGAGGACGAATAAGTGAAGGACTAGTTGGTTCCTGCTTTCGCCATCTTGGTCGTTTTTACCCCGATTACTGTGACTGTGTAAATATTGTAAATACATCCTTCTGTCGTCTCCCCGTAACATATTTGGTGGAGGTGCTGGGTATATCCGAAGCACACCACGGAACTTCGCAGCGGGCGTCTTCTTGGGCAATACATCATGTCGACAGGCAGGCCCGTTGATCCAGCCCCCGCTATGCCGAATGAACCCAGCCACGTCGTTGTGACCCATCTCCGAGACCCTGGCCCCTTCTGCGGGACTGATAACGTGCATGTTGGGACGCGTGTCCGCGCGGGAGAAGCAGACACGACCGCGCGGTATGGATCCCAAACATCAACTGGTTTTATTCGAGTTCTCTGGAGGTTCCGGAGAGCAGCGGAGGGTGGTGCTGCCTGGCGGCTTGGCTTGGCTTGGCTGCCGCCACAGCACTCCCCCCCTAGTGAGTTGCCGAACGGAGTTAAAGGTCCAGGCGAGTGGGTGCTCTTGATAGCCGCCCGCTGTGCGTCAGCCGGGAGGGCACCTCGTGGACTTGGGCTGGCATTGAAGCTTGGGGTCCTGGCGATGGTTCCCTTAGTGGAGGCAACACGGCGTCGTCACGGTCCATGTGTGCTGGCTTGATGCGGTCCAACGACACGACCTCCTCACGGCCGTTTCTCTTGATTGTGAATTGTTTGTTGCCACGGCGGAGGACTTGAAACGGCCCATCATAGGGTGGCTGAAGAGGTCGCCGAACCGCGTCGTGTCGTACAAACACATATGGGCACGATGTGAGCTGTGGGTCGACGTGCACCACACGCGACCCTGGGGGCCGTGGAGGTACCGCGCGCAGTTTGCTCATGACGTTGCGTAGGCGAAGTGCATAGTCGCTGCAAGCTATGGATGCCTCCTCTGAGCCGCGCGCAAAGAGCTCTCCCGGCAGCCTGAGTGTCGTGCCGTAGACCAGCTCAGCGGCGCTGCAGCCAATGTCCTCTTTCAAGGTGGACCTTATACCCAAAAGAACGAGTGGGAGGGCCTCCACCCCAGTTGTGTTCCTCGGTTGCCGTGAGCGCAGCCTTCAGCTGGCGGTGAAAGCGCTCCACCATGCCGTTGCTCATGGGGTGGTACGCTCTCGTGCGTATGCGTGAGGTGCCCATGAGCTGACTGATGGCAGTGAAAAGGGCTGATTCGAATTGTCGGCCGCGGTCTGTTATCGTGGAGGGCACACCGAAACGGGCTACCCAGTGGTACGGGAAAGCACTCGCAACCGTCTCGGCAGTGATGTCCGCGATAGGGATGGCCTCCGCCCAGCGGGTGAACCTGTCGACACAGGTCAGCAGGTAAGCCTTTCCGTGGCAGGGTGGCAGTGGGCCGACGATGTCCAGGTGGACATGATCAAAGCGAGAATCCGGAGTGGGGAGTGTTCCCACTGCTGTCGAGGTATGGCGTTGTATCTTAGAGCGCTGGCAAGCTACACATTCGCGTGCCCAGCGTCGGACGTCCCGATTTACGCCCGGCCAGACAAATCTTGCCGTAACCAGTCTTTGGGTGGCTCTAATCCCCGGATGAGACAGTCTGTGCAAGGACTCGAACACATGGCGACGGAGGCTCGCGGGCACGAACGGGCGATTTCTACTGACGCTTGTGTCACAGCAAACCTTGTCCTCGGATCCGGGAACTGGGATCCACTCAAGATTCAGGGCAGTGGTCCGCGGTCAACAGGTGTTTCAGTTCGTCATCTTCACGTTGAGCGGCTGCCAAAGCGGGAAGATCAACCTGTAGTGTGGGCATGATGGCGTTCACAGGATTCCGTGAGAGGGCGTCCGCTACCTCGTTGTCGCCGCCTTTGACGTGGCGGATATCAGTCGTGAACTCTGATATATAGGACATTTGGCGCCGTTCACGTGCTGTGTGCGTTCCACCGTCGGAGCTTAGCGAGCGCAATGCATAAGTAAGCGGCTTGTGGTCGGTGAGGACGAAAAACTCTACACCTTCCAGGAAATGGCGAAAATGTCGTGTGGCAGCGTACACGGCCAGCAGTTCTCTCCCGAAGGTGCTGTAGCGGCGCTCGGTAGGTGTTAGCTTCTTCGAAAAGAAGGAAATCGGGCACCAGATTCCCCCAACGAGCTGCTGTAATACAGCCCCGACGGCTGTATCGGAGGCATCCACCATTACGCTCTGCGGGACACCGGACCTGGGGTATTCAAGCAGTGCGGCGTTTGCCAAAGCGTCCTTGACCTCGCAGCAGGGCCGTAACTAGGGGGGTGTTGAGGGGGTTCTGACACCCCCCGAAATGTTTTCATGCTTTAACTTTTCGGGTGATATTAAAGCATTTACAAGCCTTCGCATCGACCACCAGTGGCCAAAGTTAGCCGTTCTACATATAAACACCCCCCGAAAAAAAATTCCTGGGTACGGCCCTGCCTCGCAGAAGGCTTCTTTTGCTTCTTGAGACCAGGAGAGGGTGTCTGAGCCATTCCGTGAAGTGGCCAGCAGGTCGTGGAGAGGTTGAAGGATCTGGGCGCAGCGGGGAATGAAACGGCGGTAGAAGTTTACCAAACCCAGATATTCCCGAAGCTGGCGCTTGGCGGTCGGCTGCGGAAATCCTTGCACGGCTTCAACCTTGTTGGGTTGAGGAAGAACGCCTGAGGCGGAGATGACGTGTCCAAGAAACGAGAGCTGTCGCACACAAAGCTCGCATTTGGCCATGTTCACGACCACGCCATGCTCCACTAAGCGCTGGAAGACGATGCGCAGATGATTCACGTGCTCTTCCGGAGTGCTGCTGGCGATTAGCAAGTCGTCAAGATAGGCGTGGTAGAAGCTGAGGCCGCGTATAGCACCGTCCATGAACCGCTGGAATGTCTGACCCGCGTTTCGGAGTCCGAATGGCATTCGGAGGAATTCGAAAAGTCCGAAAGGCGTTGCGATGGCGGTCTTCGGGACGTCCTCCGGGGCAACGGGAATCTGATGGTATATGCCCGCACCAGGTCGATCTTCGAGAAGATAGTGGCACCGTGAAGCCTCGTCGTGACATCGTGTATGTGCGGTACCGGGTATCTGTCTGGAGTCGTTACCTGGTTCAGCGCCCTATAGTCCCCGCATGGTCGCCAGTCTCCCGGCGTTGACTTTGGCACCATATGAAGTGGAGATGCCCAGGCGCTCGACGAGGGTCTAATGATCCCTAGGCTCCATCATGTGTTCAAATTCCTGTCGTGCGACCTTCAACTTCTCTGGAGGCAAACGGCGAGGCCGCGCGTGCACGGGTGGGCCGCTGGTGGCGATGTAGTGGCGTACCTCGTGCTTCGCCGCGGCGCTGGCTGGCGGCTGCCTCGTCAACTCGGGAAAATCCTGCAGAATGCGAGTAAAACGTTCTGCACCGGACGGCCCGAGCAGAGTGGGGTTCAGCGGAGGGTGGTGCGAGGGATTGCCTTGCACAGTTGCCTGCGACACGGGATCGTGAAGGCGGCGGTTGCGCACGTCGACGAGAAGGCCGAAATGCCGAAGAAAGTCCGCACCCAAGATGGCGAACTTCACTGCTGCCACGATGAAAATCCACCGGAACGTTCTGTTCAAGCCTAAATCTAGTGGCAGCGAGCGATGTCCGTAGGTGGCGATGGTTGTGTTGTTGACCGCCTGAAGGGGGGGACGCACTGGGGACACGGCGATCGGTGGACCCAACCGGCAACACGCTCACCTCAGCGCCGGTGTCAACGAGGAATCGAAGGCCACTGTCGCGGTCGGTGAGGAAAAACACTGATGGACGACGTTCGGGGGCCTCTGTGACACTGGTCGTCCTCAGTGCCGGCCGCTCCCGTTTCCCGCATAGTCGCAAGGAGGGGGAATGCATTTGCGAGCAGCATTGCCATGCTTCCTGTGATACCAGCAGATTGTCTGTTGCGCTGCTGGGCGCTGGCGCTCCTCGGGAGTGCTGCGGGCCTGCATCGCTGCGACGGTATTGGCGAGGCGGGATATCTGCTCCCGGATGTCATGCAGCGTGGTCCGTAGGCGCGCCGCCGGCGATGTCTGGCTGTAGCGCCGCGACGGACGGCGGAGCGACCGCCAGCACCAGTCCGCGAGCTCGGCGAGTTGAGACAGGCGTTTGTCGGCAGCCGAGGCGAGGACCATGCGCACGTTGACCGGAAGTCGCTGTAGGAACAGCTCGCGAAGCAGTCTGCTGTCGGCATCGGTGGTGGCTGCGCCGGCCGTGTGCAACAGCTGCCGCATGTGGCGCAACAATTGGCTGGGCGTCCGGTCCCCGAGCTCGGTGTCGTGCAGTAGCTGCTGCAGTCGATGAGGCTCTGACGGCGTGAGGCGGCTGATGAGCAGCTGTTTGAGCATTGTGTACGCGTTCTCTGCAGGTGGAGCGACCAGCAGATCGCGTATTTCGCTCGCTATTGCCGGTGGAAGGCTAACGACCACGTGGTGGTACTTTGTTAGCTCAGCGGCAATACGACGAGCGGTGAATTGGGACTCCACCTGCAGGAACCATAGCTGCGGGTCCGCTGTCCAAAACGGCGGGAGCCTGATGTCGACGGCGGAGATGGCCGGTGCGTCAGGGGGGAGTCTCCATGGCGTCGATCGCTTGAAAAAAGGCGGTAAGCCTCGTCCGGGTCACCACTGTTGGGACGCGTGTACGCGCGGGAGAAGCAGACACGACCGCGCGGTGTGGATCCCAAACATCAACTGGTTTTATTCGAGTTCTCTGGAGGTTCCGGAGAGCAGCGGAGGGTGGCGCTTGCCTGGCGGCTTGGCTTGGCTTGGCTGCCGCCACGTGCACATGGAAAAAGTGGCTGGCCGACTACGAGCGCGCCAGCAAGACCAATCGGTGGGATCCCACTCTGATGCTGGCAAACGTCAGCTACTACCTCAGAGGAACGGCCAGTGTGTGGTTCGACACGCACGAGGAGGAGCTGACCAGTTGGGACGTATGTAAACAAAAAATGAAAGACCTTTTCGGAAAGCCTATTGTACGCCAACGAGCCGCTCAGAAAGAACTTTCGTGCCGTGCACAAACCTCGACGGAGCCGTACATGGTCTACATAAAAGACGTCCTATAGCCTTGTGCCCGCAAGTTGACGCCCAAATGCCCGAAGCTGACAAAGTCAGTCACATTCTTAAAGGCATCGCTAATGACGCCTTTTACTTGCTAGTGTACAAGGACTGCTCCACCATTGACGACATCATCAGGGAGTGCCGACGCTTTGAAGAAGCGAAGAGCCGTCGAGTCACCCAGCAGTTCGTCCGGCTCCCTAACACTGCCGCCAAGTCGTCTTGCGAAGGTGTCCAGACCCAGCCGCCGCCCAGTACCAGTGGCGTAGCCAGGGGGTGGCACACCGGGCATGTGCCCCCCCCCCCCCCCCCCCCGAAATTTTTTTTTCGCCATTGCATACAGAGCGAAAAATGACCATTTCAATGAGGTGCCCTCCCCGAAATCAAGGAAGTGGTTCCCCCCGAAAAAAAATTTCTCCAGAAATTTTTTTTCGGCATAGCCAGAGATCGGCTACGCCAGAGCCGATGGAGATGCTGCCTCGATCTCTGGCGTAGCCAGAGATCTACGCCAGAGATCGAGGCAGCATCTCCATCGGCTCCGGAGGCTCGTTCTTACGAGGAGGCCCGCCCGACAGTGTCACTAATTCAGGCCGTCGTGTGCGAAGAGCTGGCGAACGCAGGTATCCAGCCTGTATGTGGGCTTCGCGGCTGTGCCACTACGCAGACCGCTAACCCGTTCATCCTGATCATGCAGGTTTTTGTCCGCATCATCGCCGAGCTGCTCGCGCCTGTGCTTCTGACAGCCTCGCTCAGCTCTGGAAATTTTGTGCCTGCTGCCAACGGAAGCGAACCTTGCGTTTGCCTTCTCCCTGTCGTCGCCCATGCTTCAGGACGTTCGGCAGCGCCTCTACCCCCGCTGTGGATCGTTGAAACCAACCCAGCTGCCCTATCGCCGTCGACAACATCTGATGCGCAGCCTATAAAGCAGCAACCACTGTCCGCCGCGCACTGTGGGCTTCGCGGCTGTGCCACTACGCAGACCGCTAACCCGTTCATCCTGATCATGCAGGTTTTTGTCCGCATCATCGCCGAGCTGCTCGCGCCTGTGCTTCTGACAGCCTCGCTCAGCTCTGGAAATTTTGTGCCTGCTGACAACGGAAACGAACCTTGCGTTTGCCTTCTCCCTGTCGCCCATGCTTCAGGACATTCGGCAGCGCCTCTACCCCCGCTGTGGATCGTTGAAACCAACCCAGCTGCCCTATCGCCGTCGACAACATCTGATGCGCAGACTATAAAGCAGCAACCACTGTCCGCCGCGCACTGTGGGCTTCGCGGCTGTGCCACTACGCAGACCGCTAACCCGTTCATCCTGATCATGCAGGTTGGTAGTCCGTATCAAGCATGTACTAAAAAATCTAGCGATTACTTTTTAGTGCAGCTGCCAAGCCCACAGTGCTGCTTTTCACTTATTTCTGAATGTGTTGATGTCATACGCGCCTTGCTACTACTATCGGGGGGATGTGGAGACAAACCCCGGTCCTGAAAAAAGTCGTCCTCGACGAACTGAGAAAGTTATCTGCAGGCCAGGCCACGCTAATTTCTGAAATTCAAAGCCTGAAAACTCAGCTAACGAGCACCAACAGCACAATTGGCTAATCTAAGCACCCGCCTCACAGACTTAGAAAATCATTGCCAAAATCTTCTAGCTCTCCGAACAGAAGTAGACACCCTTAACTCTAAGACCGGTCAATTAACCCATCGTATGTGCGACTTTGAAGAGCGCCTTGACGACCTCGAAAACCGTTCCCGGCGCAACAACTTAATATTCTACGGTTTTCCTGACGCTAACGCGAAGGAAACATACGCTCAATCAGAACAAATAATCATTAAGCACTGTTTTGAAAGATTCGGTCTTACAGTCGAGCCTAAAGACATAGAGCGCGCGCATCGACTAGGGCGCTACAGCACTGACCGTAAACGACCCATTATAGTAAAGCTTTCATCCTTCAAAACTAAAGAATCTATCCTTTCGAATGGCCCTAAACTAAAAGGCACAAATTTTAGCATTGGCGAAGATTTCACGCGTCCGGTTCGAACTGCACGAAAGCACCTTGTTGCCTTTGCTAGGAGCAAATCAGTACCATTTTCATTACGCTTCAAGACTTTGCATATGGGAGCCCAACGATACATATTCGACAGTGCGGCAGGAATTGTCAAAGCCGTATCGTAGGGATCATGTCGCCGTCAGCAAGCACGCCATCAGCCCCGCACAAGCGCAAGAGCGAACCTTTCATTTTCCGTACTTTATACTAACATACGTAGTTTTCTTCCCAAACGCGTGCTCTTGTCTAATCTAATACAATCATCCGGCAGTAGTGTTCTGATACTAACAGAAACATGGCTCACTGACAACATTTCTGATACAGAGGCACTGGCTGACTTGCCGGACTTTAACATTTTTCGTCATGACCGCAAAAACGCACGTGGAGGAGGCGTACTCATCGCCACTAAAAAAGAACTGTCATGCTCTTTAATCTGCGCATCTTCCCAACTGGAATCAATATGGGTAATGTGCCGTGCCCCTCCCGAAGCAATAATACTTGGCGTATGCTACAGGCCCCCGCGAACTGATCCAGATTTCGCCCGCGAACTTAATGAAATATTATCTCAGCTTACCAATAAACACCCCAACGCACATATTCTCCTCTATGGGGATTTCAACTTTCCCAACATTAACTGGCTCAATCAGGCTCCAACAACTTTAGGAAATAGCGAAGCAAGGGAATTTTCAATGTTTGCCTCAACTTTAATCTTATCCAACAGGTAACCGAACCAACGCGCGTCACTAGTGAATCTTCAAGCATTTTAGACCTGGTACTAACAAACAGCCCCGAAAGCTTAAAATCCATCGCATACTTACGTGAAATCAGCGATCACAAAGTCATTCATACCACATTTAACTTCGTTCCAAAAACTCGCCCCATCTTCCGCAAACCTTTAGCAGAGCGATGAATTGGGCTAGTTGGTGGTGGTTCATGGTTTCTTTGATGCGCTGCAGATGACGAGACGAGGACGCTAGGACGATACAGGGACACAGGACAGGTGGTGGACACAGGACAGGTTTGCGCACCACCTGTCCTGTGTCCCTGTATCGTCCTAGCGTCCTCGTCTCGTCATCTGCAGCGCATCAAAGAAACCATGAATCTTCCGCAAAACAATACATTTGTACGATAAGGGTAACTATTAAAAAATTAATAATGAATTACGAGATTTCCTGCCGCATTTCCAATCCAATCTCTGTTCCCGTTCTCTCAATGATAACTGGCTAACGCTTAAGCACAAGCTAGCCGATCTGACTAATAAATTCATCCCCACGGTGAGTTTTCTTGCCAATAAAAATAAACCATGGTTTTCCAGAAGCTTGAAAACACTTGAAAATAAAAAAAAGCGCCTCTTTCGTACTGCGAAATGGAATGGAAGTGCGTGCGCATGGGAGAAGTACTATGCTGCGGAAGATGCTTATTACTCAGCAATTAGCAAAACGAAAGTGACATTCTATCATAGTGACTTATCTAAAATTCTAAAAACTAACCCTAGAAAATTCTGGGAAGTCATAAACCCACAACTAACACAAGACATCACGCTCACAAACGATAAAGATGAAGTTGTAAGCGACGCTGATTGTGCCGATACCTTTAACATCGCATTCTCATCCGTGTTCACCAAGAAGCCGACGTACCTCTTCCTACTCTACCTGCTACGACATTTGCCATGATGACCCCTGTTACATTTTCTATCGCTCGCATTTCATCCCTCATTGATAAAATAAAACTTTCATCTTCTGCGGGTATAGACGACATTAACTCCAAACTGTTAAAAAATACTAAAGAAACCATTGCAGTGTATTTTTTCTATGCTGTTCTCACTGTCACTCGAAACAGGAATTTTACCAGACGACTGGAAGGAGGGAAAGGTCATTCCAGTCCACAAATCAGGTAACAAACAATCTCCCCTAAATTACCGACCCATTTCCCTAACAAGCGTCCCATGCAAAATCATGGAACATGTCATATACTCCCACATAATGCACTTCCTTGACACTAACAATTTTTTTTCATCCCTCCCAACATGGATTTCGTAAATAATTTTCTTGTGAAACCCAACTTGCTATTTTTGTTCATGACCTACATTTTAATCTCGACCATCACCTTCAGACCGACGCAATCTTTCTCGACTTCGCAAAAGCATTCGATAAAGTACCACATAAACGCCTACTACTAAAACTTGCCCAGTTGAACCTGCACCCCAACATTCTCGCATGGATCACAGAATTTCTTACTAACCGCTCCCAGTTTGTTTCAGTTAAAAGTAACCATTCTAGCTCCCTCCCAGTAACATCCGGCGTCCCCCCAAGGATCTGTACTAGCACCCCTTTTGTTCCTAATATATATTAACGACCTTCCCGTCCATATATCTTCCCATATCCGTTTATTTGCCGACGACTGCGTCATTTATCGCACAGTCACTAACATTGCTGATCAAACTGCCCTTCAACAGGACCTTAATCTTGTACAAGAGTGGTGCGATCTTTGGCTAATGAAGCTTAACCCCACTAAATGCAAACTCGTTTCATTTCATCGCCAGCGCCACCCTTTATCATCCTCATACCTAATCTCTAATTCCACTGTAGAACAAGTTCAATCATATAAATACCTAGGCGTCACCTTATCATCTGACCTTTCCTGGAACGCTCACATCAACAACATCATATCATCTGCAAACAGATCCCTTGGCTATCTTAAACGTCATTTGCATCACGCACCACTAGACATAAAACTTCTCGCGTACAAATCCCTCATCAGATCCAAACTGGAATATGCAGCGCCCATCTGGAACCCGCACCAGGCATACTTAACTAACGAACTTGAATCTGTACAAAATCGTGCCACTAGGTTCATTCATTCTTCATACTCATACGACATAAGCATATCATCCCTAAAACGTGAAATTGACCTTGCTAATCTTTCTCTGCGTCGCCGCATCGCCAGTCTCTGTTTGCTTCATAAATTCTTTCACAGCTCCCTTAATCAAACACCTTACATCATCCCACCAACGCGCATATCTCACCGCACGTCTCATCCTTATTCAATTGCACGCGCACGTGCTCGCACTACTACTTTTGCTGCCTCATTTTTTCTTCGCACAGCAGTGGACTGGAATGGCCTTCCCCGTGACATTGCAGCCATCACGTGTTCATCAACTTTTGCGGACAACGTAACTGCATATTGTTCGTCATGAAGATCACTCTGTAACTTTCATTTGTTAACCCACCCCTTATGTAATACCACCTAACCGGGGTCTTTAAGGTATTAAAGTGAAGTGAAGTGAAGTGAAGTATGTGCCCTAAGTCGTCCCACGGTCAGCCCTGTTTCCTACTACCGCCCACAACTGACCTATCCCAGATACCGTGATCCGAACCAGTGGCGCACACGGGATGACAGGCCGATATGCTTCAACTGCAACGGAAGTAGGCCACATTTCTCGTTATCATAGGCGGAGAGTTTTCATTTTGCCGGAGGGGGCGGGGCCCGGCTTGCTCTTCTTCTACATTGTTCTCCCTGTCGCTTCATATATATATATATATATATATATATATATATATATATATATATATATATATATATATATATATATATATATCGAGAGAGAGCATGTCCGCCTCCTAAATTCAAGAATATAATTAAAGACTTTAATACCACCTTATTCTCTTTCGCGCCTACACCGCGATATCAGTATGAATATCTCTTGTGATGACTCCCGATTTATTAAATGCGAATGCATTTCTTAGCCGCGCTATGTCAGGCGGCGTTGTCCGGCGTTGTACGGCGTTGTCCGCGGAGGAGGAGGATAGGTGCAGTGCTTCGCCGCTCCTTCTCTCGCCGTTCGCTCTCTCTCCTCCCTGCGCCCCACTCTCCCGTCCGCTCGCGCCTCACTCCATTTTTGCTCACTCTCGACCGTTCGCTGGCTGGGCGCCTCTGAAGGCGATGGCAGAAGTGGAGAGGAGGAGCGCGCTCTGGTGCGTGAGGGCGCTCGCATCGTGGCAGCTCGGCGGAGCTGCCGCGATAAAAAAAAAAAGAGGCGCTGCGCCATGCTCCCGACCGGGCTGCAGAAATTAGGCGCCTTTTCCTTCTTCGAACCACAACCACCATATATAAATGGAGTGAAGGCGCGCGCGAAATGCATTCGCATTTCCTCACGATTCCCTTCGGGGAGGTGGGGGGCATTTTTTTTTCAACTTACACAAAGACATCGATCCTCCTCGCAACGCTTGGCTCAAAGCGAAAAAATGCCGTATAGGCTGTTACTCGGTGACTGCATCACATAAAATCGATTCCCACAATGAGTGGGACCCGCCTATTTTCTTTATTGACATGCATTACTCTGCTAAAACATGCACCAGATATAAGACAGTGGTCTAATGCTGGTACAGGAATCTTTAATCTTCAATTTTTGTTGGCCAAATATAATTCTCAGGTGGTATAAAATACAATTTTCTACCACTATAGGAACACTAAGAGGTCGCCTCAGTTGTCTGTTAACACAACATATTCTGCGCATATAAATCTCTTTGCGGGGAATTATTAACTGAGTGTTTCACTTGTCACTGGTCCATGATCGGAATTTTAAAAGCCTGAAGTGAAAAAGCGGGTATAAACCAGCCCCCCTTTGAAATAAATAGCTGCCAAACAGGAGGCCAATAAACACTCGTTGTCAATGGACGGGGACCTAAGCCAAGCTCTTAAAAAATATCCCGGGCAGGCGCCGGGGGGGGGCTCTGCCCCCCCCCCCCTTGTGAAGCCATCCGGCGGGGGGGGGGGGGGCGAGCCCCCGAGCCCCCGCGAACTCTCCGCCTATGCGAGTCGTTATTGTCGCTATCGTCGGCCTCGTGCACCATACCATGCAGAGGACACTCGATCCTCCCCTTTCACGCCCACGAGGATCCACCGAATCACGACCGCTCGCCGTCACCACAGAACCAGCGACGTCCTCGTTCACCTGTGCCCCGTCGCTCACCTTCACCTTTCCCCCCGCCGTCCCTCCTCGGAAAACTGACCAGTGCAGCTCCCGGAGGTGATGCTGCATTGACCTACCGACCCGGAAATCCTCTGTTGACGCTGGCTACCCGACAAAACCTTTTGGACGTAGAGGTAGATGGCGTGCCTGATTCGGCACTCATCGACACAGGTGCCGAATTATCAGTCATGAGCGCTCACCTTTCTCGCCGTCTCCGTAAAGTTCTTACGCCCGCCTCATCGCCTGTTGTTCGTGTAGCCGATGGCGGTACTCCTACTGTCCTTGGAATGTGTACTGCGCGTGTGAGCTTCGATGACCACAAGACCCCAGTTCTCTTTGCTGTTCTAGACGAGTGCCCCCCATGACCTCGTCCTCGGCCACGACTTTCTGAGCACGCATTCAGCCCTTGTCGACTGTTCTTCTGGTCTGTTACAGTTAGAACTTCCTGCTATGCCTGACCTCACCACCGCGTCGCCACCACATTTATGTGTGGTCCAGTTTGTTCGCCTGCGCCCAGGCACAGCGACTTATATACGTCTCACTTTACCCCAGACCGACCGGTACGTGACGGCGACTACCTGATTACCCCTTCCTTGGACGTTCTTCTGACGCGACGTGTAGCTCTCCCTCACTCACTTGTGACTGTTTCTGCGAACCACGCATGCATACCTGTGCTGAATTTTGGATGTTGCGCACAATTGCTTCCCGAAGGTATCACGCTGGGCACTATATCACCTTTATACGCACATGACCCTGGTTGCCTGGCCATTGATGCCCCACAGCCGCCTTCAGGTAGCCCCGCTACTAGCACAACACTTGATGACTCGTTCGACAACATGATTGCCCCGGACCTTTCCCCTTCTCAAAGCCAGGACCTACGCCTTGTGTTGGCGTTATACCGCGACATTTTCGACTTCGCTTCACCCAACTTGGCCAAACATCTCTGGTGACCCATCAAATCGATACCGGGGACGCAAGACCCATTCATCGACGTCCTTACCGTGTCTCTGCGACCGAGCGCCGCGTCATTCAAACAGAAGTCGACAAGATGCTCGCTAAGGACATCATCGAGCCATCTTCGAATCCTTGGGCGTCGCCTGTGGTTCTTGTAAAAAAGGAAGACAACACCTGGCGGTTCTGCGTCGACTACCGGCACCTCAACAAGATCACCAAGAAATACGTCTATCCTTTGCCGCGAATAGACGACGCCCTTGATTCTCTTCATGGCGCACGGTACTTTTCCTCCATAGACATTCGGTCGGGCTATTGGCAGATTGCTGTCGATGAAAATGATCGGGAGAAGACCGCCTTTGTTACACCGGATGGTCTCTACCAGTTTAAAGTCATGCCGTTTGGGTTGTGTAACGCGCCAGCAACATTTGAGCGCATGATGGACTCCCTACTTCGGGGTTTCAGATGGTCTACAGTAAACCATGAATGTCCATTAGATGTCCATATAATGTTAGTTTCTGGAGATTCAGTACATCTAGTGGATATCCACATTTCTCCAAATTACATTTCACAGATGTACTATAGATCATCTAAAATGCATCCAGATCACGCTGTCAGTACGTTGTATGGATATCAAGGCTGGATGTCCTGTACATTTAAAAGATCTTCATTAAAATTATAACATAACGATTCGCAACAGCTACTTTCAGGTTACAGGAGTACTAGCACTCAGCATAAGTATTGTGGTCTACAGTCTGTCAAGAGTTCATTTTTGAGAGCCATAATTAGGTGCTCTTCAAAGCCACTAGGCGTCATGCAGATGTGAGTATTTAAACACTAATTACGACTCTCAGAAATTAACTCTCGACAGACTGTAGGCCACAATTCTTTTCGCTGAGTGCTCACTACTCTTGTAACCTGAAAGTAACTTTCGCAAATCGTTATAATTTTCACTATTTATAAAATACTGAAGGTGTCCGACTTTGGCATATAAGAGCAGTTATGTTGTGCTGCCTCCTATAGATATACAGAGCACAGAACAGATCTCACATTGTTCCTTTTATTCAAGGAAATATAGCACAAAACAACCACGATAATAACATGTTAAATGCAGAAATACTCTTCTCAGGATATTCCAATGTGCTGTTACACAAAATGAGTGCGCAATGCAATGCTCTGAAAGGTTAGTTACACAAACGTAAGTATACACTATAACTGGCTAAATGACTAGAGAATCAAGCGAGTCAAAAGCAACAAGACACATTAAAAGTTAACCCATTCAATGCAATGCTGTAAATGGTCAGTCAACATACAACCACAAGAGTACATCTTACTTACAACAAAACTGGCTTAATGACTAAAGAACCAACTGAGTGAGTCAAAAGCAACACGGCGATATCACAAAAGTGAGCTTGTGCACCGGCTGAAAACTAAGTTGTCTAAACTAGTAACAAGTCTGCCTTCAACATTTCACAAAGCAGTCCCAACACAAATCCAGAAAGGCACTGGCCTTCCTCAGCCGAATGGGCAGTGTGCTTGTATGTCGCAGACGGGCAAGTTGAAAGGCTCAGTCCAATGGCTCGCTGCCTGAAAAAGTAGAAAGTAAAAAAAAAGCCTTTCTGTAGCTCTTACAAACAATTGCAAGCACTGTAATACCAGGTGTCTAGCACGAGGATAATTTGCACTACTCCAATACATGAGATATGCCTGCTTCAGCATAACCCTACACACAGCCAAATGTTCCTGTGATGATGATGATGGTTTATTAGAGCATAGCGCTATGGAAGATGGTTCAGTGAAGGACTCCAGAAAGTTTAGCCACCAGAGTCCTTGTATAGGCATGCAATGCTCGATACACAGGTTTTTCTAATCTCGAAATTAAACTGCTATGACAAGAAAGTTGTTGCAATGCTTTTTCTATTTTATCCCTTAAAGTGGCTCTAATGCAAAACACATACAATGGAACCTCAATTATATGACTTTGAAGGTGCATGCAAACATAGACACAAGAAAGAAGTCAAGACACCCCAAATGTCGACTAGCCACTGAAGAGGCACACAGAGCCGAAGAAGAAAGAAGGCACGAAAACTTATCTGCACATGCCCATGCAATAGGCGAACCAGGTATTTTAGTTGTTAGTTCAGTTGTTGCTCTTCAGTTAGTCGGTGTTTGTGGTGTCTTCACTTCTTTCTTGTGTCCATGTTTGCACGCAGTCTTTTAGAATGAGTGCTTACCAGATCAGCTCTCTATTATTCTAAGCTTCAATCTGGAGATTTTTATTAAGGAATGGAATGCAGGAAATCTTTAGTGATAAAAACCCCACTTTAGGCACACGCAAGCACCTTACATTTTATCATGTCACGGAATCTGGTGTACGTTTGTCAGAGCGCCGCCTATCAAGCAGTCGTTTTTGATGTTTGCCAACTTCTAAAGCCTTTTCAGTGAGAGTAAACATCTTGGTAATGAAAAGCAACACTTCAGTACCACAGCTTAGTCAATCATATTTGTATATTTATCTAACTGAAGCTTTCATGTGCTGATGAGCTTACTAGAATCCCCTCAGTAAACATGTTGATACTTGGAAATCTAATATGAAAAATGCTCCCATTTACCTTTTCGGATGCACATCTTGCAGGCGTGTGACGAAGCCAGTCTTCAATGGCGGTTTCAACGGCAAAGTTGTTGCACTTATGCACAGACGTTACTGCATCTGTAATTAGAAAGCACGCGCAAAATGTCTGGTGTCAGAATCTTGTCTAGTGTGCACTGGGAAGTATCATAATTTTCAGAAGGCGCTAAAATTAATATTTTGTGAAGGCCGCTGTTAGAATTGCCTGCACACTAATGAATACGGGAGATCATACGTATATCACCTACAATGCATTTCGAAAGATGAAGACCTTTGAAAGCATTCTTTTCCTTTCGCCCGTTCCACGAGAACGATGATGCGAGTTTGTCGGAGAGCACAGTTATAATACCCTCCGTGTACATGACTGGATTTGGCCCTCCAATGCTTGCAAGTTGTTCAACCTGCAAGTCAAGGTTACCGAATTTCAAATGTAGAAAACAATTTCAGAAGCTGTATCTTAAGTTTTATGCAAATTTCTTGAGCAAATTTCTTATTAGAGTGATATCACAATGAGGCGTGCTGTAGTGCCGAGGCTCCGAATAATTTCGACCACTTGGGGCTCTTAAAGTGTGCATCTCAGTGAATGTACACGGGCCCCTAGGAATCGAAATGACACTGCCACAGCCGCAATTGAACCCGCGTCTAACGGGCTAGCCAAGCGCACTAACCACTGTGCTCAACTTTGTCCAACTCAGCTTTGGCATGCTGGGGGAAGAGAACAAGCAAACGCTCACAACCAAACAACTTAAACCACAACTACAGCCGTGACATACAACGAAAAACGAACAAAGCAAGCAATATGCGGTACCACGAGAGGATCTACTAAACTAAGCTAATCAAGGCAGCTACAAACCATTACAATAAGGAAACGAAGCAGAAGCAATGAGGGCGAATTCACCGAGGCATGCACAGCAATAGGGAACTGTGCCTTTAGGAAAACGTGACTGCGAAATAAACACGGAGGAAGAAACATTTAGGAGGTGCAACTCAGCTCCTTCAGGCGACCAGATAACGTCACATTATTGCCGGAGAGCCCCTTCATGCTGGCGGCGTCTAGCGGCAGAAAAGGGAATTGCCGCCGTTTCGGTTTTCGAGGGAACCGGTCGCGCGCGTTGCTCGCGTTCCGCCGCAGTCACGGAGCGTGGACGCGTAGCGCGTTCGGCCGCGTTCGTTTCTTGAGCCACTTTTTCTCTACAATACTTGCGCCCGCTGTTCAATGTTTCAACAAAACACCTGCGTCCCATCTTA
>JALIZH010005822.1:0-20712 GCA_030522465.1 Rhipicephalus appendiculatus | reverse complement strand
GAAGACGGATGATGGACCTAGTGTAACTGGTGTTCCCAACATTCGCATATATGGACACTTGCTGTCTTCTAGAACTAATGGTAAATGTTCCACGTTTTCAGTTTATTCCCACTTTCGCATGTATTGTTACTACATATCCGCAAAAAAAAATATTTACTTGCGCAACTGGAGTGGCTGTGAGATAAAAAGGGTTAAAATCTTCCCTTAAGATAGTGTGTCCAAAGCAAACAATACAGTTCGTTCTCGAACTTACCTGACCACCAACAATAACGCTGGAATCTTCGATGCCACAATTAAAAATTCCGATGCCCTTTACTACTGATTAGCTTATACGATGACAGACGAATGTGCGCGCGGCTATCGTCGCACTTTGAGCGTCGTTTTTTTACTGGGCACCAGGTCCCCCAATGAAGAGTTTGATCAACACGTCTGCGATTTATTGTATTTGGACACTATCGACCGGTTTTTGCCGCTGCCGTCATGTCCCGTATATATATATATATATATATATATATATATATATATATAAAGGAAAAGAATTGTAAACTTAAGGGCTCGTTTGCTTTGTTAAACACAGTATTAATCAGAACAGACAAAGATACCAAGGAAAGTATAGGGGAAGCTATTAGAAGTAATTGTAATGTAAATCTGAAGAAAGGAAAGTGGACGAAAAGATAACTTGCCACCGGCAGGATCCGAACCTGCGACCTTCGAATAACGCGTCCGATGCTCTACCACTGAGCTACGGTGGCGGTCATCCCCCCGTCCACTTTATAGGGTATATATGTGTACTTAAACGTGGGAGCGTCAGCCAGCGCCGCCTGTTGCCATTACGGCGAGTGTGGAACACTCTTTTTTGCCTGTGGGCGTCACGTAGTACGTGATCTTATTACGAGCGGGCAGCTGACTAATAATCCCTCGCATACCACCTGAAGGCATCAAGTCTGCCAGAACGAGACCCTCGTTATAAATGAAGGAAAGAATTGTAAACTTAAGGGCTCGTTTGCTTTGTTAAACACAGTATTAATCAGAACTAACAGACAAAGATACCAAGGAAAGTATAGGGGAAGCTATATATATATATATATATATATATATATATAGTAATGATAAAGAGCGGCAACGGAGCTTTGGCTCTCGCGCTCGACTAGCGTGAGAAGCAGAAGAGAACGAAGTCAGAATAGAACAGCCGGCCTAGTGAACAGGCGTTGCGTCTATTTCTCTGTCTAGTACATTACAATGGCGCAGTCGTTGGAGACGAAGCCTTAAGGCAGAAACCGCCTGTGCTCGTCCGTCTTCAGCCTTGCGGAGCCGTCAGTCCAGGAACGCCGCACTCGCTTCCTAGGGCATGGAAACCGCAAAGCCAGCCGCCGCAGGAAGCACCGCTCGGCACAGACGGCGTCCAAGCCTCCTCGTCACTCGCTTTCCTGCCGGCGTTACCATCCGGGGAAGGCGTCCAGGCCTTCTCGGCGACTCGACGGTACTATCACCACAATTCAGTGACTCATGACATCGCCGCGCTGATTGCTGCGACGACAAGATATTCCGCGTCCACCGTCAATAATGCTCCAGGCGGCTCACCCGACGATGCTGCGAGAACCATCCGTGAAGCCGCGCGCTTGTCCCAACAACTTCAGAGCTTCGCGCCTTCGAACTGTGGGGTCTCAACCGCCGGCGTGAGTACCACGGCCCCCCGCCTTCATCGCAGTCATCGCCCCTGGTTCCTCCGGCTCCTCACTCGACCTACCCACGGACGTCATGCGGGCGACGTCCTTGCTTGCCCAGGAGCTAGACCGTTTCGCCGTGCGAACTTCCGGATCCTTGCACTCCACATTGCCATCAGTGGTTGCATTGGAACTGCCGGAGTTCCGAGGATTTCAGGACGATGCCGTCCTGTGGATCGAAACGGTAAACGCTCTCGGCTCCCGCAATGCCTGGCCGGACCATCGGAAATGGCTGGTGGCCATCGACCGCCTTCGCGATGCGGCCAAAGCCTGGCACAACTACGAAGGCGTCAGACAACAATCTTGGCCAGAATGGTGTGCCAGGTTAACGTACGTATTTCGCCCGCTTTCCCATGCCTCCGACCCTCTCCCAGTCGACCCAGGCTGTACCGCGGATGGGAGCCTCTGCGACTCACCACTTCGATAGTGCACCTCTCGGCACCCTAGCTCGGGAAGGACATCGTTCCTACGGTGCAGCTCGGGCCCCTATCATCCTGCCCTCCCTCGGTGACCAAGATCAAGGGCGCCGTGACGATAGTGTAGCTGTGCCCTGCACCAACGTGCCCTCCCTCGGACCGCAAGGTCATGTGGGGCACGAGCTCGACGGGCCATCGGTACCGTCCAGCCCCACGACAGAATGCTTCTCGGGCTGCCTGAAACCTGACGTCGGACGCCGCTCTTGCACTCAATTGCTTGTCTCCGCCTCTGCGCCGGAACACGGCGCCATACCATCACTAAGAAAGGCCGAGATCCCTGTTCGTCCAGCGCAGTTGAAGGAGCCGGCCCCAGATTCGCCTTCGCTTGAGCACCTACAGACATCTTTTCCGGTGCTTGACTCGCCTTTCACGGAGGTACCGGAAGCACAAACCACTGAGCTCGCAGACCCACCGGAGCAGCTTCTGTTGCTTCGAGCGCATTGCTTGAACAAACGCGCACCCGATCACCTCACCTCGAGGGACAAAGTTCTCAGGGTCAAGCGTAAGAAAGTAGCCCGGTCACTAATCCTAGAGCCTGTAGACGGACCACCTTCTACACCGATGAAGCCCGCGCTAGAACGCCCAGCCAAGGCACCCGGTCTGCCCTCTGGGATGCTGTTTCGGCAACCTTCCTTCAGCGTTCCTCGTCAGCCGCTGACTCTGCGACACACCCGCAGCCCGCTACCAGCTGTATGTTTAGCACCTGCCGACAAAAAGTATCTGCATGGCCGAGACCGACCACAGCGATGCAGCCAGTCTCGACCCCCTGATACACTTCTCGGAGATTCCCGCACCAAATCGCAGCGTGGCCGAGGCCTGCAGCCACAACGAGGCAGCCGATGTCGGCCGCCTGAGTTTTCGGCACTTCTTCAATACACGGCATGGCAAGCAAAAGAACGACCACCCAGGCACAGCCAGTGCCGCCCACCAGACCCACTTACGGCAGATCCCCAAGCACAGTCCCAACGTGGCCGGGACCGACCTTTGCGATGTAGCCAGTGCCGCCCCCCAGAAGCATTGTCGGAAGTGGTGGCACGCTCGCAGTCATGGCCGAGTGTAATGATAAAGAGCGGCAACGGAGCTTTGGCTCTCGCGCTCGACTAGCGTGAGAAGCAGAAGAGAACGAAGTCAGAATAGAACAGCCGGCCTAGTGAACAGGCGTTGTGTCTATTTCTCTGTCTAGTACATTACAATATATATATATATATATATATATATATATATATATATATATATATATATATATATATATATATATATATATATATATATATATATATATATATATATATATATTAATACGTAGATTATGAAGAGTCTGGCTTCGGTTGCCGTAGAACAAAATAGGAAAAATATATACGCTTCTAAAAAACTGTTTATTGGTGACGTTTCGATCGGAGACCGATCTTCATCAAGACTCTTGATGAAGATCGGTCTTGATGAAGTCTTGATGAAGATCGGTCTCCGATCGAAACGTCACCAATAAACAGTTTTTTAGAAGCGTATATATATATATATATATATATATATATATATATACATATATATATATATGTATATATATACATATATATATATATATATATATATATATATATATATATATATATATATATATATATATATATATATATATATATATATATATATATATATATATATATATATATATAGTATATATGGTAGAGACAGAGACAGCAGCCTGGTTGTTCTATTTCTGACCTCGTACTTCTCTTCCTCGTGTTGGTTGAGCACGATGCCCAAGCTCCCGCTGCCGCTCATCGTCATCCCACTCGGCCATGACTGCCAATGAGCGAGGCCGCCGACAATGTCTCTGGCGGTCGATGCTGGCTGTGTCGTTGTGGTCGGTCGCTACATCGCTGGGGCTTGACTTGGTGCTCTTCGGATGACGCCTCTGGTGGACGGCACTGACTACATCTCGGTGGTCTGTCCCGGCTAAAAAACAAGTGCCTAACTAATGTATTTTTAATGAAAAATCTGTATTGCATAAAAAGAACACCCTGTATATATAGGTGGGGTTGTGGTGATAGCGGCTTGTCTGGCCCAGCTGACGGACATTCTGGGGGGCGACACTGGCTGTGTCGGGGTGATCGCTGACAGCCTCTGTCGCGCTGGGGCCTACCGCGGTGAGCGGCAGAACACGACGCTAGCAGCTGGTACATTTTCCGCAACATCGGGCCAAGTTTCCGCACTGCTGTGTCATCAATGCCCACTACTTTAGCGCCGCGCACATGTGACTTTAGCGCCAGCAACAAAACTTCCAAGTACTTTGGTCGTAAAGGAGTGACGCTTAAATCGCAGTGGCATGTCTTCAATGTCTGCAGCCGAGTTGGTCTCTCGGGCCTTCATCGGAGAGACATCATTGAACAGCATGGGAATGCCTCCGCAAGTGCAAGTGCTTCCTGGTGTGTGATTGCGATACACTAGACCCACCGAATCCGGAGTCATAGATGTGGCGACTTTGTGGAAGCCCACAGTGAGGCCATCGGTGCGCATAGACTGGACTGGCAGGTTTCCTGTACCAGCAGTTTGGTTCTTGCTCAGCGCAAGGCGACCACCTGCGCATTCGGCAATGACTGCACTGAACTTCGCGTACGTAGCTCTGGCACACCTGAGGGCATATTAATGTTGATCGTTGGCATGGGCTCCCCCCGGCTTCTCAGCGTGTAGCATGTTCATAATTAGTGGAGTGGTGATGGGCTTCCGGCTTGCGCCATCGACGTAGAGACGGTCTTGGTCTCACGCATGTAAAGTCAGGAAGTGGGGCGCGAAGTGGGGTTTGGATCCTCGGCCGCGAAGCCCACCTTGCGGCCGATGTCGGTGTCTGTCACAGGGCGTTCCGCGAGGCGTGCTGTGAAGGTGCTGCAGGACAGAGCTGTACCATCGTGCCGGGGTCTCTCAGGAGCTCCAAATCCGAGAGTAGGCACGTGGGTTCAGGGCACAGCTGCACCATCGTGACGGCGAGCTTGACGATCTCGGTCATCGAGGGAGGGCAGGTTTGTGGACGCCTGAGCTGCACCGTCGAGGTGCGTGGTAGTGGCTTGGTTGGCGGGTAGGGGGTCACAGGCATGCAAAAGGGGACGAAAGATATTTATTAACTTCGCACACCATTAAGACCAGGACCTCTGCCTGACGCCTTCGTAGGCATTCCATGCCTTGGCGGCATCGTGAATGTGGTCGATGGTGGTCATTAGCCATTTTCGATTGTGCGGCCAGGCATGGAGGGTGCCGAGAGAATTAAAGGTCTCGATCCACCGGAATACGCCATCTTGGAAACCCCTGAACAGCGGCAGTTCCCATGGAGTCACTGATCGTAATGTGACTGGTGAGGACTCGCAAATTCGCACCGCGAACCGTTCTAGCTCCTGGGCAAGCAAGGACATCGCCCTCATAGCGTCCGTGGGTTGCTCGAAGGAGGAGCGCGACGAGCTAGGGGCGATGTCCGTTCAGAGAACGGGGCCCCCGGTACTCACTGCAGCGGTTGAGAATCCGCAGTGTGAAGGTGCCAAGCTGTGAAGCTCTTGGGACAAGCGCGCGGCTTAGAGTATGATCCTCGCTTATTGTCGGGTGAAGAACCTGGAGAACCATTGGCGGCGGCTACGGAATATGTAGTCGTCCCAGCAATCAGTGCGGCGATGTCCCGAATCATGGAAGCGTGGTCGACACCATAAATGGAAGCGCCGTGGGAGCACCGTCGTGTCGCCGAGGAGGCCTGGACGCCTGCCCTGGACGGTGCTTGTAGCACCGGCAGGTAAGCGGGTGCCGAGGAGACTTGGACGCCGTCCTCGTCGAACTGTCCTTCCTGTGGCGGAAAGCTTGTCGATTCCATGCACTATTAAGCGGGAACGACCTTCCTTGACTGGCGGTTCCGTAAGGCCGTAGACGAGCGTGCGTGCGCGTGTGTGTGTGTGTGTGTGTGTGTGTGTGTGTGTGTGTGTGTGTGTGTGTGTGTGTGTGTGTGTGTGTGTGCGTGTGTGCGTGTGTGCGTGCGTGCGTGCGTGCGTGCGTGTGCGTGTGTGCGTGTTTAAAAGCCGCAATGAAAAACAATTAAGAACATTTTTTCCCAAGCACGGATTCGAATGTGCGACCCTTCGCTCCACAGCGCGTGGCGTTAGACGACTCGTTCACGGCGAGTAGACCCTTTAGCGTAGTAACGGCGAGCTGTTGATATACACCATTTACAGCTGCCGGTACACAGAGCTCGGAATTGAGCACTGCCCGCGGGCTCGAACCTACCCGAAAACCCTGGCCGGGCCGGGTCACGTAAAGTAGTCTTCATGGCGGGCCTGGGCTGGGCTCGGGCCTGAAGCTGTGGGCGTAGGGCCGGGCCCGGGTTTGAGATGGCGGGCTCTAGTCGGGCCGGGCTTTTACTTTGCTCAGTTCATCAGATTGTTCCACTTACGTTGCGCATACATATATTTTCGACATACTGTATCTCGAAAAGAACACTTTTAGTATGCGGGGCAAGCTTTTGGAGAAATTTTATGAGGCACAATTACTAAACTTCTTTTTCTTCTTCCGTACGAATCTTAAACTGAGGTCGGCGCAGCGAGCAATGGAAAGCAAAATTATAGGTGTAACCTTAAGGGACAAGAAGAAAACACAGACGGTCAGGGAACAAACGGTTCTTAAGGACTTCTTAGTCGAAATCAAGAAGACGAAATAGACTTGGACAGGGGCGCGTAGTGCGTAGGCAAGATAACCGCTGGTCATTAGCACTAACTGACTGGATACCAAGAGAAGGCCAAGGCGCGACGGGGAGGCAGAAAGTTGAGGGCAGATGAGATTAAGAAGTTCGCGGTTAATATATTCCCACGCGCGTCTCTTATTTTCACTTTTGCTTTATCGGCTTTCGTCCACAAAGACTGTCAGCAATGCTCAGCGCGAATCACGCCTGATTTTTTTAGACGCTTCGCGATTATTGTAGATCGTTTTGTTAAGACTGCGCGCAAGACGCGAACACTCGAGCTTATTCCAGAGCTTGTGCGACAGCCAGGGATAAGGCTGGAATAATAATATTATCTGGGCTTTTACGTCCCAAAACCACGATATGATTATGAGACGCCGTAGTGGAGGGCTCCGTCCGGAAATTTTGACCATCTGGTGTTTCTTTAACGTGCATTGACATCGCACAGTACACGGGCCTCTACCATTTCGCCTCCATCGAAATGCGACCGCCGCGGCCAGGATTGAACCCGCAACCTTTGGGTCAGCAGTAGGGCTGGACTATTCGATGACACGTACAAATGCCGACACGCTTCTCCGCTTGTCAGTTGGTCGACGGCCAACGCTCTGTTCGCCGCTCTCAGTGCCAGTGTGTATTGCTGTAATCTGACTTTCCGTTTACTGGCCACAATTTCGGCCAAATAAACAGTTTCATCTGGGACATACCCACTGCTGCCTTCCTCAACGTCACGGCCACGTGACATCTGGTGGAGGTGCTGCTCCTTTCTTTTACCGGACGCCCCCGCCAAACCGTGAACCCAGCCCAAATCGTGACGAAGACACCTACCCCATCATGGACAGTCGAGCCAGCCGCATACTGAAAGGACTCCCCACGCAGCACGGACTCTTACCGGACAAGCCAAAAGCCACGGCGACGAAGACGACAGGCACGATGACGGCCGCTGTGTCCCCTGCAACGATCGTGATCCAGCCATCGAGAGAGCCACCGACTTTTCATGGATCGCCAAGAGGGGACCCCGAAACCTGGATAGAGACGTACGAACGAGTCGCGACCTTCAACGACTTCGACTCTGACGAAAAACTGCGCCGCGCCTACTTCTACCTAGACGACACCGCGGGGACGTGGTTCGAGAACCGAGAATCCACGTTACAAACCTGGGATATCTTTCGGAAGACGTTCCTAAACATGTTCACCAGCGTGGTCTGCAAGAAACGGGCCGCAGCTATGCTGGAGACCCGTGTGCAGCTGCCCAATGAAAGCATTGATATCTACACGGAGGAGATGAATCGCCTGTTTCGACACGGCGACCCCAGTATGCTCGAAGAGAGGAAAGTCAGGTTCCTAATGCGGGTTGTGAAACAAGAACTCTTCGCTGGCTTGATAAGAAACCAGCTGAAGATGCTCGCCGGATTCGCTTCCGAAGCCTCGACAATGAAGAAGACGCTCGAGATGCGGACACGGAAATACAACCGCTGCTTCTTGGCTACAAGCAACGCCGACATCCAATCGCTAGGAACCGCCGACTTGCGTGAGACGAACCGAGCGATCGTGCAAGAGCAGCTGCGAAAATTTCTACCTTCAGCGCCGCCTCAAGTGGATTCCATCGCTGACGTCGTACGCCAGGAGATCCAGCAATCACTGGGCGTTCCGCAGCCTCCAGAGCTGAAGCTGCAAGCCATGAGCTATGCTGCTGCAGCCCGCCATCACGCTCCTCCTCCACGTCCACGCAAAGACACGGCATCGCCGCAATACCGTTACCAGACACCGCCGCCGACGCCACCGACGCCATACCGCCCACCGAAGCAATACCGCTCACCTGCCGGCCAGCGCAACGCTCCGAGGAAGACCGACGTTTGGCGCGCCCCTGACCACCGACCACTCTGTTACCACTGCGGCGAGGCCGGCCACACCTACCACCGCTGCTAGTACCAACAGATGGGGCTTCGCGGTATCGCCGACAACGCGCCTCGTCCACAGCGGGGTGAACGACCACAAGACATTGCCGACTACCTCGCAGGAGATCAGTGGACACCCCGACGACCTTCCCGCTCGCCGTCACCCGGCCGCTACATGTCACCGCACCGCCGGCAGCACACTGGCCCAAACCGGGGCCGGTCGCCTAGCCCGTATCCGGGAAACTAAGGGCAGCAACCGATGGAGGTGCGGTTGCTGTACCACGAAATTCCGAAGATCCTCCGCGGCCGCCGACGACGACAACGCAAATAAACCTGCAGAACACGACGCGAAGCAGACGAAGCCCTGCCGACGAAACGTCGCAGACCGACGAAGACGTGGCGACGAAACATGGAAGCAGCGCAACAAATCGACGCAGCCGTGATCCGACGCCGCGACCCAACCGCAACGCACGACGACGAAGCAATGACCTCGACGTAATATTCGACGGCCACAACGTCACCGCTCTCGTCGACACTGGAGTCGACTATTCCGTCGTCAGTGGGCCTTTCGCGACGATGTTGAAGAAAATGAAGACTGCTTGGCAAGGCCATGAAATCCGCACCGCTGGGGGGTCATTTAATAACGCCGGCTGGTGTTTGCACAGCAAGAGCCACCATCAATAACCGGACTTGTCCCGCCAGCTTTCTAATCCTACAGCACTGCTCCAAGGATGGGATACCTGGGATGCACTTCCTAAGTAAACAAGGCGCCGTCAGCGACCTAAGGTCTAAGTCGATAACACTAACCTCAGAAAAAGCGCTGCCATCCCAGATGACACCTGGGAACCATGCACTGGCCGTGACGTAGTCGGCCTACTCGTCAACAATTACTATCATGTGACCACGAGAGCCAGTGACGTCAGTGGCCAGCTTTTGCTATGTTGTCAGTGCTGCTGTTTCGTCTGCTGTGTTGAGAGCTGCGAGTGCTTGTTCTCTCGATCGACAAACTACGTTACTTATCTCGTGCAGCGATGGACGAAGGAGCTGGGAGGAGTGTAAAATTAAGTAAGGAAAGCTCGATTCCCTTCGCGAAAATCGCAACCTCGCGTATCTCGCCGGTGGGTGCGATTTTGTTCTTGTCGTCGTCCAACTGAGCCGACGTTTTCCGTGAGACATGGAGCAGCCGCAGCACCAGGCGCGCTGAAACGTTTTCGCTCCGATCATTTGTAAAGTAGCAGGTTGAGAAGTGACGAGGGAAGCAGTGAAATCACCACACTGACGCTCTGTAACAGTGTGTATGTGTAACATGTAAGTGGCGTGATGTACGCTTTGCCGACTCGTATGTAGACCACGCAACACTGCGCTGCGTTCTTAAGACATACGAATTCCACGTACGCCCGTTGGAGTGCCGAAGCAGTTATCTTTCCACTATGCAGTACAATCCCGGCAGTAGAGAGCTTGAGTTCGTCGGTAGACTTGGTAGACTTCCTAACGTTTGCGGATACCGGGTAACCGTAAAGTCCCTGAATATAGAAAGTAGCGACACTCTCCTCCATATACTCTCTCATCAGGCCAATCCTCCTCCCCCAACAGGCCGAGCCTCCTCTACATCCTCTCCCAAACGGCCGCAGTGCGGGCGCCGGCCATATAACCCAGATCTGGCCACTTTCCTATCAAGAATGCTATGGCACGCTGATAACAGGCGCGATGTTCGTTACCTTTCCCGGGCGGGAGAGGCCGGAGAGGAGGGCGCGCGGCGCGGCGGCTCGGTTTAAAGAAAGACGGTACTTTCCAAAAGATATCCAGGGACTTTAGGTTGGATGGATGGATGGATGCTATGAGCGTCCCCTTTATAACGGGGCGGTGACATGTCTGCCGCCAGGCTCGAAATGCTCGAAAGGCTTTTTAAGTTGGCCTAGTGCCTTATTTACATGGATTGAATCTATGTTATTATAGCAAAGAAAAATATAAATTTACGGTCCATCTCTCTGCCTCTTAAGGCAGAATGACCTTATTTTCCCCATTCTTCATATTTGTCCTTTATCTCTACTTTTCTGCCATCAATACTCTAACCGTCTCTTACTTATTTCTATCGCGGACGTGCTCAGCTTTCCATTGTTGTCCCTAAAACCCAATGCTTCATGTAGACTCGTGCCCACACGTATATCTGGGTGGATATCGCCACATTCAATCAGTACATGTTCCATCGTTTCCTTAGTTCCCCCCACAGCATGTACATTGTTCTTCTTCGTTACAGAATCTCGCTGTATAGCTACGCGTTCTAAGGCAACCCGACCTTGCTTCAAACAGTAAAGCGCTTCCCCTTGAATTATCATAAAACCTCTCCCTCCTTATTTCGTTTTTTTCCCTTTCGGTAGTCACTGAGAGCCGGCTTCTTTTCCATCGCTGTCATCCAATAAGTCCTCTCCGCCTCTCTGACTTTTCGCGTAATGCTCCTTGTTGCCATGTCGCCCACGCTGCTAGCCGTATATTTACTGGTGAGCCTCCTAGTTCTTTTTCTCCACTGCGTGTCGACGCTTTTTCTATACAAATACCTGAAAACCTTCCCTGCCCATCTACTCTCCTTCATTTTCCTCAGCCTCTCTTCAAATCTAATTTTGCTCTGAGCTTCCCTCACTTCAAAACCTGTCCATCCCATATCACCCTTTACAGCCTCATTTGTCGTCTTCCCCTGAGCGCCCAACGCGAGGCGTCCCACAGTCCTTTGATTTACATCCATTCCTGATTGCACCTCTGACTTCATGCACACCACTGAGTTCCCAAATGTAAGCCCCGGAACCATCACACCCTTCCACAGCCCTCGAAGCACCTCGTGCCTATTGTATCCCCATAACGCTCTGTGCTTCATGATTGCAGCATTCCTCTTTCCCTTTGTTACCGATGCTTTCTCTTTTACCTCCATATATCTATCCCCCCCTCATTTACCCACACTCTGAGGTACTTTTACTCGCTTACCCTCGGTATTTCTTGGCCCTGTATTAAGACCGCATGGTCTTCGTGATCATTGAATCCCATCAATCCACATTTTGTTGCACTAAAACCTAGTCCTAGAGCCTCGCCTTCCCTTCCGCATATATCTGCCAGCCGCTGTATATCGTCTTGACTGTCCGCAAATAAAACAATATTGTCAGCATAAAATAGACCTAGAAGCTTCCGCTCAACCATCGCGCCTGCCTGTTTGTGTGACAGATTAAATCCAATGTTGCTACCTTCTAGTGATTTTTCCACCCTCACCATGTACAGCATGAATAACAGCGGGGACAAAGGACATCCCTGTCTCAGCCCCTTGCTAATGTCAACGCTGTCTTTGCTGCTTATTCCTTCCCATTCTACACAAACTGCATTTTCTCGGTATATTTCCCTCAAAAGCTGTATACAGTCGTCACCTATTCCCACTTCCTTCAACATATCCCACAAAATTTTCTGATTAACGTTGTCATATGCCCCGGTGATGTCTAGATAAGCTACGTATAAGGGCCTGTTTTCTATTTTTGATATTTCCTATACACTGTGTAAGAACAAACAGGTTATCTTCTAACCGCCTGTCGATTCGGAATCCATTCTGAAGTTGTCCCAAATATCATTTTGCTCTACCCACGTTTCTATTTTTTAATTTTACTGCCTGCATCGCCAACCGGTATAGCACCGATGTAATGGTTAGCGGTCTATACGGGCGAATGTTATCCTTTTCTCCCCTGCCCTTATAGATTAAGTTCATTCTACTTTTTCGCCTGCTGTCTGGTATTTCCCTCTGCTGTAAGCACTTTTCTACGGCTTTCAGCAGTGCTTCTTTAGTGCTATGTCCTAGTTCGTTATTGAGGCTGACGGGAACCCCATCTAAGCCAGGAGTAGTGCGCTTAGGAATTTTTCCTTCGGCATTCTTCCAATTGAAATTCTCAAGTACTACATCTTCCTCGGTTGTACTCTTCTGCATACTTTTACTCACCGGGGGAATCCCCTGGGCGACCTTTTTAAACGAATCGGCTGTTACCTTTCGGATGTAACCTAGCGCTTCATACCCTTCCAATTGATTTCCTCCTTCATCTACCATATGTTGCTGCATTGTGACAGACCTACCTAGCGCTTTTAGGTGGCTCCAAAATATCCTAGGCGCGGCCTTCTTCTTTTCGCGAATCTCTGTCATCCAGCGTTCACTTTCGCCTTTAATTTTTTCCTCGACTAATTTCTGCACAATGGATTTTTGCTCTAAATATATTTCCCATACTTGGTTGACTTCATCCTGTGGCCGCTTCTCCTTTTTTGCCGGTCTGTGCTGCCGTGACGCCTCACGTCGCTTCTCGATCGCATCCCGAATTTCTTTGTTCCACCAACTTTTTGGCTTTCTCTTTCCTTTCCAAGAAATAGTTTTCTTCTCTCTTTCTAATTTTTTTTTTCGTGATTACATGTAGCAGCTCACTATACTTCCAGTCTTTGCCTGGCAGTTTGTCTACTTATTCCTCGACTCTTGCGGCTATATTTGTTATTTGTTTCTCATTTAAATACGAGCTGCCAAAGTTTGATTCTAGGTTCTTATTTTCAGTTTTATATCCAATTTGTAATGTTATGCGTTTATGATCACTACCCAAGCTGTTAATGCCTTCCTCGTCTATTCTCATCTCTCGAAGTTTGTCATAGATTCCTTCTGTCATGAGACAATAATCAATGCTCGATTGCCTGTTTCCGACTTCCCACGTGATCTGTCCCTCACACTTAGGCCCCGCGTTAACTATTTCAAGACTATGCTGCTCGCAGAGATCTAGCAATAACTTGCCATTGGAGTCTGAATATCCGTCAAGGTCATGTATGTGAGCATTCATGTCCCCTAGAAGGATTATTTCGGCATCATGACCAAATTCTTTAATATCGGTGCTTATGCATTTGACTATCTCCAGATTCTTTTCTCTGCAGTTATTCCCCCGTCCACAAGTAAGCTACACCTAGCCACGTTTTCTTTCCACCTACTGTGCCCGAAACCCATAGGTGCTCTGAACACGTTTGCTTCACTCTATCCCATTTTGCTCTGCTATGAATTAGCATTCCAACACCCCCACCTCTCCTTTCTGATATGATCCTGTTGCATCCTTCCCAAATATAAATGTCAATATGTGGTGGCTCTTCCAAGTCTCTAAGGTGTGTTTCTGTAACCGCATAAACACCTATCTGTTCCTTGTTTAACTGTCCCTCAATCTCTAACCATTTTGCCTTTTTTTCTGCCACCCTGAATGTTAATGTAACCAATTGCGACACGCGCCTTCTCCCTTCTTTTACCTTTTCTCTGGCTTTTCGCTATACTACCTGTCACAGAGTCCCCCCTGGTTGTTGTCCTCATTACACGCTACCCTGCACACAGAAGTGCCCAAGTGCCCCCCCAAAAAAGCTACTGCGCGTCCTGCAAGTCGCCAACCCACCTCATGACCAAGCCTCCTATTGAAGTGTATTCCGTCTCTTCGAAAACCACCCCACCTGTGCACTCTTTATGTCACTCAATTTACATTATATGGGGCAACCGACCATATAATTTATATTATATGGGTTACCCGAGCCCATTATATGGGCTCGGGTAACGTGTGGTTACTCACGATACCCAAAGCTTCGCCCACTCGTCGTGATTCACTTCGTGGAGATGCGCGAATTTTTCTTAAGAAATATTTTTGTGTCTTTTATGTATATACATATATATACATACATATGTATATCTGGGACATGATGGTGACGGCAAAAATCAACCCAGAGTGTCCATATAATTGCTCTTACAATAAAATAGTTAATTTCCAATTGTAGGCTGTAGATTGCTGAGCCAACACGTGTGGCAGCACTATGAGGTGTACTGAGAGAGTGGGAATATGTACGAGAGTTGCAATATTGGCGAGCCGAGAACAACTCCGCGCAAACAGAAGCCGGGAAGTCCAGTTTGTCCGTGTGTTTCATATTAGCATGTTTAAATATTTTACAAAACTGTTAGTGCTTCGGCAGGTCAGCGTGAGATATGTGCGTATTTCTCCAATGCTTTACACACATATGAGCTTTCCTTTGCGATTTCCCCAAAGGATCAGATTTAATGATTCTCATAACTCACTCCCATTCTTGACAGAATTACTATAATAAGGAAAACAAAACTAGCAGTTCTTCCGTGTACTAATACAACCTATGAGCGAAGCTCCTTAGAAATGGGACGCAAACGACTGTGCGCCTGATCTCGCTGCTGGCTTTCATGAAGGCGGTAGGGTGGGGAGCGGATGGGGAGAGCGTCTGCTGCGCTCGGTGGCGGGAACGACTGAATGAGCGAGTGTGCGGCGGGCGCAGCGCAGGGAGAGGGAGACAGGTGGGAGAGGGGTGCGAGTGGTGATGCGGCGGCGACGGAACGCCGCGCGCGGCGTTTCATTCACTATCCATCTTCTGTGAGCAGCCCTAACTAATCTCAAGTGAGAATATAACTGTAGTTTATTAACGCGAAGTGTTTTTTTGCTCCGCGCCTTGTTTGCGCCGCACGCGCGGAGAGCGTCTGCTGCGCTCGGTGGCCGGAAAGCGCGTTCGCCGTTTTGAGGGGAAGAGGGCAGAGACGTTAGAAGGAGGGAGACAGGTGGGAGAGGGGGTGCGAGCGCTGGTGAGGCGGGGAGCTTCGACGACGGGGTGCGGGCCTAAGCAGCTTCGCTCCTAAAAAATATGCGCTAGCTATGCGTCTGCTACCAAGACACCGTAAGCAAGAGGAAGTACCCGCTCTTACCAGACAACTTGCTCAATGTTATGTTCCGACTACGAAATATCGCAGATATGGCCACTAGTTACGAAGGTAAAATGTAGGCAAAGTGCGCATATGATACCGCTTGGAAGAAAAGTCGCGTGGTCTCATACTGGTTCAGTTTATTCTAACTAGTACAGGAAAACGGGAAACATTAACACGTTACTACTGCGCTGATATTGAATCAGATCAAAATACATCAGTCAGTGTTATTTACAAATATCTTAGCCTTGTTTTTGCTCTTTCGTATATCTGTTAGTGCAAAACACTTTACTCGAAGAAACCAAAGAGGGAACTCACAATGTACATGACCATATAATGAAGAATCCTCCTCTTTACCATACGAGGCTCACATCTGAGCATTTAGACAATTATTTAATTATTCATCAAACTCATTCTGAACTAAAGTGCCAACCTATGTACGTCGTTCATCTTATTGTTGTTACCACTCTCTTTTACTTAATCGCAATCTCTCCATGAGTATGGCCCAAATTTATTGTTTCCTTAAAAGACTCATTTTACGAACATATCACAAATGAAAAGGCACCGTTTGTACAAGGGTGTGTGTTCCAATGACACGAGACTACTCATTCTTATACCACCTTCATTTTCCGTCGTTTACTGCTTTTTGGTGTGGTGAATGTTTCCATGAAAAAATTTTTATTTTCTTTTTACAGAAATGCAATTTCAGCACTGAAGTAATTTTCAATGGGTCGTTCGCTTATAAAGTAAAAGGCGCTGTAAAGGGCGACAAGCCGCATGAGGGTCTTCATTACATAGGAAGAGTCGCATACATTAACTCAAAGTGGCTGGTGCAACTGGGTGACCCTGGTTTTGCGTACAATGTCAGTGGCGTATTTATACACACGGTGACTTGTAACCCCCAATTAAAGGAAGGAAACGGCGACGAAACAGCTAAATATATGAGTGCGTCTACATAAGCGATGCCGCACAATGTCGAATGCGCGCAACCTGCCTACTGACATGGATTGCAAGCATTATAATACGAAAAAAAACCAACAGTGGCAGGAAATGTATATTGTGCAGTTCATGTTATGACGCTTTATGTGCTTTGAGTACCTGTCATCAAACACAATTCGTAGAAATAAAATAATAACCGTGTTGGTATGTCTCCCAATTTTATTCGTGTTTCGGAATGCTGACAGGGGTGTACCTGCTATCAGCGTCATACGAAATATTATGACACTGTCTGAAATCAAGGGCCTCAAGTCCCAACACAGCGCGTCCGTTCCTCCTGTCATCTGGTTTGAACGACTGTGCGCGTCATGAGGTCGTGTTACCTGCCGGTCATTAAAAGCAAAAATGCGCAATGTGTATTTGGATGTACTTATTTATTTATTTATGTAGGATACCCTCACGGCCAATGGCATTACAGAGGGGAGTGGGGGAAAAATACAGAAAATCGGAAATAACTCAGAAACAGGTGACGACAAAATACACAATAAAAGGAAAAAGTAAAAAAAGAAAATCAGAATAATTCCTAAATATTATTTATTTATTTATTTATTTATTTATTTATTTATTTATTTATTTAGGATACTTAAACGTCTCCTCGCCCGGCCAAATAGCCAATTTTAGTTGCGCGCTGCAACGTACCCAAGGGACAGCATTGTACTGCAAGAATTTTCTTTAAATAGGGGCATTACAAGAAGGCATAAAAAATATTTTGTAGTAACGCGAATTCATCGTGCCAGGAGGCAGGCTTCACACGCTTGTCACTCGCCCTGTCTAGCCATCGCGAGCCATAATCCTTGCCCTGCGTTCTCTCCTATTGGGCCCAGAGAATCACGTAAGCCACACGCATCAGCACGTCACCCACTGGTTGCGATAAGTGCGTGCGACGCGCCTTCTATATTTCTCTGGAGTGTATGCTGCGGGGCACAGCACGGCCGCGGCGCACACATACTCTGTCGTAGGTCATACCCGCCTCCCTCTTGGAGCGCAGAACCCGGGAGAAGAAGGTTAAACGACGTTCAATTTGAAATAGCTCTGTTCCTCGCTGCGCAGCGATGTAACATCATGGCAGACACGATCGTGAGCGCCCACTGTTAAGTGTATCGCTTGTCAGCTCCAAATGACCAGACCTGGTGAGGGGCCCGTTAAAGCGTGAACTCGATCAAGACCCCCAATTGCTGAAATTCCTGGCCAGGACATCTCTCTCGGACCATGTTCCTATAACTTTTATCATCTGCTTCCACATCAGTGAACTAAACATTCTGTAATATAGCTCTGGAACCGCAACCCTCCCAAAACTGCAGCCCATGGTAACTCACTCAGCGGAGGTAAAACACCGTTTTACTGACAGAAGGCGTACCTTCAAAGAACAGTATTCCATCAACGTTCTCGAGGTACTTATAATAAGTGGCATAACATACGGCAGAACATGTTTCGACCATAAGAGGTCATCAATTGAATTAAACGTATAAAAATGGCATACGGAGAATTAGCGTAGCAGGGCATACGGGGAACTGTGCTATGCGAAGCCAAACAATAATGCCATGAGCCCCCGTTGAACGTCCGGATTACAAGTGAAGCTGTCAATGTCACACGATAATTGCCCTCGAAAATTCCCTGCGATAAGATCCCATGGCTTTCTACGCAAGGCTAATTATGGAATCGAGAGAAAGAATGTGAGAGGACGCACCATCTCCGCACGCGCAGGAGAGGAGAGATCAAGTTTGCTATTTGGGCCTCTTGGTTTGCCATTAGTGGGTATACCGTTGCCCATAAATGACACGGACACAAGAAGACAGGGCACAAATTCTTTGACTGACTTTAGCACCAAACGTGCCGGATTTCGAAACAGCAAACCCACTTTCGTTATCGGCCTGGAGCACATGCAAGTCATGGTCCACTACGTATCACGCGACACGTTTTACAGGAAGCATTGAAGTTGACTGCTTACACTGTGATAGAATGTTCTTGGGAGTGGACACTCCTTGCGCCCTGTGTGTTTCAACCTCTCTTCTTGCGCCCGTGTCATTTATGTGCAACGTTATACCCACTAGAAAAGAGACACTGAGCCCGCTCATACAGGAGATAAGAGAGGCAAGTGAGAGTGGCCAAGAGGGAGGGCGGAGGCATGCGCCTCTCATTTGGTAATTATGGGATAGGGAGGTCACAGTCATCAAGGCTCCTGCCCCTTTATGCCGAAAACGAAAGGTCACAAGTTTTTTTTTCGCTTTATTCTTCGATAACAGTGACCGCAGCCATATTCTAGGCGGAAAAATATGAACACAACATGCGCTATGACAGTTATTACTATTAATGCTTAGTTCTTAATAACTGTGCTGTTAGAGCTGTATCTGCATTTTGTGAGTGAATGTATGTCGCTAACTACTATTCCCAATCATGCACTTATGTAGGCCGCTATGCGCCGTTATGTGTGCATTTGAGCCGAGAGATGCAGTTGTTAGGGTCGCGCTACGTTCACATAACTCGGCATTGCAGACAAATACCAGCATAGGATAGCTCATCTTCATCCCCTATAACGAATTTCAAATGTAGTGGCGCCCGGTACGGTTTAGCAAACAGACAGTCAACCTTGGCCACGCGATGCGCTCAAGCCCGTGAGGCCATAGAATAGGGGCTCCACCCACGGGAACCTAAGTTTGCTGTATTACTAAACTTTTTTATTCCTGCTCCTTGCATGAACTCGGAGGCCGTCACTGAGGTCGGGGTGCTTGTAGCGCCATGCCGCTCAACACCGCTGGACATGTTAATATAAGTTTTTACTTACTCACTCCTCCTTGACGATTTTACTGCAGCGTAGAAACGCGAGCACATGTACCACGGCTAAAATGTAAGGCATATTTTTTAGCATTGTTGGTGCACGCAGGAATACGCCAATGAATGCTGCTTACACTTGGTTCCGATAAAGTGATGTCTCTCCTATAAAATTTGTGCCGCCGTTACGTCAGACATGGAGCAAGGATAACTAAAGAGAGGCCCGATCGTATCCCAATGAATTGCGAAAAGTGTGCCGGACATGACGTCAAATTTATAGGGCCATACAAACAGGTATGGGACAAACGAAACAGCAGCAGACGCCCCGCGGCGTGCTCTCCACGCTGGCACGCTTGTCCGCAGATTTGTAGTCCCGGCGTAAACTTAGAGCTTATTGTGCGGTTTGCATGCTGTGAAATGTAAACCCACATTAACCAGGCTGTTCGTGCGTGGCAGGCCCGCGAGCTGCGTGCTATGTTTTCGTCCACTTTACTTTCTTCACATTTGAAATCAAGGCTTCGACAGACACCCGTCTGGTCGGTAAGAATCATTGAACAGAAAGACCAGGGACGCCGGCCACAAGAGAATAAAAATTGCATTGACGTTTCGACACCCAGAACGTTCTGGGTGCGAAAACGTCAATACATTGTTATTCTCTTGTGGTCGGTGTCTTCGTCTCTTTGCTCCCTTTCTTCACATTTATACTTTAATTACTACAAATGACATACCGTATACTTTCTGGCATTATTGCTTGTTAATTCTGTTTAATATTGCATCTTAGAAACACAAACGAGTCCTTAATTTCCTCTTGTTTCCTTCTGACCTATACCGAACGGCTGTTAAAAAATAGGAAACCATTGACAATAAAAAAACATAGATTCGCGGACTACCAAATAAACATTAATTAGGGAAGTACCAAATATATAGAGCGAGAGAACTGAGAGTGAAAAAATTAAATTAACAATACGTACATATGAGCGCCTAAAATTTAAGCAAGAAAATTGTTAGCAGACATACAAGGCAAAGAAAAATGATTCACTAACGCGGGCCGTGCGTTCGCCTAAAAAAGGTCAGACTTCTTGTCAGAAAGGATAGTGACCGGTTTTGTCGACGCACACGTGTAGTTGACGCACTATTTGTTCTCCTAGAATTAGGTCCGGGTTCCAGATCACCTGACCTCGGTATGTTTGAAATGACAGACGTACTCTCATACCTGACACTGGGAGAGTGACCGTCACACTGTCATTTTATTGACATTTTGAGCCGAGAAACCATTCGGGCATCACTCTAATGAAATCGTTTATCTTTATCAGTGTAGTTTTCCTGGACAGGTTTGGTGTACTTCACCGACCATCTCTATATATACTAAGGCCATCATTCGTGATGCTTCTATTCAAAAGCA
>JALIZH010005821.1:0-24052 GCA_030522465.1 Rhipicephalus appendiculatus | reverse complement strand
GGTCGATAGAACCTTTAGCTGCAATTCAATAATTGTTCACAATAAATTTACGAGCGGCGAACCAAAGCAAGGAAATATGACGCGAGAACATTTTCAAGCGGCGTTACCTTACAAAAGAACAACACGAAAATGTGTCACCGCGGCCATGCGGAAAGGTACAATCATAAGAATGATGGGTCTTCATGTAATGATAATATCCTGCTTGAAGCATTCCTCTAGCAGGTCATAAATGTATGTAGTAGGTATATTCGCCATCGGGAGCAGTTCGTGAAGAGAGCAATGAGGTTTGTTTTTTACCGTTGCCTTCACCACCCGCGGAGCAGTTAATGTTACACTGGCTTCAAATCGTGAGTGATAACACTCGATCAAAATAAGCAAGGGGGCTCGAACAAAAGGTTATTCCCTCTACAAACATTTCGTATATGTTCCGCGAGAAGGCGCAACTAAAAAAGGTAAGAAAATACCCTATTATCTTATATGACAAGAACATCAACGGCATTTGAAAATTTTCACACCGTTACAATAAGCATAGCTTACCCGTTTTGGTGCGCTGCAGTTTTCTTGGCCAACATAGTGCGACGCTTTGCCATGGGGAATATTGTCCTTATATGCATGTTTATTACAATTGCGTTTCCTGGTAAGTGGCACTATATGCACAGTTTTTTCAGCTCGTAGCGAGTGAGAATAGCGTGTCGTAGTAGCCTGCAGTGATGATGACGCTGCAGTTGTCTGGAGTGATGAAGTGATGATGAAAAAAGTTATATCACTACCTCGAGTTTATAATTATACAGTCTCCTTGTAAAGAAGGCGTAAGCAATATATTGGGCCCGCATGATCACTAATTCGTTGGTTGCACTCATTTGCATACCGACGTGACAAAATCTACAGAACTGCTCATTACTGTGGATAGCAATGGATAGTTAGGACCACTGCTTTTGTAGATAGCTATGGATAGTCAGGACAGAAACGATACTTATCAGTCTTTCTTAAGAAATATGATTATACGTAATCTGTGTTACCAATTTTACTATAACCCGTCGTTATGACGCTCGACAACTGACCCAAAGTTCAAAGGCTGAATCGCGGCCATGGCGGCGGTATTTTCATGGAGGCGAAATCCAGAAGCGCGTGTACTTAGATTTAGGTGCATGTTAACAGCGATGTGATAGCTGCGCCAATTGCGCCAAACTGCGCCAAGAGGTGAAACCTCCTACATCCTGCTACATCTTGGCAAAAATTTCATTATTTGCGCCAAGCATGCGCCAAAACGTAGTTTTTGCGTTCTTTCAGAGAGACATCACGGCAAGCGCTCGAAATCCATAGGTTACGTCTGTAATTTCGAGTACTCATCGCAGCAGACAGGAAAGTGGTAGTTGAAGTATTTGCTGGGCGCAAGCCTTCCAAACAGTTGCAACTCGCCCATACTGCGAAACTTACTGCGTTAGTTTCCTATTACTACCAGGCCATTCCGTGAGGTAACATTATTGAGTTCAATAAAATCGTTTCTAACTGTTGTGCTATACAGTCAGTGAAAAGTTATAATGACCTATAGTTTTTCTAGGACGGCTGTCTTAACTGACTGACTGTACTGATTACAGTAATTCAGTACGTGCATGTAGCACCAACCGTTTATTTTATTTGTTTTTGGTTAATTTGTCGTGCTTTTTGTTCTAGTTAACTTCTACAATATTTCATGCCGGGAGCATAAGTTTTAAGGCCATACAATGGACAGATTTTACCAACAATACCACGTCCTATACAGTGGCCGTTACTTTGCTGAGAAGGCATGGTGTCCCAGTATTCTGGCATATCTCAGCTGGGCTTCTCGACCTCGGCAACTGTACATGTCAAACGCCTTGTCAAATGTAAATGCATACTCCCCCATCACCATAAATTTTGTCGAGCACACATAAAATAACGGGAACAAATGGCCAGTTACTGAACCCTGTTCCTTATTAACCGCTCATTAAGCAGGACCCTAAATATACTTTACATAAAACACGACGGCAGACACTTCTCCATACAATGAAGGACTAGGTTGTACTAAAAGCACAGATGTAATCATACTTTTTTTTTAAGTCAATAGAATGAATGAAAATTTTAGACAGCTTGTGCTCCTGCAGTATTGTAACTAAAGCTTCAGGAAAAGCGAGAGTAATTTAAAATACCAAGTGAATTCCTGGGAAGTGTTCGATGGCTTGAGCTGACTTAAAGATGTCTGCAGAAAAGCGAAGAACAGTAACTTAATTTCGTGTTTAGGAGTACTCCAAATTAACATGCATGCATGCTAGCGTAAATGGATTTCCTTTGACATGTGGTGCAACAGCTCCGGCAGGAAACAAATGTCTGCGGCCGAAAATGCGTGGCAAGAAACTGCTCCAAACGGTTGTTGTGCTGCTCCAAAGTGAGATTTTAGTTGCTCCAGGAGCTGCGCCAAAATGGCTTTGGTCAGTCACATCACTGTGTTAAAGAACCCCAGGTAGCCGAACATGCCGGAGCCCTCCGATACGGAGTCTCTCGTAATTATATCGTGGTTTTGGGATGTAAAACCCCAGCAATTTTATAATAGCTTTAATAATATGGTTCCTCTGCAGACTGTCCAGCCCAAAGGTGGCATCTTTTTCTTTACAGCGACATGAGCGAAATGAGTTTAAGAATTAATCTTGAGTGACGTGCTCATTCTTATCAATATTCATGGTAATGGTCTTTGGTTAATCGTCATTATGCAAGACTGATGCTACCTTTTAATTAGCATAAAACGCCACATAATTTCGAAACAGACCCCTTTTCCGCAATCCTCACTATATTCGCACTTTTATTTTTTTGCAGCATCGCGGTTACGCGAACATTACTTTAACTTGCGGCTAAATTGAATATATTTAAAAATATTGAAATCTTTTCACTGTCGCTGCCAAACTGCGGTGTGCTCAGAACAACAGCGTATACGAGCAAACCCACAACCCATAACATGTATAATATTGGAAAATGTACAAGCCAGATCGCATGTTTGCAGTTACTTGCGAGCTTACATGGCTTCATCAAACTGCTCTATTGTCGTGCACGGAGTCGTGACGCTGATGAAGGCAGCAGTCTGCCTGTCCAAGGTGAAATTCTTTATTGGGCCGTACTTCTTTCTGGGAAACGTACTATCGTGAGCAATATGAGCTCGAACTGGCGAGCGCGTGGCAAAGAGCCTTAAAACATAGAGAAGGTAATACGTAGATGGCGCTGCCGAAATCAGAGGGGAAAGGAGGAGCGCTCTTCCGCTGACTGTTGCCACTCCCGCTTCGCTGGCGTTGCTTCGAAAAGGCAACTGATTGCGTGCCATCGGCCGCTAGCAATGATAACGCGAAAGAAAGAAAAATGCGCGAAAAGCAAATTAAGTGAAAGATGATTACCAAAATTCTCAGCCACCACCTTTAAGATATAATACAAGCATTCTCTGTGGATCACGCCAGGCTACGTCACAGCCGATATCTCAGCAGCTACATTGCCTGATGCCTCATTGGGTGTGGTTGGGCGCCTTCATGTCAGTTCATATCACCGCTGCACCCAATGACACGTTATAAGCTGCCGTTTTGCATCGAGGTGGGAGTGTCGATAGCTAGCGGAAGCGCGCCGCTCTTTCCACTTTGTTTCCGACAGCGGCCGCTGCGAATCGGCCAATGTAGGATTCGAGGCTATTCGCCACGCGCTCGCGTGTTCGAGCTGATATTGCTCACGATAGTACACTGCAACTACAGCAAGCAGTGCACGCTGTACACTGATACCGCTGAACAGAGCGTCGGTCGTCGATAATCTGATCCGCGGCAAGGCGCGTCGGCCTTTACATATGCGACGTCGAACATTCGAGCGTTAGCGCTGGTGGCCGCGTTACTTCCAGAATAAACTCAGCTAAGTCTAAGGGATGATCCTGAAATAATCTGGAGCGCTCCCATACAATCTGGTGCGGTTTGCGCAAGGCAGTAATACGCGTGCAATGGGCCGGTAACATAAAACAGAACAAAAGGGAGCGTGTGGCATTATTATGCATGGAACAGGAATGTTGCGTTTTAGGTGAAATGATCTCCCGGCTGTTATCACATGCATCACTTGCCAAGTCACATGAAAAGTATCTTTAATATATTGTACAATACATTGAGCATTCAGCTTACATACGTACTCTAAGGTCTACTCTATGTCTGAACTAAATGACCATTATAGTCCAGAATAAATAGTTTTACCAGCAAACAAGAAGTAATAAGTCATGCTAAAGATTTGTCACTCAAAGAGCGTGCATTTGGTTCGCTTTGTTGTGCCTCCAAAGTGAAGCGTCACACGAATAACATTTACCGTATCAAAGCAACGGCGTTTCTTTTAGAGCGCATCTCTTAGGCGCCCCTTCCTGCGTTGAGCAGCGTCGCCGTGTTGGCTAGCGTCGGCGTAACCGATAGAGCGAAAGAGGACGAAAGTGTGGCCCCTCGGTCCGACGGTACAATGCTTCTTGTATGTGATGCTGTGAGTGAACGAATGACTTCATTTGACAGGATTGGAACCCTATGGCATCTCCGAGGGTCGGAGGTGACGCACAGTAGAATTCCATTACTTTCATGACCCCTAGCAGGACGTCGTCCTGCAAACCAGACTCGAAATGGCTAGGGCAGCACCCACAGCTCCACACTTTGAAGGCGGGGGTGTAGGAGGATGGTCGGGACATTCAAATTATATGAGTGTAGTCTGCATACACAAGGCTTTGAATTTGAACTTGTTCGTATGGCTTCATAACAAGAAACATTGTGCCTCAAATGGGACGAGTAATACAGAGAGGACGTGGCGCTGACTGACATCATTAGTGTTGGGAGTTCCCAGCGCCAATAAAATTGGGTAAAGGTTACCCAGGTCTTGTGGCACCCATTACATCGGACAAACGGGTTGCTGCTTCAACGACCGGCTGCTAGAGCACAAGAATAATCTCAAGGTCCAAAACTGGAAGCAATCTGGCAATCATTTGGGTCTACTGTGGCTGCACTCCCAATAGCGAACACTCAAGCATCTTGCGCAAATATCGTCATTGCTGTCCTCACGAAACTACGAAGCATTCACAACTCATGCCTTTTGGCCTTCGTGTGTTAGCGCACCGTAAATTACACTTAACCGACAAGAAGATTAATTATTTCCGCCTCTGAGCATTGCATCTTTTCTCTAATAGTAGGGACGCATGCGCAGGGCCTTCCTTTTCCACGTTTTGTTATTTTTATTTACAAAGTAGTGTATATATTTGTACCTACATAAACGCTGTTGTGGGCGAGTTGATCCGACAAACATCACATATGAACAGCGGAAAAAGACACAGGACCTGAGAAACAACGACACAGACGGCAGCGCTGACTTACAACAAGCTTTATTTGTCAGATTATATACTTGTGTAGTATCTAACAAAAAAAAAATGAAGGAACAATAAAATGGTAAAAAACAGTCATACATCATCGTATTGATAGCGCGCCATGAATATCACGTGCGCTAGCATTCTGAAGAAAACCAATTTCTTTCTGCGATAAAGCAATTGAAGGCCTGCTGACACAGAGGCTGCCTAGCCTAGCCATTTTCTGAGGCCTCATAAATTTCGCATGTTTAGCGATGACGCTTGACCGCAGCACAACGCCAGCGCCAAGTCCTGTCTGTCTTTCTCGCGCCGTTTGACCGCTCTGTCTCCTGTTATGCAGTTTGCATGACTGGTAGTGCAACCACAAGAGCCGCTATTGGGAAATTCGGGTAGGGCCTATTCAGGAGAGTGACAAGCGATGATTTGTGTCTGATGGGGTGAAGCTTGGAGCGACACTGCCGTGTAGCACCATGTAGCTTTGCTGGTCGTCCACCTTCGCAGCGTGGAATGGCTTCTAATTTTTTTTTTTTGATGCGGTGCTTCCCTCACGCATAAGGTGCTGCTGTCGCCAGAACCGGAAATCAACATTTCACTTCTGATCACCGTCGTAATATTTGAGAGGGTCTGCATTCACCATGAGACTACAGAGTGCGCGCACTTGTCATGTAAGTTGTAACGTACGCGTTTGCTTCATTGCCTAGCACCTACAATATATGCGCATTTCATTAACTCGCTCAAATATTAAAAGAACAAAGCAGCGAACCAGATGCAGTTGGTGTGCTTTGTCGGTGTTTGCACTGGCGTTATTAAGGCGAAAGCCTGTAATGTCTCATGCTCACGTCCGTCCGTCCGTCCATCCGGCGTCCGTCCGTCCGTCCGGCATCCGTCCGGCATCCGTCCGTCCATCCACCCTTGTCCTTCCGTCCGTCCGTGTCCCCGTCTGCACTGGCATCTCAACGTCTCGCCCAACCAGCCGCCGATCTATCGTCGTCGCCAGCCAGCCCACGTGAACTCGACCAGTCAAGCATCCGTGTTTTGGTCAGACTGAACTCGGGTTCTTCTCCGCTCGGCCGCTCAGCCGCGTTAGAGCTAGACAATCTAGTTTAGATCATTGAACTTACGTTTTGGTTGTAATTGGGAGTGGTTTACCGGGTCCAGTGAACTTCTTACTAAGTGTAGTTTTGTGTACATATATAGTTTTCACTTTAATTCTTCCTTAAATGTTTCGTGTGCTGGTTTGTTAAACCAACTAATTTGTCAATAAGACACTCAGTGGCTCAGCCATAGAGGGCCGTTACGAACCAGAAGAATTTGCATCACAACACCCAAAGGTGCACGTCTGCTTCTTCAAGACTTCTCGTAGAAGTTTCGTAGCTTTTAAGGCGAAAGCCTCTAATGTCTCATGCTCACGTCCGTCCGTCCGTCCATTCATCCGTCCGCCCATCCGTCCGTCCGTGCCCGTCCATCCGTCCGTCTGTCCGTGCCGTCCGTCCGTCCGAGCCCTGGCACGGAGCCAGGTGGCAGCCGGGGTGTGCAAGCGGACGGCGGTTGCGTCGGTCTCTACAGCGCTTGCGCTTTGCTTGCGTAGCGTCGCTGTGCGAAGCGTTTGGAATCATTCTGAGCGACGCCGTCTCAACGGACACAGGCGTTCGCGGAACACACCTTGGAATTTACAAAGGGTCCGTCAATTTAAGCGCTGGAACGTGGATGGCGGTTGCACGATGCGCAAAGCGCGAGAAAATGCGAATGCATGCGAGCGGAGGAATGATTAGTCTCGCACCTCGGTGCGACTCGCGGTAAAAAAATTAAACAAGAAAACACGCACACGTTCGGTTTGTGTGTTATCCCACTGAGAGTGTAAAAGAAAAAAAGACATGGTATAGTCAGTCGAATGGCCACACGCTTTCACCGTACACACTTTGGAATGTACAACGTGTCCTTCGATTTTTTGTCTGTATGACCATTCACAAATTCATGTCTCAGTTTTCTTCACTTTCCGTTTTGAAAAGAAAATTGAAACCGTCCAGCAAAATTTATTCACGCTTCTCTCAGTATCGTTGTTGCTTTCACAGCACCATAGTGCTAGCTTCCCTAAAAATCTCATTGGCCATGACCAAATGTAAAGGGACGGCAGAAATATATATATATATATATATATATATATATATATATATAGATAGATAGATAGATAGATAGATAGATAGATAGATAGATAGATAGATAGATAGATAGATAGATAGATAGATAGATAGATACACGCATGACACTGCGATTGGCAGTAAGGTTATCTGATGCAGTTCATTCATAATTCTCATTGTGCATTCTTTTACAGCCTATATCAAGGGTAATCCGTGCTCTACAGAAGGCCTTGTGTGCATGGAGCAGAGTAAATGTCCACAAAGCAAACAAAGAAGTCTCAGTGGATGTGGTACCGGTAGAGGGTCTGCTGTGCCAATGGTAACAATCGACTGGCTTTAACGCATGGGTCAAGTTAGGATAAAAATTAAGTTATGCTCAAAAGAGTATTGTAAGGACGCACATATTGTTTCGTTGATGTACGACGTACATATGATGTATCGACGTACATATGATGTACGTCGATGGTTGTGATGTAGATTTATTGAAAAACGATATGCTGATTCAGACAACCTTGGGTTGTTTATTATACACTTCCATCGAGGTGCACCAACTCTTTTTACATACTGCCCCGTAGAAATGAAGCAGCAACGGCTGCGTAAGGCATGTGATAGAGCTGAATTATGTGATGCCATAACGCACTATAGGCACTCCGGGGTTGAGCAATGATGTGATCATTCCTTCTGATTAAATCGAAACGATTAAGTCTTAATGTTCGCATTAAGTCACGCAAAGCTTGGCACAACCAGGCACGGGCTTGTCGCTGTTCGTGCTCCCCGTCGACCGACATATCTGGTGTCGAGATGCACGACTTCCCACTCGGGAGTACGCTCTTTGTTAGGACGCCCCATGAACTTGTGTGTACATATACAAACAGAATTGTGTGTTTATGTACGTTGACGTCTGCATAATATTGCTTAACAGATCGATTGACCTGTGTCCGTGACGACCTATTAGCAAATCGTATCAAATTATTTGCCAACCTTTCTAAAAGGATAAGTCTTACCTTTGAACTGCCTAATGATAACATAACTCGATCCAGTTATAAGATCTCCCAATGATTTTTAGCTGCGAAGCTATGCTTAGTCGAGGCTTTCAAGTCCGGGATCCGTGATAACGCTGATAGGCATCATCAACGGGTATGCACAGCATAAATTGGGTAAATCTCACTATATGAACACTGGTTTACTAAAATGAAGGCAACAGCTAGCCCAACAAACGAGTATGTTCCATAGAAATCTTTGCGGTCTATCAGAAAACTATCATCATGATATACGCGTATCTGCCATATGAATTGGGTAAATCCCACAACACCAAACTTCCACTAAAAAGGAAGAAGGCACCAGTTAGCCCAACAAATTGCATGCTCGTTACCACAGTCACACCAATGTCTCTGTGTCCCTTTGTCACAGTCAGTGTATCTGTGCATAATAAAGACGAGTGACACAACATACCTGAAAGACTTGCAAAACATAGAAATGCGATAGTCCGATGAAGGGAAGGCCATCAGCTTCACTGTTTCATCAGTGTCCGCAAGGCGGAGGTGGTTAGTATTTTTTTCTTCAAATGAACATGCTTGTTGGAGATATAACTGTAGATCAAAGAAACGTATTCTACCTTATGATATCTCACACTCAAAACTGATAAACACAGGCAAAGCGATAACAGGCCTTCGTAATACTCAAGGTAAACGCTAGTCCTGTCGTATATTTTTTTCGACCTCGTTCCTTGCGCTGCTTACGCACTATGAAAAAACTTTGACTTTGAATTAGCGAGTATGGTATAGTTGTGGGACACAGGTTCGACTGGCAATCACGGCGTCATCATTCCGATGGTAGCGAAATACAAGAACACCTGTGCATTTCCATTTATCCTTTTAGGGAGATATTTTACATTCAATGACAATTTTCAGGCTTCTATGAAGGCAAAGTTGTGAGAGGCATGACGGACAGTCATAAATAGCGCACAATTGCACTATATTAAAATCGCGGAATATCCTGCGGTATATATTTTTGGGCGCTGATCTAGTGTCTTTACAGATGTGTCGAAGTATGCAAACATTAGTTTCACCGTTGTTTGAGTGTTCGGAAACTGAAATTTTTGGTATGATAGACCTATGAAACATGATAAGATGTGTTTTCCTGAGTTTTCACAGTTCGTGTTCCCACTCACTGTATTCACGAAAGGTACGCAACGTCATGCCGTTATTGTGCGCAATGAAGGTTTCATGCAATTTAAAAAGAAATCGCTATTTCTATCATATCATACGTATTAAACTGAAAAAGGTCTTAGACATGCGCAATAAAACCTCCCAGTTAGTAACATCTGAGCGCAAGTAATACGTGGTTTACCGAATACAAGAGCATTGTTTACTGACATTCTCAAAGCAATGTCCAAATCATTTGCGCATTATTCGAGGTGCTATTATTCAGATTCGTCGATGTGTTGCACCAATTTAAAATAATCCTACTTTCTAAATTTCATTTTACGCAGCACAAAGACCATGCGCATTGCTGGGTGGAACGTGTCTGAGGAAGTTTACTAGAGGACAGACGACAAACACAACTTACGGATGCGATAACCAACTTATCTGCTGTTTGCCTGGAAAGTAACAAAATTACTATGTATACCAGCTGTACTGACCATACCATTGCGTAATAAATAATAGTGTGTGCTCTTGGCTTGCGTAACTGTAATAACTATGCATTTTAGGAAAAATATAAGGGTAATTATGTCGCTAACATCATTGAGCCCCCTATGCCTAAACTGTGTGGTTGCAGTGCTGTTTGGATCAACTACAAATAAACGAAGCGCTTAGCCGCCTTTTCAACCTATCAGCACAAGATTCGCACCTCCACGTCTATTCGCACAGCCGGCCGCACTGCTAAGGAATAAGTGCTAACTTCTGTTCACTCGCCAAAAAACTTGGAGCACCCTTGAGCTTCGACTTGAGTACGCGATGGCGTAATTGAGCCCCCGTTCACATCACCTTTTCAATCGCTAGCCCCGCTTCCTCGTGGACATCCCAACTGTATCTCAAGGAAAGGAACGTCTGCGCGCATGAAAGTTCGCCGTTTAAAACTATCATAGAATGCATACTGGAAGTACAGCTGCGGATCGCTGACTACGAAATAATACTTCTTTTTGCAAATTGGTGAAGTACCCACACGTCCGTGAGGCAACATGTGCACGTGCTCCGCTGCACACCTTGTTGTTGTTGCTGGTGACGATATATTGATTATGCCTCTGTGCTTTGTAATCGGCGGGCCTTAAAGCTAAGGACGTATTGCGGTATATATATATATATATATATATATATATATATATATATATATATATATATATATATATATATATATCAATGAGGATACTGCAGGAGTGCGGAAAAAAAGAAAGAAAGCAACAGCAACAAACGAACGTTCATGAACAGGCTTCCTGTACTGGTAAGGAACGGACAGTTCTGGGCCACGTAGTTCCGGTTTCTTTGGCGGGATGATGAGTGTGGGTGAAAAAAGTTGCAATGATAATAGCGTGTTGACTTCTCGTAAATAAAAATCATGAAAAAGGATAACTGTCTAGAGCAGCGGTTCTCAAACTTCCTGGCCTTGGGGAACCCCAACGGCTTTTACAGAGTACCGCGGTACCCCTAACTCTGGGCGCTATGCAGGATGGCCCGAGCTTGGCGAAACTCGGGATCTTTCCGAGCTCTGGCTACACCCCCCTTTTGAACGAGCCAACAGTACGAAAAGGTCAGATCCACCCTTCAGCGCGCGCTGCGTTCCATTGCCTACGATGGAACGCGGCGTCACGTCAAGGACGGTCGACAATATTGGGCGGTGTTTTCAAACCAGAGGCATCTTCTTTCATTTGTTTGTCGTTCCACTGAGTGCAGAAGTGCACCCATGCAATATAAGTGTCAGATATTTTTACTAATGATAATTTTTAAAGGCAGGGGCTGTTTAAATTCATTTTGAAGCGTTTAATGTCTGTACTAAGTATCCTTCAGAATAATTAGCACGGTGGCCTCTGAGATTAGTTCCGGCCGAGCGCCTTACAATATCGCGACCGTAGCTAAACCCGAGGCCTAGTGTACAATCATCATGGTCAGCCTGCACATTCTTGCGCGTTGCTCGACTGGCGCGCGCCCTCTTCATCCCTTCATGGTGTGCTCGCTGCCCGAAGACGTGCGCCTGGCTGATTAGCTAAGTGGCTGGGCGGTACACCTAGCTAAATAAGTCAAGAGATGCTATGAACAAGCTAATTAAGCCAAGGCATGCTAAGATCGAGCTAATGAAGCCATACCTTACTAATACCATGCTAATGAAGCCATTTAAAGCTATGGGCGTGCTAACTAATACCAGGCTAGTTAACGCGACGTTAATTATAAGCACGCTAAGTAACGTCATCCTAATTAGACCTTAATAATATGATGCTAATCAAAATCATGCGATTTAGGTTTATGGTAACTAGCTGCATACTAATCAAGATCATGCTAATTTCACCCGAGGTAATTATTGTCGTTTTAATTAAAACCTTACCAATCAAGACAAAAATGTTGAATATTATAGTAATTAAGTCCTGCCTAATTAGTATAATCAAAATTAAGACGGAGCTGATGCGTACTTACTTGGAAGCGTATACCGAGCAGACTGAGTAGACGACCGACTTAAAACGCTGGAAGAAGCTAGGTGATCACAAGGTCCTCTATGGCTCCAGCCTTGCACAAGTAGTAAAGGCTGACCAAATTATTTTATATGCAAAGAAGCTGCTGCTTAGCGTCCACCGCATGACACGGTTGACAGTCACACTGGCACCATGACAGTCTCGAGTTGAACTGGGGCCTTCTCAGAATCAACGAGTTTGTACCCGAGTTCACGCGTCAATCAGTTTGATTGACAGACGCCCGCGGCGAAGCTCGGGTCCACCCACCGCGTTTGCGCTTTCCAAGAAGCAGTGCTCACGCCGCAACGCCAGCGAGCGGCATGATTTATCTATCAGCTTTATCGCGCAGACTGTGCACACACGCACGAAGAAATAAAAGTTATATCATCACGTGGCTCCGATGTCTCGCATTCAATTTCACCGCGCTCACGACGTACCACTCACAGCCGCGTTGCCGCAATGATGCGAGCGCCCCCTGGTGACAACCTGTCCGTATATTTATCCGCAATATTTGATAGAAGCGAAACGAGCTGCACGAGAGTGTAGCGTATGCACCCTTGTTGCCTTCGAGAGTGGAAATTTCCATGCTGCGGGTGGAACGAAAGAACATGCCCGAAAGTAGAAGAACGCCCACGAACACGCCTGTGGGAGGCGCAATGCTGAGTTGGCAAAAAGATAGCGCGAAAATCACGCTGACGTCGCTGCACTGTTGAAATGTGGACTGAGTGGCGGCGCTGACGTGTTCGCACGCGGTGTTTCTTTGATTACCGCCGCAGATGCCCCACATGCGTTTTTGACGCCACGCTCGTTCATGTAGCCGTTTTTGTCAATGCTGCTATCACGCGCTCCGCCCTGTCTTTGTGGCATGACCACCGCAGTGCGAGCTCAGAGCAAACTCGTTTGCCCGAGAAGCTAGGCCATCCTGCATAGCACCCTCTTTCTTGATCATGAAGACATCCGAATGGAAAGGGGGGAGAGGGGGCAGGCGAGAACGCGTCTTAGCACGCGCAACCATAGTAATAACACTGCCTGCGTTGGCTTGTTCTCTTTTCATTCATACCGAAGGCAATCGCCGTTCATGTGGAACACCCGATAATACAACTTGCGATCGCGCCCTTCCCCCCCTCTTCTCCCGCACCGCGAGTCGCGTAAAGCGCCCGTCGACCATACACTGCACCGTGCAGTGTAAGCAATGTGTTGAGTTCGCAAACGAAGCGCCGGAAGTACAGCGGCCAGTATTTTTCGCAAAGCAAGAAAAGGAGGCATGCCAGTCGAAACAGCCGTCAACCTATACATTGGTCGTGAAGCTAAACTCTTGTAGCCCACAGCCAGCACTAAGCGACGCATCTTACGCGTATCAAAGCGCTGTTTGCGCGCTTTCATTACAAAACCGACAGAGAGCAGTGGCAAATCACTGTGTATGAAAACTCGTGTTTCTTTGTTAAACGCAGCATTACTTTGAACAACCAGATATGGAAGCTAAGTATGGGGATTGTTATTTGCAGTAATTATGATGTAAATGAGAAGAAAATAAAGTGCACAAAAAAGAACTCGCCGCTGGCAGGTACCGAGCCTACGATCTTCGAATAACGCGTCCGATACTCTACCAACTGAGCTACAGCGATGGTCATTCAGCGTACATATGCGCATTTTAACCTAGAAGTGTCAGTCAGCGCCGCTAGTAGCCACGACGGCAAGTGTGGAACTCTTTTTTTCTGCCCTCTGACGTCACGTAGCACGCGATTTCATTACGCGCTGGCTGCTCACCCTCGCATACTACCTGACTGTATCCCGTCTGCCAGAACGAGACCCCTCGCTATGAATGAACGAATGGGAATTTTAAGGGCTCACTTTTTCTTGGTAAACACAAAGTCAATTGGTAGAGCATCGGACGCGTTATTCGAAGGTCGCAGGTTCGGTCCCTGCCAGTGGTGAGTTATCTTTTAGTGCACTTTAATTGGTTCACATTTACATCGTGATTACTACAAATAAGATTTTCTAGCCTTACCTTGGCTTGCATGTCTGTTCTAATTAGTGTAAGAAAACTGTGCTACGTGATCGCTGACGCGTCATGAGCCACGAATAAAGAATTGAGGGGCCGATTAATTTCGTTTAAGTGGTTTGAACGCTCATGAGTATGAATTATCGACACTCCTAGCATTCTGTCACCACAGGTACGTAAATCTTGAAAGTTTCATGGCGCGCACTAGACGACGAACATTTAGTGCTGCTATCACCTTTCAACCCGCTCCCCCTTCAAGGCGATTACGCAAGAGACCGGGCCCGGCCTCGTGCGTAATCGCCTTGAAGGAAGGAAGGAAAACATTTATTGTGAGAAAAAGGTTTGTGGTACGGGCCAGCTTAGTCCCATCTAGCAGTGCTGGCTGTCCTCCAGTCCAGGACGCCACAGGCAATTGCCGCCCTGCGGGCCCTGTCCATCAAACTGATCTGATCGTCAAGGCTACCGCTGGCCAGCAACTCCTCCCACCGCTCCACACTCGCTTGTTCAATGACGGGCAGGCCGGGAATGGCCCGGCAGGTCCATGTAATGTGCATTAGTGTGGGTTTCTCAGAGCACCAGGGCCCGGCCTCTCGCGTAATCGCCTTGAAGAGGGAGGGGGTTGCAATCTTGCCGCCGATTCTATATCACCATTGACTGGTTGTTTTGCTCGCCACGAGATGACGCGAAAACAGGCTGTGGTTGCTCTCGCTCCCCACTTGAACGCGCTGCAAGCAGCCGCCGGAGCGCGCGGGCCATGCGCTCGCGTGTTCCCCTTTCATAAAAATGACGGCTGTACATGCGCATTGCTTACAATGTTCTGCTAAGTGGCTACCAAATCCCTTGCTGACATCATTATTGTGTTGTCTAGGCCTATCATTGAAGCACTGACTAGTCTGTCCAATATAAACGCGACCACAACTTAGAGGTATCTGGTACACTACATTTGCGGTACAGACAGTATAAACAGTCCTGTGATTAGTGTTACATTGCACGAGTGTTTTCTTCCTTTGAAGGTTACAAATGGCTGACAGTTTGCAAGGTGCTGAAAAAACTAAATTGATATGATGTCGGTTAGCTACCTTCTTCAAGTTGTGAGATACTTTATGAAGCTATGGAATCGCATGCACCGGTCTTTCGTCAAGATCTTTTGTTGCCAGCTCCTTTAGTAATTTTGATTTCTTAAATAATGTCTCGCAAACTGCTGAGACAACATCGGAAAGCCTGCCTTCCTTAATCTATTTACTTGCCTAGACACACTTGGCTCTATCTGGTGCATGCATGATTTGCGCAAAGCATTCATAATACAAGTAGAAGCTATGCCTCTTTTTTATTAGCTTAGAATGGGCGCTGTCGAAGGGTAAAACACTTTTCTTTGACCTGGGGTTATAACTCCAACAGGCATGAATAGATGACGAAAAAATAATCTGAAGGTCTAGAAACTGGATGACATTTTCATTCGGCAGTTCACACGTAAACATGAGGCCTTCAGAAAGGCTGGTGAACAATGTGAGACAGTCTGCTACTGCATCGTCAAGGCAAAGGCCAGGTGATCTTTTAAGGACTATTAAATAGTCATCTACATACCTATAATTACGAATGATTGGCATTCCGGTTAGTTGCGCATTTACACCATTGTCAAAGGATACCAAAAAAATGTCACATAATATGGGGGCTATCGATGATCCAATACAAATGCCTGTGCTTTGAATGAAGTAAGAGCCACTATGAATAATAGCTGTCGAATGTAGATAGAATTCTAACAGCGTTAAAAAATTGCCGCAGTTCATGCACACCAAATTCTGGAAAGCAAGCTCACCTATTTCATTGATTTTTTCACAAACTGCACGCAGGATACCTTCACGTGTGACGGAATAGTACAAGTCCTCAACGTCTAGAGAGAAACCAATCGCAGCAGCTCCCACACCGTCTTTTAGCTCTAGGACAACGTCATCTGAGCACCTCACTAAGAAGGGATCTTCGAGTGGAAGCCGCTTTAAGTGTCCCTGCAGGAACTTGCCCAGTTGGAGCTGCCATGATCCTTTCTCAGAGATGATCACACGAAGAGGATAGCCAGGCTTGTGTGTCTTGCACGAGAAGAAGACTTCCAGGAATTCGTTTTCGGCGGATTTAACTAGTTTGCGTAAAGAGTCCAGTTGTAAGTCTTTTGTCAGTTTTAGCGCAGCTTTCTTTTGTTGAACTGGATTGAAGTTGGTTTTCTTGAAATTCTTCTTAATAGCTTCATCGGCCTTGACTTTCATAAGGCTGTCAGGTAGTACTTTAAATCCTCCTTCCTTGTCGGCTTGGAGGATGGCCAGGTTTTCTTTCTTTCAAACACTTCACTATCTTTATGAGCGGTGGACGGGACGACGTTCCGCTATCAGCTTTCATAAGCACACATTCCACTGCCTCACTGGTAGCACGCTCCCGCTCACTTTCTTCTGCTCGGTCGCCTATAATTCTAGCCAAGGCTAAGAGCTGCTGTCCGCTGAGCTGAGCCTGTCTATGACAACCTCTGGGTTAAAAAATTGGCCGCGTATCTGCGTGCTTCGCTGCAAATGTCGTCAAAGTCTTGTGCCGACTGCACTGCATGAGCGGCATGAGTACCACAATTTAATAGCTGGGCTAGCCGCTGGGCTCGTTTTTCGGACGTTTTCCGGGCACGCTTAGACGGACGCCGGCGTTTCTCCGCTGAAATTTGGTCGTCGGTCTTTTCTCTGCGTTCTCTGATCATGTCTTGTAGAGTGGGTCGTATTTCATCAAGCGGCCATATATGTTTTGCCTTGCCTGAGACAGCGCTCTTGTACGATGAATCAGCCGCATCTGGCTGGCATTGATAAAACAGAAGAGGATGCCATCTACAGCGCTACCGGGGAACATCGGCTTGTGTTGAACTATGCTGCTGCCAGGTGGCAGCACCACAGCGTCGAAGTTAAATCACTGGGCGGAGACTTGTTTTGTACACAGCGGCGCATTTTCAGCGCCGCGTAATAAACACTAGGATCTTTATAATTGATGCATCGTCATTGGCACATGTCATTGCCACTGCGCACGTTGTATGCGCATACCCTCCAGAGGCTATAAAAAGCCTCTGTCCCAATAAACGTTGTTCACTGTTGTACGCTCGTGTCTGTACGCTTCAGTGGCGACGAGGCGGTCGAACCGTTGGTCGCACTGCGACCATGGCTGCGCACGCGGGCCCACCAGCTTTTGATGAGGAGGCGGACAACTGGGAGGCCTACCAGCTGCGCTTGGAAGCATACTTCGAGGTTCACGACGTCGCGGACGAGAAGAAACGCAGGGCAATTTTGGTCACGGCATTGAGCACAAAGACAGTGGATTTATTGGCTGCACGCTGCGCGCCGGCGAAGATACAGGACCTGAAATACGATGACGCCGTGAAGTTCCTGGGTGAGCGATTTGCTCCGGCATGCAACGAAATCGCAGAATCGTACAAGTTCTTCACAAGAAATCAGCTTGCAGGAGAGTCAGCAAATGAATTTATAGTGGAAATACGAAAGATTGCAAGCAGGTGTAATTTCGGTAACGCCCTCGACAGGATGCTAAGGGACCGCATTGTTTGCGGCCTGCGTGACGCGAGTGTTCGTCGGCATCTGTTGTCAAAGACAGAACTCACGCTGAAGGAGGGCGGAAGAGGCAGCGCGTGCTGCAGAGATGGCAGCGGCAAACGTGAACCACATGGCCAGCGTGCAAAACACGGACAATGTGCACGCTATGACGATGAAGCGCAAGGGCCAACCATCCAGGCTTCCGGCACTACGAGAGTCGGCGAGCAGGGAAGACTGGCGGCACGAAGGGGCGTGCCCATGCTGCGGCAAAAGTGGGCATACCGCGGGAAAATGCAAGTTCCGTTCTGTTAAATGCTTCACGTGTAAGAAGCAAGGGCACCTAGCCCGTGTGTGCCAGCAGCACCAGTATCGGCAAAACAAACTATTCCATTGTGACGGCCAGTGGTCTGATAATGACGACTACGAACAGTTTCTGCTTAACTTGCAAATGGCATCTGTGAACATGGTCCAGCCAATTTATCGCACCATGGAATAAGATGGCGTAGCTCTCCGGAATGCAAGTAGACACAGGCTCCCCCGTAACAATCATCACATGGCACACCTACACCAAATAACGTCACCGTTGGCCTCGGCTCCAGAAGACTACCTTGCAACTGACTTGTTTTCTCGGTCAACTTCCCGTCAAGGGTCAGCTCAACGTCTCGGTAACATACGGCGGGACCACATTGGAAGCTACCTTGGTGGTGCTGGGATGCTCTGGACCGGATCTGTGTGGGCGGGACGTCATCAAAGCCTTCGAACAGCACGGAAGGCAGGTTCTCGCCGTCGAAACCAAGGCTGCCCCGGTAAGCCATCCTCTACGGAGGACGAGTCAGAAGTTCAACAGTTATTAGACAAGTTTCGGGATTTGTTCTCGGAAGAGCTAGGGTTAATCAAAGGGCAGCCCGTTGAGTTGCGCTTGCGCGAAGGTGTCGTACCTCGTTTCTTTAAGGCGCGTGCCGTGCCGTACGCGATGAGAGAAGCCGTTAGCCAAGAGATAGATCGCCTGGTTCATACAGGAATCTTGACACCAGTTGCTTGTGCTGACTGGGCAACGCCTCTTGTTCCGGTAGTGAAGAAAAATGGGTCCATACGACTTTGCGGTGACTTCAAAGTAACAGTCAACGATGCTTGCCACACGGAAAAATATCCGCTGCCAAAAATCCAAGATTTTTTTTCTAACTTAAGTGGCGGTGAAGTTTTCTCTGCAATTGATCTGAAGGACGCTTACAGTCAGCTACCTTTAGATGACAACGCAAAGAAGCTTCTAGTCGTTAACACGCAAAAGGGACTATTCTGCTTCAACCGGCTCCCTTTCGGTGTGGCATCCGCCCCAGCAATTTTTCAGAGACGCATGGAAGCCATCCTTCAAGGAATACCGGGCGTTCAAGTTTACTTGGACGACGTAGTAGTGGCGGAGAAGCAAGACAACTACGAAAAGTTGCGCGAAGTCTTCCAGAGGTTTCGGGACTACGGTGTGAAGCTTCATCCAAGCAAATGCAAAATATGAAAGAAAGAAGTTGAGTATCTTGGGCACCGCATATGCGCAGACGGACTTTTGCCAAAAACTGAGAACATCGAAGCAGTATCAGAATGCCGAGGCCGACATGTGTGTCGGAGCTGCGGGCATTCATCGGCTTCGTGACTTATTATCATGCATTCCTTGGCAACTTGTCCGCAGTTCTCTCGCCGTTGTATGAACTGTTAAAGAAAAACGCCCGTTGGCAGTGGGGAACAAGACAAGAAGCCGCTTTTGAAGCGACGAAACGCCTCGTCAAAGGCGCCAAGTTCCTCACGCACTACGACCCGGAAAAAGCCCTCGTGTTAGAAACAGACGCATCGTCTTACGGCATCGGCGCTGTTTTATACCACCGGGTCAACGGAGAGGCGAAACCAGTTGGATTTCGGTCGCGCACTCTGACTGCCTCAGAACGGAATTACGCACAAATTGAGCGTGAAGCGCTGGCAGTTGTCTTTGGGGTGACCAAATTTCGTGAATACCTACTGGGTAACACTTTCACGCTAATTACAGATCACAAGCCACTGCTGCGACTGCTCAGCCCAGACAAGCCGGTACCTGCTCTGGCGGCGGCACGGATCCAACGCTGGTCTTTATTACTGAGCGGCTACACGTACAAGATCGAGTACAAGGCAGGAAAAACCCTACCGGTAGCTGATGCCCTGAGCCGCCTTCCGGCAAGCTACCAGCACGATGCCAGTACCATGGAGTCCATCAATAACGACGCCCGTGAGTACGTACTTTTCGCTGATCAACTCGACACCACCCTGATGTCGTCTAGTGATTTGGCCCGGGCGACAAAAGCAGATAGCACCCTCAAGCAAGTCGCTGTCTACATTCGCGACGGCTGGCCTAGGAAACTGCCGAGGTCAAATCCAGACGTACGCCCATTCTTTTTCAAAAAACACGAACTTGTGTGCAGTAATAACATTGTCTACTGGGGCCACCGAGCGATCATTCCCGTCGCCGCCCGGAATGCCGTACTACGCATGCTGCATGAGACTCATCAAGGGATAACGTCGATGAAGAAGTTGGCGCGCTCAATATTTTGGTATCCTGGGCTGGATCGGGATATTGAACGTGTGGTCAACAATTGCCCTGTATGTACGCAGTGTAGCAGCATGCCACCTGCCAAGGAGCCTGTGCCATGGCCGGAAACCAAGGAAAAGTGGTCAAGGGTGCACGTAGACTATGCCGGCCCGGTGGACGGGCATATGTTGCTCATTGCGGTTGACTCGCACACGAAGTGGATAGAGGTGAGCCCAGTGAAAATAGCCAGCGCGGGACGGACTATCGAAGCCTTACAATCAATGTTTAGTAGGTTTGGCCTGCCCCGAAACGTGGTTTCCGATAATGGACCACAGTTCACTAGCGCGCAGTTTCAGTCGTTCATGAATGAAAACGGAATTCGTCATTTTCGCACCGCGCCTTACCATCCGCAGTCCAACGGTTTAGCAGAGAGGGCGGTGCGAACGATTAAACTGGGACTGCGCAAGAATGCAAGTGGCACACTGCAAGGCCGATTAGACCGAATTCTCTTGCAGTATCGCCGCACCCCCCTGCCCAGCGGGAAAACGCCAGCGTTCATGCTGCTTGGTTTCGAGCCTCGATGCAAATTGGATAACATTGTGTCATGTCGCCCATTTCCTCACGCAGATACTGAGCACCCCGGAACCACTCGCCATGTGGGAGACTCTGTTTGGTACAGGAACTACGGGACAGGTGACAGGTGGAAGGCTGGCGTTGTACAGGCCCCCCGAAGGCCACCGCATGGCAACCATCAAGGCCGCAGACGGCGAACATCATCGCCGGCATTACGACCAGCTGAGAGCAAGGAGAACCGACAGCGCGGAACTCGCCACCGGTGAAGCAGAAGTCAAGCAAGAGGCCGGGGTTGAGGCACCACAGACGGAAGCTGGTGAAAACGGGGCACCTGAGACCTCAAGAGAAGGACCCCAGAGCCCAGGTGCGCCAGACGCGGACAGCCGACCGAATATGGATGACAACCAAGTTGGAAATGACGTCAGCGGCGCACAATCTGATAGCAATAATAAAGAGTCCGATCCTGGCGAAACTGTGTTACGCCGGTCCACCAGAAACCGACGCCCACCGGATCGCTACCAACCTTAAGGGGAAAGAAGGCTGATGCATCGTCATTGGCACATGTCATTGCCACTGCGCACGTTGTATGCGCATACCCTCCAGAGGCTATAAAAAGCCTCTGTCCCAATAAACGTTGTTCACTGTTGTACGCTCGTGTCTGTACGCTTCAATAATTACGTATCTATAGATTGATTTTGTTTTAAAGGAACACTGTGACTAGTACTAAGGTATTGATGTTGTGCCTCAGGTATGCGTAATATTCGATTTTTAATTGCCCACGCTCACCCGTATGAACACATGCTTCTCGGTCAAGATTGGAGGTCGTAAGGCAGGGGGGTTAAACTTTGGCCAACTAGCTGAATCGTGCGACGTGCCGACAAACAGAGAAACAGACAGACAGACAGACAGACCAAAATTTCTCCGTTTAGGTATCCCAAGAAAGACTATCGTCTTTAAAAAGCTATTCACACCTTTTCTGATGTGCATAACAGGCACGAAAATTCCACAAATATCCACGGAACCCCCTACGGATGCAGTCGTAGCTCCACACAACCTTCGCAAAATACAAAAGGTCAAAAATATGTTTCTGTACACATGCACTTCGGAACTTTACATAACATAGGTGCATCGTCGTTATACTAGGCTCAGGTAATCCGCTCCAATGTCATCTGACGTTTCAATGACAGAAACCGAATATGAACGTGGCTTATCAGACGCCGAACATTGTGTGCACCCCGTGAGTTTAGTCTTCCTTGAAGGCCAGAAAAGGTGATAATAAATTCTTTGAATAAATTAAGGGCCTTCAAACGCTGTTTAACACTGAAACGCATAGATAGGTTCATATCAGCCACTGTTTGCTTAGGCTGGTGGAAGGAAAGTCGTGTGAGCCTTCCTCGCTAGCTGGCTCCTCGCTTCCTTCCGATTGGTCGACTACGGTTATGACCGATACTGCATTGAAAACTGGTTCACGTTCCGAGTGCTTATTAGCACACTATTGTAGAAAGCTTTTTGTGTTCCACGTATGCCCAAAACGTTATCAACCTCATTCTTCTGTTCAATGTCTTCAGATGTACCTTTCCACTGCATGAACGATTTCTTAGAATCTGTTGGCAAGAGATGAAGTGCTTTATCACCGACGTTTAGCATTCAAGGATGGCTCTACTGGTCAAAACTTTTTTTTTCTGTTGCGTGTTCTTTCTCCGACTCATTGTGAACCTGTATGCATGTGTCATGAAAGCGGCTTCGAAGATCGACCTAAAATTTATAGGTGGTGTGAAATTCGCCGAGGATGTCTTCGTCGCTCCAAAGCTTGTTCAGTACCGTCAGTGGTCCTCCACGTGACGACCATAAACATGCTCAATAAGTGTGAAGCCCAAGCTGGAAATGAGACGGTCTACCATTCCCATGAGTTCTGCTGTGAAACTTCGTCCTTGGTCGCTTGCGATCTCCATCGGAATACCAATTCATAAGAAAATACCAGTCATTCCGCTACATAGACAGCATCGATTGCCGGGACAGCAATGGCATACGCTTATCGGGTGGGGACATATATGAGTCAGAATTTAACGGTTGCCACATTCCGACACCGGTGAGAAAGGACAGATAAAAACTTGGACAGCGCTTGGGCTTCGACTTCAAGAGTAGAATGCGATAGCGTAATGGAGCTCCGTGAACATAGCGTGCTGAATGTATGGCCTAGCTTTGGTAGATAGATTGAGAGATAGATAGAAAGAGGGATAGACAGATAGATAGATAGATAGATAGATAGATAGATAGATGGATGGATAAATCTATCTATCTATCAATCTGTCTGTCTGTCTGTCTGTCTATCTATCTATCTATCTATCTATCTATCTATCTATCTATCTATCTATCTATCTATCTATCTATCTATCTATCTATCTATCTATCTATCTATCTATCTATCTATCTATCTATCTATCTATCTATCTATCTATCTAGCCGCCTGCGACTTTGCGGTGTCCAGACCGTACCGTTGATGGGATTTACACAAAAACTGGTATGGCATAACATGACTTCATGACGAACATCAATGAATGGCCATATCATGAAATGATGACAAACTTGCCATTAACGGTATGGTTTACACGCCATAGCCGGGGGGCTCCTGCGGGCGTTTCCTTAGGTTCATATATCCACAAATTGGTATGATGCGACATTTCTGCATGACCAACATGAATGACAGGTGATAATATGAAAATCATGATATGCATGTCATGTACATGATTTAAATGTTGCGCTCATGGTGCGCTGACGGTCGTTTCGCTAGCTTGACATACACCAAATTTGGTATTGCGTGAGGTGACTGTACAACGGACATCATTGTCAAGTTGTAATATGGAACTCATGATATGCAGCTAAAGTGTTTGCTTGGGCGTGTTGGTACGACATATTGGAGGGAAACAGCGCCAAAGACGAACCAGGCGAGAAAGGCACGCTCGCGGCCGTTTCGCTAGCTTAATATGCACCATATTCGGTATTGCGCAATGTGACTATCGATGCAGGGAGACACGATCTCTCCTATGTTATTCACCGCGTGTTTACAAGACGTTTTCAGGACCCTAGATTGGGAAGACTTAGATATAAGAATTAATGGAGAGTATCGTAGTAACCTGCGATTCGCTGATTACATTGCATTCATGAGGAACTCGGGGGACGAATTACAGCTCATGATCACTGAA
>JALIZH010005818.1:0-42810 GCA_030522465.1 Rhipicephalus appendiculatus | reverse complement strand
TAGTACAGAGTTGCGCTTCCAACTTCCGGCCATAGTGACGAGGAAATAGAATAGGGATGTCAATATCGATGAATGATTAATCGATTACAACTGTCCTGCAAAGCGACTAATCGTCATCGAGGCTAACCTTTCATTTAATCGACTTAACACAGGGGCAGGAGTGACGGGAAAATTCTGGAATCGTACTAGAGTGCTAAGCAAGAGCAGTGACTGTGATGCTGCGGCGAGTGTATGGGCGAGCTGGCGAGGCTGTCTAGTTTGGACTTATTTCTCGAGTACCAAGTAATGCCACAGCCGTCCGAGTCAAGCGCTTGTCCTCTCTTCCCCACACTGCACATGCATTACTTCATGTAGCCAGCCTTGGCAAGCGAACTCTGCGAAGACGTTTTCTACGTATTCTGCCTATTTGTATACGTTTAGACCTTATTAGTATAATAAACATTGTTTTGTTCGTAGTAGTATTCGATCGATGTGCCCCTGTTCGGCTGTGCTCCCGTAACTCTGCCTGAAGAGTGGCAGCGGTAAAAGCTATCGCACGCTCTGATGCAGGGACCGTGTGCTGGGCCGACAATATTACGCTTCAGTCGTGCTGCAAAAGGCTTTCTCAAACGAACACTTTCCCGCAAGTGCAGTGGTATAACTAATCAAGTACAACATCAGTTATGCACATCTCGTGTCGGGTACCACAACTGAATCTAACCTTAAAAAATACACTTATTACTGAAGAAGATAATACGCACTATAGCAAATGTATCACACCAACATCACACTGAGTATCTCTTCATGCAGTACAACATACCCACTATATATTCCTTCGACAATCGTTTCCTACTTCGTGTATGGCACTACAATATAAAGTCCGAAAGTAGCGTATTTAACGAAATAGCCTGTCCACATAAAAACACAGCAACCTATACTACTCGTCACGGGGGAAGTATGGCTTATACCCCAATCACGAACAAACTATATGGTATGCAAATGATAAAAAACAAATTACTGAAATTGCTGAATTCCCTTGAATATGCTGGTTTCGAAACTTCAAACATAACAATATCTCAACTGGTTTCGCTTATTGAGTCAATGCCTTAGTTTTCTTTTTCTTTTCTTTTTTTTTTTTTTTTTTTGCTAGAAGTTACCACTACCTTCAAGAAGTGTGTACTTGAACACGCCATCAAATAACATTGTCCGCATGAGACAGTTTCCTCAGCTGCACATATATTAATTTACTGTACATTATTTTGTAATTTTTGCTTGTATTGTGTAATTGTCACTCATTGTTGATGAAATCCTGATTGTTAAAACTCAATCCTGTCACTAATGCCATCTCCACCACCTGCTGCCGCCATTTAGCACCGGGGACTAAAAGCTTCTCAAGCTGCCCATAGCAGCTCTTTTCTTGGCCCCTGCCATTGTGTAACAATGTTTTCCATGGGAACAAAAAAAAGAAATGAAGTGAAATGAAATGAAACAGTCGGCGAGTCGTAGATGCCTTCGCACTTCCAGACGTACTATAACGAATGAGGCACTGAATGTCGCGTCAATCCCAGGCCGCTGGAAACTTCGCAGGTTTGACCAATTTCTTTTATATAGGTACGTAGGCGTGCCCACAGCGTCCCTTATCCTGCTAACCATTCTTTACTGTGTGAGGGGGCCGTTGGTTACTGTAGTTTCAGCGCTATTTATACAGAGAAACTACAGCTAAGCTCCTCACAAAGTTTCTTTCCAATGTAGCGGTACACACAGTGAAATAACTTCACGAGTAAGGACCGACATGCGGCGGTTCCTGCTTGTGGTACGATTTGTGCATGTGATTGACTAAATAAAAGAACAGAACCTATGTGCCAAATACATGACCGGTTTTGGCGGTACAACACGAAGCCTCCACAACATAACCTCCTCTCGGCGGGTTATACCACCAGGGAGCTCTGACCCACACGGAGGTATAAGAGCCGTGTGGTACGTCGGAGGCTTTCTTTTTCCCGGGGCATCTGTCCTTGAGCGTCCTCAGGAAAATGCGGTATAGGGTGCGGTGTAACTTGTGGGTGGGTTGCCAAATCAGCTTTGACAAGGTCCGGCAAAGCCGCCCGAGGCACCCACTGCACACGTATCCGCACAGAGCAGGAGGCAGCAAGATGGTGAATACTATCCGAGATTGACGTAGACCGATACACTCGTCGTATATCGTGGACAGCTTGCGTCGAGTCCGTACGTATATATGATGAGCTGAGAGCATCTGTCAGGTGGAATAAAGGTAGCAGCGCTGCCAATCCGTCACCTATGGCGGCCAGCTCAGCAAGGTGTGTCGGTGGTGCGGGATCCGCAAAATACGAGCTGTCTGGCCAGCCTCTGGTATTAATGGGCATACAAGAGCGGTATGAATGGTGGGGCCACTCACACTGGCATCAGTATAAGCGACGACAGTGGCGGCATCTAGGTTATCGGCACGAAGAAGGCGGGAAACTTGGGCGTTCACCTGGCGTGGAAACCGGGCTGTAAAGGCGACCCAGAGGTTTGTTTTCAGTGAGTTGCATTTTGTTCCACGGGGCAATAGTGCTCGTCTCTGAAGGTGTATGGGGAACTTCTTTGCTCATGTACCGCGCCAATGCAGCAGCCGAACAGAATGTTGATGGCTTGAGGTTGTGCGCACAGCGATAAGGTCCCGTATTCTGAAACGCTCCTTACCTCAGTGAGGGGGCCTTAACTGCTTGAGGACGCCTTATTGCGTATTCTGGAACGCTCCTTACCAAGGTTCCCTCACTGAGGCCTTCCTTGGTGCTCCCTCAAGTTAAGGTAGCTCTAGGGCAACCTTCATGCCTCCTTACCTCGCTCCTCGCACGAAGGGGTGCTTCTCTGCAGTACCTGTCAGTGACAATGCATCCGATTTGGCATTTTCAATCGATGCCTTGTACTTGTGCGCAAGCTCTGTGCAGGCACGTAGCCGGGGGGGGGGGGGGGGGGGGCTAGGGGTTTGCTCTCCTCCCCCCCCCGAAATTCGGATGGAGGGGCGTGTTTTACCGAGGATAAGTAAAAAAAAGATAGGTGGTTTTCAAGGTTTTCAACAGGTGCCCCCCCCCCCCCCCCCCAAAAAAAAATAATTCTGGCTACGGGCCTGGTGCTGTGATTATATCCTTCTCGTTGTTGCTGAAAATTGCTTGCCACACATGTTTTTAAAAGTAAGGCTTTTTAACGGTAGTCAAAACTTTTCGTTAAGATGGCGCAGCACGGAAGAGGACAAGGTACACAGCGAGGGTGAAGTGACTGCCAACTCAAGCTTCTTTGTTCCCTACAGGTGTTTTATAGGAAGAGAGAAAAAAGCCAGGAAGAGACACAAGGCACGCGACAAAGGCCCCTTCGTCGCCCACCGTTAGTTCTGGCGTCTGCTAGGAATAACAACGCCCGCTTGGATAAGGCTAACGATGGTTTCTTGCACTCTTCACATGTCATGCGAGCTGCTTCCCACAATGATGCAGGTGTGGTCATCCGCGTAGGAGAAAATCACCTTGAACCCACGGGTGCCGCCGCATGCGCTACAACGTATGCCCAGGAGACCCTTCCTTTCCGTTTCTAACATTGTTGTTTCCGTTTCTAACATAGTCGATCGTTCCAACATCTGCCACTTTGACCCACGTAGCAAGCACAACAGCTCGTACATGCCACAAATCGGTAACGGTGGTTCACAGTGGCGTAGCCAAGGGGGGGGTTGGGGGGGGGGTTCAAAGTCAGTTTTGGCCAATCCTAGCTAGCACAGCTGACATCCCAGGAAGTGGTGTGTTCTTGTTTGGGTGCTACCATGGAAATCAGAAGCCATCCTCTTTGACCGACTTTCTCGGCCCGCTAGTCGAAGATTTGAATCATTTTCTTGATAATGGAGTGCAGGTACGTGACCGGCATGTCTCCATTAGTGTTAAAGGCTTCATTTGTGATGCACCTGCACGTGCATTTATTCTGGGCACTAAGTTGCACTCGGGGTACTATGGCTGTGGCAAGTGCTCTCAGAAAGGTGAATATTGTCACGTGGTCGTGACGTCGACGAAGGCAACAGTCAGCGGGTCAAAGAAGAAACTGTTTATTTGGCCGAACTTGTGGCCGTGAAACGTAAAGTCAGATTACAGCTATGCACACTGGCACAGATAGCGGCGAACGGAGCGTCGGCCGGCGATCAACTGACGAGCAGTGAAGTGCGTCGGCATTTATACCTGTGGCATCGAATATTCCAGCCTTATCACTGGCTGTCGCGCAAGCTCTGGATAAGCTCGAGTGTTCGCGTCTTGCGTGCAATCTTAACAAAACGATCTACAATAATCGGGAAGCTTCTCGAACAAAGAGGCGCGGTTTGCGCTGAGCATTGCCGACAGTCTTTGCGGGTCGAAAACCGAATACAGCTACTGTGAAAATTAGAAACGCGCGTGGCAATGCCCCCCCTCTGAAAAAGCATCGTCCCGATGCTTAAAACAGAACACGGGGGGAAAATGCATGCAACAATAAATAAATCAAGAAAGCACAATAAACAATAAGCACAAGCAAGAAAGTCCAATGAAAAAAGTAGAGTCCTCAGGTTCACTAACGCGCGAAAAACGGCTTGAGGCGCACGACATGGACGACTTCAGGTCGCGCACGGCGCCGTTGAGAGTTCGTAACGCCGTTCGGGGACAACCTCGTAGTCGAGTGTGCCGAGACGTCTAAGTACCCTGTACGGTCCGAAGTACCGTCGCAGAAGTTTTTCACTTAGTCCGCGTCGGCGTATCGGCGTCCACACCCAAACACGATCGCCGGGCTGGTATTCCACGAAGCGTCGTCGAAGATTGTAGCGGCGGCTATCGGTCGTCTGTTGATTCTTGATGCGGAGGCGGGCTAGTTGTCGGGCTTCTTCGGCGCGCTGTAGGTAGGCCGTGACGTCGATGTTTGCTTCGTCGGTGACGTTTGGCAACATGGCGTTGAGCGTCGTTGCCGGGCTCCGTCCGTATACCAACTTGTATGGCGCCATCTGCGTCGTTTCTTGTATGGCCGTGTTGTACGCGAAGGTCACGTACGGGAGGATGGCGTCCCACGTCTTGTGTTCGACATCGACGTACATGGCCAGCATGTCGGCAATGGTCTTATTAAGACGCTCGGTGAGGCCGTTGGTCTGTGGGTGGTACGCGGTGGTGCGGCGGTGGCTTGTGTGGCTGTATCCCAAGATCGCCTGAGTTAGGTTAGCCGTAAACGCCGTACCTCTGTCGGTGATGAGAACCTCTGGGGCGCCGGTTCGATGGACGATGTTCTCAACGAAGAACTTGGCTACCTCGGCGGCACTGCCTTTAGGCAGGGCCTTGTTTCGGCGTAGCGGGTGAGGTAGTCGGTAGCTACGACGATCCATTTATTTCCGCAAGTCGACGTTGGGAACGGCCCCAGGAGGTCCATCCCGATCTGCTGGAACTGTCGCCGAGGAGGCTCGATCGGCTGAAGGAAGCCTGCTGGTCTTGTGGGCGGTGTCTTCCGTCGCTGACAGTCTCGGCACGTCCTTACGTAGCGGGCGACGTCGGCGGCAAGACGCGGCCAGAAGTACTTTTCCTGTACTCTGGCGAGCGTGCGGGAAAGTCCGAGGTGTCCAGCCGTCGGGTCGTCGTGTAGAGCGTGCAGAACTTCTGGTCGCAAGGCTGAGGGCACTACGAGAAGATAGTTGGCTCGAAGTGGCGAGAAATTCTTCTTTAGGAGGATGCCGTTTCGCAAGAAAAACGACGCGAGTCCTCGCTTGAATGCCTTTGGAACAATGACAGTCTTGCCTTCGAGGTAGTCCACAAGGCCCCTGAGTTCCGGGTCGGCTCGCTGTCGCTCGGCGAAGTCGTCGGCACTTATGGTTCCCAAGAAGAAGTCATCCTCCTGGTCATCCTGCGGCGGCGGGTCGACGGGGGCGCGAGACAAGCAGTCGGCGTCAGAGTGTTTTCGTCCGGACTTGTAAACGACGGTAACGTCGAATTCTTGAAGTCTCAGACTCCATCTGGCGAGACGACCTGAAGGGTCCTTCAGGTTAGCTAGCCAACGCAAGGCGTGGTGGTCGCTCACAACTTTGAAGGGCCTGCCGTAGAGGTAGGGGCGAAACTTTGACGTTGCCCAGATGATGGCAAGGCACTCCTTTTCTGTTGTGGAATAGTTGGCTTCTGCCTTGGATAGCGACCGGCTAGCATAACTGATAACCCTTTCCACGCCGGCATTTCTCTGGACAAGAACGGCGCCGAGTCCTACGCTGCTTGCATCGGTGTGGATTTCCGTGTCGGCGTGTTCGTCGAAATGCGCAAGTATTGGAGGCGTCTGCAGGCGTCGTTTCAATTCTTGAAATGCTTCGACTTGCGCCGTTTCCCACTTGAATTCCACGTCGTTTTTCGTGAGCTGAGTTAGTGGCTCGGCGATGCGTGAAAATTCCTTGACGAAGCGTCTATAATAGACGCACAAGCCGAGAAAATCGGCGTACGGCCTTCTTGTCGGTGGGCGGCGGGAAGGCAGCGATGGCAGCTGTTTTCCGTGGGTCAGGGCGAACTCCAGACTTGCTGATGACGTGACCCAAGAAAAGAAGTTCCTCGTATGCGAAGCGGCCACTTTTCTGGCTTCAGGGTGAGTCCGGAGGCCTTGATTGCTTGAAGTACAGCTTCAAGGCGCCGGAGATGTTCGTCGAAGTTCGAAGAAAACACAACGACGTCGTCCAAGTACACAAGGCAGGTCTGCCACTTCAAGCCGGCGAGTACAGTGTCCATAACACGTTGGAACGTCGCAGGTGCCGAGCAAAGACCGAAGGGCATGACCTTGAATTCGAAGAGGCCGTCTGGTGTGATAAAGGCAGTCTTCTCTCGGTCTCTCTCGTCGACTTCGATTTGCCAATACCCGGTCTTGAGGTCCATCGACGAAAAGTACATCGCGTTGTGGAGTCGATCCAGGGCGTCGTCTATGCGTGGGAGAGGATACACGTCCTTCTTCGTGATTTTGTTCAGGCGACGATAATCGACGCAGAAGCGTAGGGTTCCGTCCTTCTTCTTCACTAAGACCACGGGTGACGCCCATGGACTCTTGGACGGCTGAATGATGTCGTCGCGTAGCATTTCGTCGACCTGTTTCTTAACGGCTTCACGTTCACGTGTCGAAACTCGATACGGGCTTTGGCGGATTGGGCGGGCGCTTTCTTCTGTTATAATGCGATGTTTAGCGAGTGGAGTCTGTCGGATCCTTGACGACGACGAGAAGCAGTCCCTGAATTGCAGGAGCAGGGCTTCGAGCTGGCATTGCTTGTTCTTCGGAAGGCTCGGATTCACGTCGAAAACTGGTTGGGGACCTTGATTCGTCGAAGCAGGTTCCGTGGCGTCGCTGAGGGTGAAAGCGATGCTGGCGTCTACGAATTCATTCATGAAGGCGACCGTCGTACCAATGTTGAGGTGCCTGTATTCGTGGCTGAAATTTGTAAGCATTACTTTAGCTTTGCAATCATGCAGCTCGGCGATGCCTCTTGCGACGCAAATCTGACGGTTAAAAAGCAGGTGCTGGTCGCCCTCGATGACGCCTTCCAAGTCTATCGGTTCTTCGCTGCCGACCGAAATGATGACGCTGGAGAAAGGCGGAACGGTGACGTGCTCATCTATCAAATTTAAAGCATGGGTCGCTGGCGTCGTGTGGGGCGGCAGTGCGTTTTCTGAGGTTAGGGTTATTGACTCAGACCTCAGGTCGATCACGGCGCCATGTTGACTTAGGAAGTCCATCCCGAGTACCACATCCCTGGAGCAGTGTTGTAGGATTAGAAAACTGGCGGGATAAGTCCGGTTATTGATGGTGACTCTTGCTGTGCAAACACCGGCCGGCGTTATTAGATGACCGCCAGCGGTCCGGATTTCAGGGCCTTGCCAAGCAGTCTTCACTTTCTTCAGCTTCGTCGCGAAAGGCCCACTGACGACGGAATAGTCGGCTCCAGTGTCGACGAGAGCGGTGACGTTGTGGCCGTCGAATATTACGTCGAGGTCGCTGGTTCGTCGTCGTGCATTGCGGTTGGGTCGCGGCGTCGGGTCACGGCTGCGTCGAAATGTTTCTCTGCTTCCATGTTGCGTCGTCACGTCTTCGTCGGCCCACGATGTTTCGTCAGCAGGGCTTCGACTGCTTCCCGTCGTGTTCTGCAGGTTTCGTCGCGTTGTCGTCGTCGGCGGCCGCGGAGGAATCTTCGGCATTTCGTCGTACAGCAACCGCACCTCCATCGGTTGCTGCCCTTAGTTTCCCGGATACGGGCTAGGCGACCGGCCCCGGTTTGGGCCAGTGTACTGCCCGCGGTGCGGTGACATGTAGCGGCCGGGCGACGGCGAGCGGGAAGGTCGTCGGGGTGTCCACTGTGTTCCGGTGATGTAGTCGTCGATGTCACGAGGCCGTTCGCCTGGCTGCGGACGCGGCGCGTTGACGGCGAATCCGCGCAGCCCCATCTGTCGGTACTGGCAGCGGCGGTACGTGTGGCCGGCCTCCCCGCAGTGGTAGCAGAGCGGGCGGTTGTCAGGGGCGCGCCAAACGTCGGTCTTCCTCGGAGCGTACAGCTGGCCGGCGGGTGGACGGTACGGCGTCGGTGGTGGTGGCGGCGCTGTCTGGCGGCGGAAATGCGGCGGTGCGACCTCTTGACGTGGGCGTGGAGCGGGAGCGTAGCGTCGGGCTGCAGCTGCGTAGCTCATGGCAGGCACGTAGCCAGAAATTTTTTTCGGGGGGGGGGGGCCGCCTGTTGAAAACCTTGAAAACCACCTATTTTCACTATTTATTCTCGGTAAAACACCCTCCTCCATCCGAATTTCGGGGGGGGGGGGCCCGGGCCCCCCGGGCCCTCCCCCTGGCTACGTGCCTGGCTCATGGCTTGCGGCTGGGGCCGTGGCGGTTCAGAGGTGCCCATCGACTGCTGGATTTCCTCTCGAACGATCTCTGCGATGGAGTCCACTTGCGGCTGCGGTGAGGGTAACAGCTTGCGCAGTTCCTCCCGCACGATCGCTCGGATCGTTTCGCGCAAGTTGTCGAGAGCATAAACGGCTGGGCTGTCTTGACTCGTTGGGCGATTGTACTGGCGGGTTCGCATCTCCAGCATCTTCTCGATCGCTGTTGCTTCCGACAGGAATTCCTGGACGGTCGTCGGTGGGTTCCGCATCAGCCCAGCGAATAGTTCTTGCTTGACCCCTCGCATGAGCAAACGGACCTTCTTCTCCTCGGGCATGTTGGGGTCAGCGTGCCGGAACAGCCGCGTCATTTCTTCCACGAAGATCGCCACTTTCTCATTTGGTAGTTGCACCCGTGTCTCCAGCGAAGAAGCGGCCCTTTCCTTGCGGGCGACGCTCGTGAACGTGCCCAGAAATGCGCCGCGGAAGAGATCCCAGGTTTGAAGTGCTGACTCGCGGTTCTCAAACCAGGTTCTTGCCGCGTCTTCCAAGTAGAAGTAGACGCGACGTAGCTTCTCTTCCGTGTCCCAGTGGTTGAGGCTGGCCACTCGGTCGTACGTCTCCAGCCACGTCTCCGGGTCTTCAAAAGATGATCCACGGAAAGTCGGTGGCTCCCTTGGCTGCTGCATCACGACCGTTCCGGGAGTTGGTGCAGTGGCTGCCATAGTTGTCGCAGTAGTGGTCGTGACCTTGGGCTTTCGAGTCTTATCCGGTAAGGGCCCGAACTCTGGAGGTAGCCCTTGTTGCTTGCGGCTGGTTCGCTGCTCAGCGTCGGCGTCGATGTCCTTTTCACGGAGTGGGCTCAGCTCACGGCTGGAGGGGGGGCGTTCGGTACATGGACCGGGAAGCACCTCCACCAGATGTCACGTGGTCGTGACGTCGACGAAGGCAACAGTCAGCGGGTCAAAGAAGAAACTGTTTATTTGGCCGAACTTGTGGCCGTGAAACGTAAAGTCAGATTACAGCTATGCACACTGGCACAGATAGCGGCGAACGGAGCGTCGGCCGGCGATCAACTGACGAGCAGTGAAGTGCGTCGGCATTTCTACCTGTGGCATCGAATATTCCAGCCTTATCACTGGCTGTCGCGCAAGCTCTGGAATAAGCTCGAGTGTTCGCGTCTTGCGTGCAATCTTTACAAAACGATCTACAATAATCGGGAAGCTTCTCGAACAAAGAGGCGCGGTTTGCGCTGAGCATTGCTGACAGTCTTTGCGGGTCGAAAACCGAATACAGCTACTGTGAAAATTAGAAACGCGCGTGGCAATATGAGGAAGGTAAAGTTGTATTTCCAGAGACGCAAGCACCATTGCGGACAGATGCTGACTTTGCTCAAAGGGTGCAAGAAGAGCACCATGTGACTGTAACGCCACTTTCAGAGCTACCAATTGGCCTTGTCTCTCAGTTTCCTTTGGACTTCATGCATCTCGTATGTATCGGGGTCACTAAAAAATTGATACTACTTTGGATGAGAGGCCCATTGCCATATCGTTTGCCATCAACATCTCTTGAGAGAATGTCAAGATGATTGATGGCAGTAGGGCAGACCCACTGTCAGGAGTTTGCTAGAAAACTACGATCTCTCAGGGAAATTGATAGGTGGAAAGCAACCGAACTTCGATGCTTTCTTTTATATTTGGGTCCATGTGTTCTGAAAGGTACATTGTCACGAGATATGTACAGTCACTTTCTGATTCTACATGTTGCAATCACCATTCTTTGCAGCCCTTCTCTTGTTCCTGAATACTGCGGTTACGCAAAGGAGCTCCTTATTTGCTTGGTTTTCTCGTTTCACTCTTTGTATGGAAAGCAGAATCTCACATACAACGTTCATTCACCGATTCATTTGGCTGATGATGCCCTAGTATATGGTCTTCTTGATAGCTTCAGTGCATTCCCAGCAGAAAAATTCATGCATCATCTCAAGAAGCTTATAAGGCATTCAAAGAAACCACTACAACAGCTGATCAACCGCATGGCAGAACGAATGTCCTCTAGCACATTGTTTGTTGTCAATGGGCCTTTTCAGCAAGAAGTAGATTGTTCACAAATCCACAGCAATGGGCCACTAGCAGAACATTGCTGTGGGCCTCAGTACCACATAGCAAATTTCCACAATTCACCTTAAGGATTTCTGAAGGCAATAATGTCTGTATCATGACAGACTCTTCTATTGTCATGATATCAAATTTTGCTCATGATAGCCAAGGAAACAAATTGCTAATCGGAAAAGCCCTTTAACGCTGTCGCGACCTGTTCGCCACACCTTGTCTGTCATCTTATCTTGGAATAGTCATCGTGAAGAAAATTCACAGTCCTCTCTTGTCGAGGAAGCTCAGTGATGTGAAGTCTAAGTGCATGCTACTGCCCCTGGAAAGTTCATGTTCGGATTATGCACTTTTTCCCCGAATTCACTCAGTTCTCTCCCCTCCGCACATATAAGAACCGTGACCAGGCATAGGGGTTTTTGCTTGTTGATGCAGGTACTGTTTTGTTTCGCATTACATTACAATCATACAAAAAGAAAGAGCCTTGAAGCTTCCAAGCGCCGCCTAAATTGCCTTGCTGAGCCACCTTTTGACTGGACGATTTGGTTTTATATCGCACTTGGCATAGTAAATTTGAACTGGCAGATGCAGCAGTGATAATGGGAGCAGCGTGTTCACGGAAACTGGATAGCTAAATCCCACTTGTCAGCACGCGAGCTGCTGCCATATAAGTGCACTTTAGAAAATAAAGGGCTGCATGTTAACCACTAAAATATTGTCACCTGTGCCAGCCCAGTTTGATGTTTCAAGTGCAACCAGTATGCCAGACAGCTCGGTAACCAGGTGACACACGCTGAGTGGCACTGAAGTCGTGGGCCAGCACTGGTCTCTATGCATGCTTGTTCTTGTTTATATGAAAAGAGGGTTCAAATTTGGCTAGTCATATGCAACACAAATCTTATTAGGTTTGACTACTCAGAGAGGCACACATTACGCTAAAATTTGAAAATTGACGATTAAAAAAAATTTATGTGCATTGGTACATAACTGCTCTTTTATATGTATATGGCAATATGTGAATAATGATTTTTGCAAGGCACATCAACATGGAATAAATTTTTTAGGAACAGTTTGGAGTGTGTGAAACTAGCAGCGAGAATGTATATTTGTTGTTGTTTTTTTTTCATACATTAAAACTCAAATTTTCGGAGCACCAATGAATTTTAACAAGCCTTGGCAACATGCATTTAAAACCTGGTGTGCTCAGAATTCATTCCGAATGAGTGTGGCTTTCAAAGTCACTGGCTGAAATTTGTAGATTATGGTGTGTGTCATCAAGTGCTTAGTTTGAGAGGTTGCTGGGAAACTTCAGTATGTGGTGAACTAAATATTCATTTTGGTTTCTTGTGCAAATAACTTTCACTTATGAAAGTGATTTACCTCAAGAAGTTGTGCTAGATGCATATGGGTGATTTATAAAAACTTGGTTGCCTATTTCCAGAAGACCTCATTTGTTCAAAGGTGATTCAAAGTAAAATTGTATAGTACACATTATTGCGCATTATTTGTCAGGTGGTGATGTTGAAACAGTAACTGTTGAAACGATAACTAAGGACTGACTATAGTCTGTACCTGTACTGCATGACTCTTGCTCATGGAGAAATTATGTGTGAAGTTTCATGTTCATTCACAGCCAATTTAATGACACCTACTTGTTGTTTCGTTTATCTATGCATTTATTCTCTGTGTGTAGCTTACTGAAATAAAACTGGGCCTATACTGTACTGATCTGTGCACATGTCCAATGTTCACTGCTATTTCTGTTATTTCTTCTGCATTCTCGCTATGCTAGGTCATGTACGCTGTCGTCAGGTTTCTTGTGGATGGCAGCGTTGCCATCGTCCCAACGAACTGGCTGTTCCAAAACAAAACAGCGTGCCTGTGGCCAACTTCACTAAGTTCAGATGAATTAACAAGGGCTGTAAAACGACGTACTCACCAACATGGTTCCACTACATCAGTCTTCAAGGTAAAAGTCCTGAGAACCACAGGTATGAAACAATTACTTACAAAGACATAATTCTTTTGTCGTTTAGCAGTTATTTTTTAATCTTTTGAAAGGCTATGAAGCTGTTGAACGAGGGTGAAGGGAGAAACTAACAGGAAAAAATCTTTTCATCATTAATAATGGAAATCAGTAGATATACCATGTGTTTTCTTTTTTCAGTAACGTACAAAGAAGCTCGGCGAAAATTGCCTAAAGCAGTAAATACAGACAACGTAGACACAACGGACCAAGGTAAGGGTTATCTGAGTTTCCTTTGCCTATTGTTATAGAAATCACTTTTGCAGAAAAAGGACGTGGTAAGCGACGTAAATAAGCACGAATATTGAGCTCACCTGACGAGTCTGAGGAGGAACACCTTTTCAGCCTTCCAGAGCCACCCTTCTCAAATAGGTAGTAGCTGTTCTAATGCACTAAGCGAAGGTTTTATATATATATATATATATATATATATATATATATATATATATATATATATATATATATATTGATACGAAGTGTCACTGCCATTGAAAAACACATGGAAGCGCAAGTAGAGAAAGAGGACGACGACGTAGCTCCTGTGATTTTCGCGGTCTCAGTGCCCATTAAAAAACCCTCTTACTCTACTCCAGAGTACGTAACAATATATATATATATATATATATATATATATATATATATATATATATATATATATATATATATATATATATATATATAGTTGCAGCAATGAAATAACGCTGGCCCCGGTGGAATAAGGAACAAAAGAGTACGACGCGTTGGTTTTGCACGTATATTTTCTGACGTTTCGGCTGGTGGACCAGCCTTTGTCAAGAGCTGGACCAGACTTTGACAAAGGCTGGTCCACCAGCCGAAACGTCAGAAAATATACCGTGCAAAACCAACGTGCGTCGTACTCTCTTTTGTTCCTTATATATATATATATATATATATATATATATATATATATATATTGATACGAACTGTCACTGCCATTGAAAAACACATGGAAGCGCGAGTAGAGAAAGAGGATGACGACGTAGCTCCTGTGATTTTCGCGGTCTCAGTGCCCATTAAAAAACCCTCTTATGCTACTCCAGAGTACGTAACAATATATATATATATATATATATATATATATATATATATATATATATATATATATATATATATATATATATATATATATATATATATATATATTGGAGAACTTCAAGCACCAGTGGTGATGATGGACAAAGTAAGCAATGCCTGCTTATATATGGTCTGTCAACAGTAGATAGCTTGCATTATAAGTAAATGTGAGGCAACGTTTGTAGAGGGACAAATTAATGTAAGATTTAATCTCATACCTGTTCTAGCTGAAGCAATAGAGCATACTAGGGAGTTGAACTAATGCATTATTGCCTGAATGTGCATCGCTTAACATTTAATTCTGTACGAAACAGCAACTTCCAGATAAGGGCCAGTAGATGGATGTTCTGAAGGTAAGCTATGGAGTATGTTACTGTTATGCCCAGCCTATTAGACCTTGTTGTCTGTTTTGCTTGGTACAAGCACTGAACAACTGCATTTATCTTCGAATTACTTTTCGAAATTTGCAGAAAGTCAACATGCAGACTCTCCCGAGCAGACAACTCATGAATGTGAGGTTTCTTTAGTTCTATTCTAGGAGGCAGCTGAGTGATGTTATGGTGTATGCTGATTTCATTTTGCTTCCCCCCCACTCTCTTAGCCTCAGTGGAAGAGCCCGTGCGTGGACCAGCAGGTTTGCAGTGAATGTGTTATGTTGCGTTTGTTTCTTAAGTCATGAATGCTGCTGAAGCCAATGGCAAAGAAAAGCTGCTGTCAAAGACAGTAAAAACGTGCTCATGCTTTACAGAAACGGAGGATGTGAACTTAGGAGGTGAAACTCAGGCCCCAGGTAAATATCATCGCTGCATGTCATAAGGGCAGCCTACAGTACAGATACATAATCAGTTCATATTGCCTTTCCTACTGCACTTAATTTACTTTGTAGCACATGTCTGGCACAGCTTAGCCTTAGGTGCTTTTGTGCTATAAAACCCAATTTAATTAATAAATACTGTGAATGGTGGAAACTTGGGCATTTCGGTGCATCAGGATGTATGAACAGTACAAGAAACCAGGACAAAGAACACACACTGCTGTATGTGCGTGTGTCCTTCGCCTGTCCTTGTTTCTTTTTCTATTTGTACATTCATTGTAAAATACTAATTTAGTCATGAATGGATTTTAGGCCAACTCGTTAAAAAAGAATAGTATCTTTAGAGCTGCTTACAGAGTTGTTTGCACTTTTTTCTTTTCTTTGTTCAGGCAACCCACAGGCTGCATGTTCTTCGCAGTCATTTCAGACAGGTAAATTTCACTCCTCACAGTAATTTGAACTGCGGTGCACAGAAAGAGACACCGCAGCATATGTGTTTCCTTCCTGCATGCTTTGTGTTTAACTTACGCTGCCATTTGAATATGCATTTTAACCAACTAGTTTAAGTGTGAGGGTTAGTATAGATAACGTATGTTTAGTAATGTCCTGCTTTTTTTCTTTATGTTGCATACAAGCCATGGTAGCCTGTACCAACTTTGCCATGTTTATACATGTATGATTGTGTATTTTTCAGCAGTTGTCTAGAAGTGCTCCAGTGTGAAATCATACCTTTCTTTTATAGCACACAGGCCTAGAGCAGTTGTACAGCTGTGTTGTGAAAGTAAGTTTCATACTGCCAGCAATTTCAGCAATTAGCCTGCCAAATAATGCTGCACCCTATATTCATGCAACTTTTTAATTTTATTGAAGGCTCATTACATTTTCCCACCTCTAGTACCCAATGTTTGTTTTGCTATTCCTGGCTTCATGTTCTTTGTTATTTGTTTGCTTCCATTCATTATATGAGTGGAAGCAAACAATGAAAGGCAACTATAAAAGTGTGTCAATAGTGTATTCAAGGGAAGTTTTAAACAGAATTTTGCTTGCTTTACAGGAAGTCAGCAGGGAGCACCACCTGCACAGTCTCATCCAGGTAAAATTCAGTAGTTGCTGCGATTATACATAGACATTTAAAAGTAGGGCTATATAGTTGCAAATTTGTGAATTTTACCTTCTGCAGACTCTCCATATTGGATGGGACCAAACTGCCAAGGTTTGTTGTGGAATTGGGTGGCGCTGTTTACGCCACCCAATTCTATTGAACACGTGAGATTTTCAGGGACGCTATTTTCAGTTATATTTAGCCAAATTCGGTTTGAAAATGCATACTTCCGTGCATTGCAGCAAAAAATACTTGTTTCATATTCCAACTTTATGCTTCTTCAGCAGGTTTGCTACAATGGGTCCCACCAAGTTCACAAGGTGTGCCATGGAGTACAGAGCTTCTTATTTCTTACATATGCAAGATCTCTACAGTTGGTTGTAAATGACAAAGATTAATTTGCTTGTGATTTTCTTTTTTACAGAAAACTACCTAGGAGTGACCACTGTGCAGTCATACTCGGGTAAGTTTCCTGTATGATTTCCAGCTCTTAGTATGTTTAAGTCTTAAATAATCTGTATGAATCCTATACTTTGTTCCTAGAGATCAGTAATTGCTGATATTCATGGAGACCTCGTTTTCTTACGTATATGTGTACTAACTGAGAAAGACTGCATTATTGTTTTTTTTCCTTGGAATTGTGCTTGCTAGTTATGAATCTGAAGATCAGGCCACGCATTAAAGTCACCTGTGTGCTACTTGATTTTTTTTAATTTTCTTTCTATGCTATAGCCAGATAGACGCAGTGGCTCTGGTTACCTTAAAAAATATGCATGAAGGTGGCAATCATAAAACAATCAGGCAAATTAAAGCAGAAGTTGTGTCGGGGTACTAAAGAACTATCCACAGAAGTGCATTTTAGCATGGATAGCACAGTCGTGCGCAGGGTTCCCTTTCAGTGGGGGGCAAAAGTTCGTCATAGCGCCTCCTCTCCCTATTAAGTCAATGTATGGAGCAGACTTTGCGCCCCCCTCTTAGGTGACTAGGGGGGGCACCCCCCCCCCTGCCCTCCTTGTGTGCATGCCTATGATGGATAGCAGTCAGTGCAATGCTTGCGATCAAAGAACAGACATAGTATTAACTTTAAATAGAAAAATAAAATGCACCAAGTTGATCTCTAAACATTGTAAGCAGTAAACAATTGAATAAAAACAGCAGCTGATGACAGCGTGCACATTGTGGACAATGAAGATTACTTTCAAGTAACTTAGCATGACAATTTGATCTAACTCAAGAAGCTTTAACAGTAAAGCTTCTTGAGTTAGATCAAAGTGTCATTATTAAGGTATAAAGTAGTGTGCGTGCCATATAGTTCATTGTTTGCTTATCGTAATAAGTGCAAATTCTTGGCAAGACTTACACGAGCTTACACTACAAGGAAAAGGTATATACAAATGCAGGAAACACAAAACACAAAAGTACACTGGAAAGGTACAGATATTCATACTATAATGACTACAAATGTGTGTGTTGTGACAGGCACAATATATATCCTCATTTTGACTTAAACAGCTTGTGTGGCAGTTCTGTAAATATTTGTATAAATGTGGAAAATTTCTTTAAAATTTTGATTAACTGCTACGGTTGTCCGATACTAGTTCACAAGGCAGGTACCCTTATATCTGGTTGTCATTCTTTGGTGTGTACAGTCGCGCTCAATATGAGTTGCAGCACGCTGTCTGTGCTCAAAATAGCGCCAACACTGTTAATTGGCACCTACATAGAAAAAATTGGTGAATTAAACTCTTTCAGTTAGTGGTACTTTCTGAAGCAATTTAACGTTTGTCGGTGTCATTCAGGCTTGGGGTCACCTTAACCACAGCCAGCGTGCCGCAACTCATATTGAGCGCGACTGTACATGCATGCATGCTTAACTGGGGTGTTTTTGCTTAGTATTCAGTTCATTAGGCTGATTTTTTAGGTAGCCACCGTCCTGTATTGGTGGCACAGTCATGCGACTGCCGTAGAATGCCATTTTACAAATAAGCTTCAACAGCTGCACAGTCCCCATTCTCATTCTGTTAATCATGTTGCTAATTTTAGATTCACTGCGAGGTTTCTTGCACAGCTCACAGGGTTGGTGCACTATTCGGACGGTTGCTGCTTGTTACAAATTCATGCAGGTGTATTTGATCCATTTGGCTGAGTGAAGTAATATTTGTTTGTGCAACTTATTTTCTTTTGCACAAGAAATGGTTTGTACCACAATAGCCTTTAACTGCATAGTCAGTTGACGAGTACCCTTATTTGATTTGTATGTGTGCACAGCCATATATTAGATGAAGTTAGTGTAATTTGTTAATGCTATATTCCATTGCGTTGTGCTTTCTATCCCGTTCCCCTTGTGTATGATAGTAAACAAGATTCGTGTTATTGACCTTGCTGTCTTTCCTTTATTTTGTTTCTCGAGAGCTCTCTTTCCATTCTCATTGATAGGGGCCTTCTATTTTTTGCCGTACGTTGCACTAGTAGGACAATAAACTTTCGTTTTATGGCGAGGTTAGCGCCTCGAAGTATTCTATAGCGTCAACTTGGAGCTGTGTACAGCAAAATGTCCATGTGTTCAATGATTTGTCCACACTGGTTTCAAACAAAATGGGAAGAAAGTTAAAAATATAGTGGTTGATTGGTCGGACTGTAGGAAATTGCTTCATCTATTATTGCAAGTGTGTTTGTCTGGGCAAGCTGTTAGTGTATGATTTAATGTGTAAAGCACAGCTCATCAGGGAAAAAAGGGATGGGACACTTCGTGCTGAATATGTCCCAGTGAGCTATCTAGACTAAATCATCAGTTAGCAATGGAATGTTTCTAGAAGACTGGCTCACATTCCGGAGGGTTCACAGGATGCCAGCTATGCTTTGTTTTCCGAGGAATGAGATTGTGATTTTTTTAAAGAAAGTGTGTCACCTCTTTTCTTACCTTCTCTCTCTCTCTTTTTTTCCTTTGTAGGTGAAGTTCCCAGGTATACAACGACTCAATATTCGATCGAAGAAGGTGAGTGTACCATGATTACACCTGTGTGCCTGCCATGGTGGTCTAATGGCCAGTTTTGTGCTGCTGAGCTTGCCAGTTTGATACCTGTTTGCAGTGGTAGAATTCCAAAAGCAAAATTCAAAAGTGCGTGTACATGTAGTCAAATTTTGGAGCTTGTTCAAAAATTCCAGAGTATTTCATTTAACCTATAGTCCTTCTTTACGCTATCCTGTATTACCCACTTAGCAGGACCAGGGTCCATATTATATCTATTACTCCATTAATTGTACATTGTGGTGGCTTTTGTAATGCACATTTAGTATTGCATTTTGTAAGTTTTGATAAGTCTTATTTCAAGCAACTTTCACCATGAATCGCTATGTTTAAAGGGGCCCTGCAGCACTTTTCCAAGTAATCGTCGAATGGCTTCATTAAGAGCTCATTGCCCCACGAATCGACTGCCGCAAGAATTGTGAGAATCTATCAAGTTTTTCTTGAATGCGCGGCTTACATCCAGTGTGATTGCAAGCGAGCATGCAGTCACGTGGCTAACATGGTAACTATGTGGCTCACGATGCTCAAATCAGCCTACGTCCGTGGACTTCATGCTTCATGGTCATTTCGGGTATCTGGCATCATTTGTCGAAACAAGAGGGAGCAGTCTCTAGCTGACTTTAAGAATTAATTGTAAATTCCAGGTCGCGTGCTGCGCTATATTCTTTGGCCCTAGCATTCTCAGGAGCCTCGACTACTGATCTGTTGTGTTTTTTGACCATGCTGAAAGAGTGTTGTAGGGCCTCTTTAAATGAACAGGACTGCTTATGCATTATTTTATTGGATGTCATCATTGCGTTGATACACTGCTTTTATGTAAACAGTTGCTTTGTTAAACTTAACTGCTTAAATGATATTTTAGACTTTGCTTAGATATTATCAACCATGTTGAATCATGTACCAAATAAATGCAAATGGTTTGTGTATTTATTTCATAAAGTGGCTCAAAAGTAAGCCTTATGAGGGGTTACAATGCTGCCCAAAAGCACTTGCTTTTTCTTTTTGTCCATTTGGGTCGGCTGCTACAAGTTCATCTTGGGGCAAAAAAAAAGTGTGAAGACAGCTTAGTCTAGGACATTTCTTAAAGGATTCATTCAGCTCCTCAAACCTAAGGTTCAGGTTTTTTTTTCTATGCCCTACAACTCTAACTGATACATTAGTCATTAATTGACGAATAAAACATTCACAAAGCCGCAAATTCAGCTATAATGTTCTGTGGGATATGGTACAGTTGTTGATCATGTAGTTTTCACAAAAAGCTTAAACTCTTGAAAACTTATGTCCTCCTTGCAGAGCAATGTGATAGAGGACTCTTGTCTGCAGTCAGGAAGGAAATTTCATCTAAATATATTTTGCACTGCTTCATTTGGTATGCAGTTTACATTTCAATAATGGTATTGCTTGGGTTTTGCTCTTAACATGTTTTTTCTAGTTATATAGTATTGCATAATTTATTCAAGTGCTGTTTAATGCTATATGTAAGAAAGCCTAAATCCTATCCATAAGATTTTAACCCTATCCATAAGAAAGTTATAATAGTTTAATCCTATCCAGAAAAAAGCCTATGTGCCGAAGGAACACAGTTTTGTAAAATGACGAAGCAATGTGCTTTCGTTAATGTGTCCTCAAACCATAAGGCATTATCATTCTTCCATTTCAGCATCTACTTGCACTATTTTAAGAGAGCTTGCTCTCATAAAATCACAAAATGAAATGCTTCTGAGCTTTTTGAGTGACATAAATGATGACGAAAGTGAGGAGCTGCTGGCCTGGACCTTCCCTTTGGCAACTCTAGAGGATCTTGAGCAGCTGGACAGGAGGCTGAGAACCTCTAGAGGCACCCGCAAGCAAACTGGTAAATAGTATTGAAGAAATGGGTTTTATAATTATTTGCCGTTCCTTTACAGTGCTAAGTCCTAGCCAAGATTGGCGGAACGACGGTGCGCGTGGCAACTGCAAATATCCTCAAGTACCTACTGCATGACTCTATTGCGGTAATGTATAGCCTCCATGCCAGAAAGGCAAAAAAGCTTTGGCCCAGATGCAGCTCTGCCAATTAATTTTGCGTAAGTGATGTCACTTTGTGTTGCAGTTGTAACCCACTGCGTGCGGTCTACAGTGTTGGCTTGCTTTAATACTACTTTAATAAGACATCAGTGTACTTATATTTTGTTACACCTTTAAAGAACTCGGATATCTGCAGCCCTCCACTACACCACTGTCTAGCCTCCAGCAGCTTTAGAACATAAAACGTCAATCAATGTGACTAGCTCAGTTTCCAGAGTGCTTGCCAAGTGTTATTCGAAAGCTTTTCTGGTAATGTGAAGGCTCAATGAATAATGATATGCTTTTTACAGAGTCTCTACGAAAAAATTCAGCTACAGCATCAGCCTCGGATTCCGAAATTCGGGCTAGTGTCATGGGGTGGCTAAAAAATGCCCAAGCCCGTCTTGACTCATCCACAAAGCGGTAATGATTCTTCAATAACAAAAATGTTTTTTCCGTTGTCTATCAACATCCATGTTCTCCATTTCTCCTCTAGAACATATCTTAAAATCTAGGCTGATCATCCACAATTTTATGTTACCAAGACAATTCATGGTGAAATTTCAGTGCACAAAAAAGACACAGTAGACGAACGAGCACTTATCTGTCAACTATTTATTTAAAAAAAACTGTAAGCACCAACTATCTGTGAATAGTCGCACGTGTGTGTATAATCATCTGAGAGCTGAAGCTCTCATTTGTCTACTTACGTCTTTAGTGTTCACTGCAATTTCACCACGAATGGTAGCCAACTCGTCCTACTTTCAGTTCTGCTATGCCTAAGAAATTAGCCAACCAACCAGTATTGCGTGTGTTCTCACTTTTGAAAATCAAGTTGCTTTGATTTCCTATATATATATATATATATATATATATATATATATATATATATATATATATATATATATATATATATATATATATATATATATATATATTGTAATGAAGAGAAGTAGACACAACGCCCGTACGCTGGGCCGGCTGTTCTATTCTGTTCTGAGCCAGTGACAAGCCCAAAGCCCACAACCCAGTTCTGCCTCTTCGACTTCGCTCATCACACTCGGCCACACTGCTTCGGTGCGCATCATTAAAAAAACACAGGAAACGCGGCTTATCAGTTCTTCCGAAGCTCTCTCTTCTTAAAACGAGACACGTGCACGGAAAAATTGTTTCTCTTGCGTTTGTCCACACTGGTTTCACATGCCGGATATCGTACACGCCACGTGTTCTCACCCAGCCTTTCAGTGATGATGAAGGGTCCGTCGTACTTTGCGTAAAGCTTTTTCCCAGGCGACTGCGTGCATCGTTCGACCCACACTTCGTCCCCTACATTGTATTGTGGTGCTGGTCGGTGGCGGCGGTCATAGTACCGTTTCTGGGCCTTTTGCGCTTTTGCAGTTTTCTGGCGTGCCTTAGCACGGATGGCGCGGCAAGTGGTCTGTCTTGAAGCGGTACGTCCGACTTTTAATGGGGTGCTCAAATTCTGAACGGCAGTCAGTTTCGGAATCTGCCCGTAGACCACTTCATAGGGTGAAGTTCCAGTTGATACCTGGAACGCCGTGTTAATTGCATACGCAGCTGCTTGCAAGTGATCGTCCCAGTCTGCTTCATTTGGTTTCTTGTTTTTACAGTAAGGAATAAGTCGAGCCTGTAAAGTCTGGTTGTACCTCTCTGTCAAGCCATTCGCTTGGGGATGGTACGCTGAAGTGAAATGATGCTCGACACCAGCATTTCGGAGGTACGATCGGAGTTCCCGACTGCGGAAAGTAGTCGCTCTGTCTGAGATGATCTTCCTAGGTAGGCCGTGTTTCCATTCAAAGCGGTCCTGCAGAAATTTGATCACAAGGCCAGCTGCGAGAGAAGGCACCGCAGCAACTTCCACAAACTTGGACAAGTGGTCCACTGCGACTAGAATGTACCGGTTCCCTGCTGCTGTAGTTGGTAATGGACCGACGTGATCAATCCCGATGGTGTCAAAAATAGTGTCAGGGGGCGGAATAGGTGTGAGCAGTCCAGGTTGGCATCCCGGGCGACGCTTATGCTTTTGGCACACCTCGCAGCTAGCGACGTAGGATCGAACGCTTCTTTCCATCCTCGGCCACCAGAAACGTTCCTGGATCTTCCGAAGGGTAGCGCGGCGGCCTACGTGTCCACCATCCGGGGCATCATGGATGGCGTGCAGGATTTCAGAACGCATGGTGGATGGAATTACTAAGAGGTGGCGTTCTTCTTGGTCAGTGGTCCAATGGCGTCGATACAATGTTCTTCCACGAAGGACAAACTTTGAGTTACTGTGCGTGTCTTTGAGGGACGTTATTATTGCTGCCAAATCCGCATCGTACCGTTGAGAGTTTGAAACGTCCTGTTGCGAGAACCAAATCCAACCTTCTTTGGTTTCGGGTGAGCTTTCCTCGCATGGGTTTCGTGACAGTGCATCAGCAAGCTGGTTTAGTGTCCCTGCTCGATGCTTCACGTCGTAGGTGTAGTCTTGCAGACGGATTATCCAGCGAGCGAACTTGTGTTTAAGGTGTTGCTTGGCAAACATCCACGTAATCGCAGCATTGTCCGTCACCACCGTGAACTTGCGGCCAAACAAGTAGTGTCGGAACTTCTCATCTACGCTCCAGACAACAGCCAGGCACTCCAACTCGTTCGAGTGGTAATGACGTTCCGTATCTGATAACTTGCGGCTGGCGTAAGCTACGACATGCTCAACTCCGTCTGGGTCGCGCTGAACGAGGACCGCTCCTAGACCAACCTGGCTTGCGTCAGTGTGTACTTCAGTGTCCCACTGATCCTGGAAGTGACTCAAAACGGGACACTGCGTCAGCCGTTGCTTGAGGGTTTGAAAGGCGGCATCTTGTGAAGGGCCCCACGCAAAAGTCGACGCTTTCTTAAGCATATTTGTGAGTGGAGCTGCCGTCGATGCGAAGTTAGGAGCAAACTTGCGGAGGTACGACGCGAGGCCTAAAAATGCCTGCAGCTGTTTCAAACCCGTTGGAGTAGGGAAGTTGGCTACCGCTGCTACTCGTTCAGGCAAAGGTTGAACACCGTCTGCAGAAATGGTGTGTCCCAAGTAAGAAATCGTGGGCGATAGAAATTGGCATTTTTCTCGGTTCAATCGGAATCCAGCATCAAATAGCCTTTGCAGAATATATACTTTCTTATTCACTCTAAGTTGTGGATCAAAAGTGAGCACTTCAGTTCATAAATTTAGTAATGAATAAAATGTACAGCTTTGTATCTATAGATGATAATATTTTAGCAACGTTCATGAAGGCTTTGTACAGCTCTATCTTTGTTTTTTGACAGAAGAAATGAGGCTGTGCCTTTTACATATTGCTGACCATTGTTTTAATGTGAAGCCATGTTTATGCAATTCTCTCTTCTTCTGTTATGCTTGGAGGTCCATTCATTACATTTGCACTTCGTGAATCAGTTCACAGTGGCACTGCACTTCGGCATTCATTTCACATGGCGGCATTCATTTCATAATGCAGTTGGCATGAAGCCAACTGCATTAGTGTCTATTTTAATGGTGTCCAACAAGTATGTCAATGAACCTGCTTTGGTTGCAAATGGTTGCAAATGCCAGGCAGTGTAAGCGGTGCCAAGTTTCATGAATTGCAACTGCCACAACTCGCGAGGTATGCGGTTGCAGCAGAGAGCTTGCACGTCATCTGCATTCTGATTCGTTTTGGCATCGTTTTCCTGCTGCACTAGCTGAAACATTCCCTGTGCAATGACAGCAGAGGCGATACCACTATGAACTAGTTCAGGTGGTGCTGGGTAAATTGAATGAACATTATATCTTTGTGAATATTTATTTTTCCGGAAGTGACCTATCTTTTTACTATATGTATGCTGCTATTTTCTGTTGCTGTAGGGCACACATTGGACAGCACAATTAGGAGTTCAGTGATGGCAAAGCGACAGCCACATCTTGATAAGTTTTGTGTATGCCTCTTGTTTAAGGTAAATATATAGGAGCCTGCTAGGCTTGACTGTTCCGTTAAGTTCCTCCGTTTCATTTCCATGCAGCACTTGTGTACTCTATCAAGGCACCAGATGGCCTGCTGGCTGCTATTTTTTCCTAGTCATGGTAAGCCACATGAAGCAAGCCAGAGTTGGATTGTATCCTTATTCGGTTGCTCTCTTGATGTCCTTGGAACAGCCTGCATTTTGTTCTCACTTTTGCATTTTCACTATCTGTACACTGCTACAAATTTGCTTCTTTTATGTCTTACTATGCGCCATATTCTGTTTTCTTAGCTTGTTGCCTTTCATTTCCATGCAGTTCCCGTGTGCACTGTTCCTTTTTAATTCCACGCTGCCACTTAGCTGCCATTTTTCTGCATCATGGTAAGCCAGAGCTTGACTGTTTGCAGCGCTGTTTAGTAGGAGTGCGCACTCTAATGTGATATTGATATAGTATAGTACTATGCTGATTGTTCCTGAGCATATTTTTGTCCTGGGAAAATGAAATGGATTGAAGCTTGTAAGGGAAGACACCAGGAACAGTTTGCACAGAAATATTTTATGTGTATTAATTACATCCCAGACAACTGCTGTTCTGCATTTTCAAAAGAGTTATTTAATAAGTCCGCACACTCGCTTCAAAGAAATGGCTTGTTCAATCTTGTGTTTAATCATGCACATATTTCTTTAAAAACCACGCCTGCACAAATGTATTAAAGAACCTACCAGTTTGAACCCACAAAGTTATTTTTCATGATGTATCTGGCCATCATGGAGCATATGATCCCAAGATGACTTAAGGTATAAAGTAAATTATTAGAAACTAGAACATTTGCATATATTTTGTTATTTAAATGCCTTGCCACACAGCTTTGTTGGAAGTTCTCTTTTGTTTACTTGCCTTGTGTGCAGTTTTTCTTCACTGCTGTTTTTACAGGACATGGACTCCACAACAGCGCCAGATTCTTTAGCAGCCTGGATCCTGGAGCACGTTGGTGCAGAAAGAATTTTTGTGGCTGCAGCCGCAGTCACCCTCATCCTATGCAGTCACCTTTTTTTGTGCAATATTCGTTTCTACGTCATTAATAAAGCCTCGTTTAAATAAAGCAAGGCATGGAGTAATATATAGCTGCATTTAAGCATGTCTGTCTGTCCATCATTTGCAAAAAAGTTACTTCTAAAATTTGTGTTAATTCTGTACACATTCTGATTTATTACCAGCTCAATAGTAAAACAATGTAGTTCGTAAGAAGCTTGCATGCAGATCTGCGAAAGTAGGGTTGTATGTATATTGCTGAATTTCTTGGTCACGAGCACGACGGCTGACACAGCTAGTGAAAGGACAGCAAAGAGCTTTGCCGAGTGCTCTTTCCTGTCACTTAACTTTCTGTGTTAGTCGTCAGGCTAACAAAACCAAAGATGTTATGTTAGCTCATTTGTATTTCTAAAGGCATTACAGCAAAATTCCAATAACTTCTAGAAAACACTTCTAGAAAACGTCTTATCTCGGTCTTGTCAAGATGTCTTTTTTAGACGACTTCTAGCGGGACATTAGCACGGCTATCCGACGGTCGGATAGCCGTCGATAGCCGTCCACGGCTACAGAATGTCTTGACAAGACATCTACTAGCTCTTACGGCTAGCCATTCAAGACGTTTGTTAGACATGAAATAGCTTCTTTGTGTTTCATGGGGTCTCCAACGGTTTCACGGTATGACGCTGTACCTTGGAGCACTGGCACGGGAGACAATCACGAGTCCATTGTCGGGAATCACGGTTTATGCCGGGCCATACGAAACGTGCTGTGAGGAGCTTTTGAGTAGCCCGGATTCCCGGGTGACATCTCGTGTAGCGATGCAAATACCTCTCGACGGAGGTGCGCGGGCACAAATGGTCGTGGCTTGCCAGTAGAAGTGTCGCAGCAAAGGCCTTCCGTACCTGGCGAGGGGAACCACTGCAGGTTTAGCGACGTCGACGTTTCTTGTAGGCGGCGCAATTCGTCGTCATCGCGTTGAGCAGCCGCCATTTTGTTGAAGTCTATTCCTGTGGGCGAGGTTATGGCGCTGACTGCGCTGCGCGAAAGGGGATCGGCGACAGCGTTGTCTACTCCTTCGATGTGGCGGATGTCCGCGGTAAATTCAGATATGTATGACATCTGCCGCAATTCACGGGCAGTATGGGCGCCTCCCTCAGCACTCAGTGACCGCAAGGCATACGTGAGAGGTTTGTGGTCCGTTAGGACAAAGAACTCGGTACCTTCCAAGTAGTGCCGGACTGTCGCGTAGACGGCCAACAGTTCGCGTCCGAAGGTGCTGTGCCGTTGTTCGGTGGGCGTCAGTTTCCGGGAAAAGAAAGCGATTCGTCGCCATACTTTGATGCATTGCTGTAGTGCCGCACCCACAGCTGCGTCTGATGCGTCGACCATAACGCACTGCGGAACTCCCGGTTGCGGGTAAGTGAGGATCGCGGCGTCGGCAAGACGTCTATTGATCTCCTGGAAGGCCGCTTGGGAGACCTCCGTCCAGTGGAGCTCCTTAGCGGCACCTTCGCGTGTCGACAGCAGGAGGTGAAGAGGCTGCAGAATAGACTGCGCATCTGTTTCATCGGGCGCTGCGCACGGCGGCCCGTCAACCCCTGGTGATTGGTGGGGACTTCAACGCCACCAGGCCTCACGTGGGTTACCACTATGAGAAGGCCCGGGGCAGAGAACTCAAGGAGCTCATCTCTTCGTTTAGCCTCACGCTGCTTACCGATCCGACACAGCCCCCCGCGTTCCGGCAGTTCGGTCACACGCGAAACATAGGTCGGCGAACTCACTCATGAGACGACTCACTCAGACTCACTCAGACTCAGATTAAACCGTGAGGCTGAGTATGAGTGAGTCCGGCTGAGTAGTATTTTCGTGAGTCTCAGTCAGAGTGAGTGCGGCTGAAGAAATTTTTGGTGAGTGTGAATCCGAGTGAGTCCGGCTCGGGAAAATTTTGGTGAGTCTGAGTCCGAGTGAGTCCAAAGCGCAAGATATATTTCCTGAGTGAGTCTGAGTGAGTTCCACTTTCTTTTGCCGATTTATGGTCCTATCCACTCATCTTCAGCATTACTATAAGCCTTACCTGGATTCACGTTTATACTCTCATCTACTCACATGTATTCCAAAGCAGAATCGTTCATACACCATTTCAATATTTATTGATGAGAGCCGCGTATTACGTAGGGGGGGGGGGGGGGTGTCTTGCCCTGCCCCTGGCCAACTCTTCCAGGGAAGTTCTTGATAAATAAATCTTATGCTGTCATCTCTTTCAATAAATATGACCTTACTGGTTTGCGAGCACAACTCGTATTCGATCGTACTATATCAAAAGGTGCCAAGATGAGCGCCGATTACGTGAGATATTGTGTTAAAGCGCATTGACACCATGGTCGAAAACGCTAATTCTAGGCTAACGGACTCATGAGTCGACTCACTCGGACTCACTCAGACTCAGATCAAGTTAGAGTCTGAGTGAGCCCGGGTGAGTAATGTTTTGGTGAGTTTGAGTCTGAGTGAGTCCGGTGGAAGAAAATTTTCGTTAGTGTGAGTCCGAGTGAGTCCGGCTGAGGAAAGTTTTGGTGCGTCTGAGTCCGAGTGAGCCCTAAGCGCAAAATATATTTCATGAGTGAGTCTGAGTGAGCTCCACAAGTTTTGCCAACCTATGCACGCCACACATGTCCCGACCTCCCACTCACCCGTTACATCCGCGATGCTACATGGGAAAATTTGAGCGAGACTTCAGGCGGCGATCATTTTTTTCTGCACATTTCCTTCACACCGCGGCAAAAAATGCACCAACAATGGGGCCAGGCCCGCCTCACCGACTGGGCCAGATTCATTTTGCAGCCATTTGCAGCCAAATACCGACGCGCGTTGCCGCGGATCAGATTATCCACGGCCGAGGCTCTGTTCACCGCTATCAGTGCCAGTGTGTATTGCCGTAGTCTGACTCAGTTTCCCGGCCACAAGTTCGGCCAAATAAAGAGTTTCTTCTGTGACACGCCGACTGTTGCCTCCGTCAACGTCACGACCACGTGACATCTGGCGAACAGAGCGTCGACCGTGGATAATCTGATCCGCGGCAACGCGCGTCGGCATTCATACACGCGGCGTCGAACATTCGAGGGTTATCGCTGGTCGCCGAGTTTTGTTCCAGAATAAACTCAGCTATTCGCGTTTGCGCGCTCAAGCCGAGCACGTGATCCGACAACTATCTAGTGCTCTCAGACATTCTGACGCGGATTGCGCAAGGCAGCATCTACACGTGTAATACGCTGGCAACATAAAACATAGAAAGGAACGTGTGTGGCAATATAGTATCACCCGGAAAAGTTTGCCTTTTATTTTCTCGGCGGAAGGCCCGCTAGCCACTAATAATGCCTGCGAGATTGTTGCTTTAATAGGCCATAAGACCATGGCCTCACTGAAGTTTGCCACAGAGAACGTAAGAGGATTCCGGGACCAGAACAAGCAACGAGAAGTGATGGCCTTCGCAAAATCCACGCCATCTCCACGAAGTGGATGCTGATGAGTGGGGCGAAGCTCCAATGCTTATCGGTAAAACCGTGTAACGTTCGCGCCACACATCATATAAAGACGTGAGACGTTGTTGCTAACATACATAAGATGCAATTACATACACAAGATCATATATATGCAATTATGTAGATAATGTACAATTTTTTAATGTTACTGATCACAGAAGAGGGTTGTTCCCAATGAGCTCTGGGACCCGTTCTCTCTGAAAATTATATCTTTGTGGTCAGTGAGGTACGTGGCGAGGGGAACTTGAATTACGAGATGTAGTGGAAAGTGTAGTGGAAAGTAGCCTTTGATTTTGGGAATTGCGCTATTCCAAGTATCCGTGAAGCAGAGCGCGTCCGCTGCGGTCATTACGGGATCGCGTTGGACGTCTTTGACGTGTGCGTTGAGGGAGTGAACGTTGAGGCAGTTGAGGGGCCAACATCGTCTCGCAGGGTATGGTAGCGTTGCGTCAGCGTGCGTAGCTTGTGCTGGTCGAGACCTTGAAACTCGTTGAGCTTGGCCCTGTCCTCGTTACTTGCCTTGTGATGGAAGTGATGACCCCCCTTCGCATTGGCCAGATATAGGTCGTGTACGTTGGTGCATCGGCTGAGTGCCACGTACACTAATTTCTGCAGGTGCGTCTTACTGTATTCGTAGACTACCGAAGAGTTGAGATTTGTGTACCGTTATTGCACTGGCTTGGACGAGAGGGAACTGTCGTCGTCTATAAGCAACGCCCGTCTGCGGTCGATGGTGAGGGTGACCGCGCGAGGTTCGATGGGTATCCACGATGGATCGACGTCGTAGCCGTTTCGCACGGCCTCGGCCTGACGAGAGCGCTTTCCTGTTGTGGGTACGTCGAACTGGAGCCACAGCCGCTTCGGGAAGATGGCATCCTCTTCGCCCCCCACCACTCCTCGCTCGCAAAGCTTCATAGTTCCCACCACCCCGTTGACTAGCCCGTCGACGACGTCAAGGTTGGTAGTGATCATGTAGGGCTTGTCATGGACGATGGTAATCGCCATTGGTAAGCTGGCTAATCGGTGTGGGTCATTGCAGCCACCTTTTCCTTTGCCTTTTGCATGGCTTCCTGGGTCGCGCACCCGATGTACGTGTCTTGAGCTCGAACGGTTTCTTCGTCTCCTCCTTGCTGAGAGGCAACAAACGCGTTGAACTTCACCTCGTCATTCGAGTAGATCTCCAATCTTTGTAAGCAGAGCAGAGAAGCAAGCGTCGGCTTGGCGCACGACCCGGATTAGCGGGAAGTAATCCAGGCACTGCCCCTTGATGGTGAGGCCGAAGAATCCACTGCCGCCTTCCCTGCACCTTCTTTACACCTCGTTCGCCCTGACGGGCGGCAACTGCCGCAAGTCGCCGCACACGATCACGTCAAGGCCTTCGAAGGGATCGTTTATCGTTTAAACCACGAGACTGCGCTAGTCTCGTGGTTTCTTCCTTTCGTGTTCGTGTGTCCTTTTGCGCTAAATGTCATTTACAATGCAATACCAACTCGCCCAACGCTCTGTTCTTCTAGGATCGTTTATCTGTTGAGTAATCTTGCGGAGACGGCAGTCGATGGCGTCGAGTTTGTCGGCGGACAGCATGCTGACTTTGTCCACGATGATACACTTGACGTGACGAAAGGCCACGCGGAAGGTGTTCAGCTCGCTGTCGCTTAACCCGGCGTCCCTGGTCTTGCTGCGGGAGAGCTTGAAAGCCGAACGCACGGTGGTTCCTCCAAATGCCACTGCCGCCTTCCCCGTGCTCGCGCAGATGACGAACGGGTTGTTGGAACCTGCGTTGTTGTATCCATCACCAGTCGTAGAACGAATGTGTTGCCATACCCCGCTGGTCCCGTTCGAAAAACACGCAGCGGAGGAGCCGCGAGAGTGGTCTGCCTGTGGATGATCTCCCGGAGCACCTCGTATTGCTCGACGTTCGTCGTGCGCTCGTCGTTCATCGTGTTATTCTTTGCTTGCACCCACCACCTGCCTAACCATTGCTAAGCAGCCACTCTGTGCTTTCGTCCAAGACACTTGTGACTGTGATGGTGGTTGACGGCCTCATTATACGACAGCGTTCTGGTTCGCATAGTGGGTGCTTCCCTACTTCATGAAAGTTACGGTGGGCGCGTATAGTGGGTACCTTGCACACCTTGCATGTGCTGTGCCGTGATGGCAGCATCATCGTCATCGTTATCTGGCTACGGCGGACAATGGTGTGATGGGGGGGGACGGGCCTCGTTCATAAGATGTTTCGCATCTTTTTCATCGTCATCGTCATGGCGTATAATATTTACCTTGCATGTGCGGTGCCGTGATCGCAGCGTCATCGGGCTACGCCAACGGCAGACAGAGCCCCGGCTAGAGGAGCTTCGCCCCTAATATACCCTGAGAATTATTCGGACGTGTGCCCCGCATGCGGGCAGAAGTCCACATTAGCACATATGCTCCGGGGTGCGTTCAGTCAAGCGCAGATTCCACTATGGCCAGGTGGGAGGCGGCAATCCGCAGCCCGCTCCTGGCAGACCAGCTTTGGGCTGTCCAGCAGGCCCGCGAAGCGCCCGACAGGCTTGGTCTGGCGGTCCCGACGTGGGAGTTGCCCGCTGCGCACTAGAGCGCGTCCCGCAGGACCTGAATAAAGTTATTTCAACCAACCAACCCGGAAAGTCACAACATGAAAAAATTTCGGGGGGGTGTCAGAACCCCCTCAACTCCCCCTTAGTTACGGCCCTGGCCCAGAGGGATGGCAACGGATTATTTTGGACCATTTACGATTATTTGACGTGCACCTAAATCTAAGTGCACGGAAGTTTTTTTTGCATTTCACCACCATAGAAAGGAGGCCGTGGCGCCCGAAGTTTGAACCCGCGACAATGAGTTTTGTAACGCGACTTTTTACCTACTACCTGACATGTTCTCTTGCTCACAAATGTCTGATAGGCACCTGTCTCCCCGAATCAGTGGTTTATACTTTCAATTGAATGTTAGTATAACCAACGTGTCGACGTTAATGCATGAGTATATCCACAGCCCGAGAGCAGACTGCAATAATAAGACAGAAGAGGGAAAAAAATATTTTTTTTATTTACATGCAGATAGAATCTCTCACAAGGCACAAGTGAGCACAGCAGCGACGTTAAACAACACTGCACATCAGTTATTGCTGACTGTTAACGAGATCTTGCACCATATAAATGACAAAAACTCGCACATGGGAAACATTGAAGAGCCGACACACCGTTATGAACAAAACAGAGGGTACATCATCCTACAGTCACAAGGAGAAAAGGCTCCCCTAAAATTCTAATATAATTAAGACTAACCTACATAAAATTGAGCTCTCTCTGAGTGAAAAGCCACTTTCTTCTCTGCTGCAAAGGTATTGAGCACCAACAAAGCAGGCAGACTAAAGCAAAACAGCACACACACTTGCTGAACATTTCAAAAAACAAGCCACACAGTGAAGAATCAAAAATAGTGGCAGAACAAGCGCAGGGCACATTGCAATCAACCAGGTCTAATGTTTGCACATGTAACTTTCCGATCCGTTACACAGAAGGCTTGCACACCTTACAATTGAGTAATTTGTTTCCACCCAGTGGCACTAAGCATTCGAGGAAGATGGTGTGCTATTCTCAAGCAGTCAAAATATGACAGTCAGTGAAAAGTATGACCTGCTTGCATTACATTTTTTGTGCTAACAATTATAATGACAATATTAGTCCGGCAGCTATTAGAATACATCTGCACTAGTCAAACATGATTACAAATAGCTTCAATGAGCATCATCCTTTTAACTAGCTCAGCGAACTGATATTCCGTCATTTGACATGCTATCATAATGACTGCCATGTTACTTTAGGTGATTACAAGGCTTGCTGCACAGTTCAATGATGGATATGTTTATAGTGTCTTGTATGAACAACTTGGCTGATTGCACTACTGAAAAACAACAGCTACAAACACACAATTAGACCATTCTGCCCGCAACCAACAGCATTTTATAAAAGGGCACATCAGGAGGTGAAAATACTCCTACACAAAAAGTCTGACATCACGGTCTATACAGTAAGGATGGTCATGCGAAACTCTACCAATAGCGAGCATGCCACTGCGATTGAATACCATTGTGGGCTACAAGTGCATTTTCATGACCAAATCTTATCAGAAATTGCGCAGAGAAACCATGCACGATTCATGTACCAAGGAGTCCAATGAAAATCCAGCAACACTTGCATCTTTCGTTTCTAAGCAAAATATGCTTTCATCTCTCCTTCCGGCTTTCAAAGCAATACTTGTGATGGCTAAACAATGGGAAATATGCCCATGAGCAAATAACTACAATAAAATTAAAGAACACCGATGTCTCCATACACTTCTCAGTAAAGTCAGAATTGGCACTATCACATTCACACAAGAGGTTGTCTTTGTAGCACCAATGCATGAGCAGAGCACATGAAGAGATAGAGGTGACAATGCAATAAGCGTGTAAAATGTTCAGACATGCACCCATAATGAAGCAAAAGCTTTTAAGGTACATCAGTGTGAGGAAGGTTTTCAGCAGCTCTCTGAGCTTGCACATGTTATATTTTGAGCTCAATGGTGAGACAACTGTTTAAAGGTACAGTAAAGATTAAAACAGAGAAAGCCTTCAGAGAAGACTCCATCCAATTCATTGTAAACTTTTTTTTCCACAGTAAAGTTCACCCTTTTGACAAATTCATGGCAATTCTTTGTTGTCCATACATCTTGATCATCACGTGGCTCCTTCATCATTGCTTGTAAGTACTCGTCTGTGGTATACACTTTTTATGATCACCAGAAATGATCGCACCCATAAAAGAGTTCCCAGCTTCTTCTGGAAGTTTTATTTCCCAATGTTTTCTACTGCCCTTAGAAGGTTATGGTTCTTTCCTGTTACAGTGAGAACCGAACTGTTGTCGCAAGTTTCACCACACTATGCAATCCAATAAGGTCTAATTATTTTGCAGATCACTGCATAACTTTCCAATCACTAGGCACCTTTGAAATTGACGCCTGCACCAGGATTCTTATTAGAGTGGCGATAGGTGTCTACTTACTTGTCCTCATGTGATGCAGTATCCTGAAGCGGTCAGTTATAGTCACGGACAACTTTTACTAGGTATGAGGCAAGGGCTACGGGCAAAATGTGCATAGCAACCACTTATGCCGCATGCACTACTATAATTTTGTCTTGCGTTTTGTAACACGAGAAATAAAATAACATTGATTTTATACACAACACCCTTTGAAAAGGACATAATACACACCAGTTATTCATAGCCTACTTTACTGGATAAGCTTCTATTCTAGGATTTCGAACGTACTCATTTTACGTGTTCCTCAGCGGCAAAATGGCTTCCGCGTCTTCAGATAAGTGTTCGTCTCTTTTGGGCTCTCTCATCTGCTCGCCTCAGAAACTTGAGACGAATTTCAAACAATGCGAAATGGTATGCCCCATTTACGTGGTAACGAGGCGTGCCCACACGGAGCTGACCATAGTCATGTTTAATAAAAGAGTGGGCAAGTTGACCAACATGGGTGGGCCCAAAATGTCTGCGATAAAACCACAGGCTTTTCGAGGATCACTGCAGTCCCCAGAGTGCAGAAGAGCGCCCTTAAAGCTGAGAATCAGTAAAAAGAAAAACTTAAAGGACAAGAATGCAGCCGTACGACAGCTCCTCCCTTGGTGCCCTCAGAGGCAAAGTACATCGAAATATGGTTAGGCCGAAGGAAGAAGATGGAGGTCTAGAAAAGTTGGCTAGTGCACGATTGAGTTAGTCAGCTATCTTGACTGTTTTTCACTGTACCTGCACATAGTTTGTAAATAGATACATCTTTTAATATAGTTCGAATAACCCTGTCAACAACCCTGCAAATCAGATGCCTACGTCAGTGAACATTGCGGAGGATGTGTCCACTTATCCGAACGTGCACACGCCTGGTGTACATGAAAGGATTCTGGGGCAAACAATGTTGGCTTCGCTTTCCAAAGAGAAAACAGAAGTGTGCACTCTCAGAAAGGCAGGACATTGTTGTTGCGGCACACAAAGCTCCTGCGGGCCACACTGGCAATGAAAAAACAACAAAGCGCGAGCTCTCCAAACACCTAAGAAAGTGCACGACAGTCTGTGCAATACAATGGAGCTGAAGTTGCATCTCAGAACAACTTTGAGACTCAGATGAACGATGTGTCATGTTTTGACTATGTTTGCGCTTAACGAAACAAGGGGGGGGGGGGGGGAGGCAGGCAAAAATCCTGAGGTAGTGACCCCCCCATGTGCCTTCCCCCTGGCACACCCCCAACGATGCAGAAAGAAAAGCTTTGCTTGAAAAATAATTTAGTGGGCGAGGGAAACTAGCCATAGAACTGGGCATGTCTGGAAAAAATAGAAAATGAATCGTGGGCAGGGACAGTGAAAATGGCAACATCTGCAGCCTGCCTGATAACTGAGCTTGGCTCACACTCAAGTCCAAGCTTTGAGTGCAGTAAAAGAAAGAGAAATGCTTTGGAATATCCTCAATGCTTTGTTAGTTTCATTTTTGTTATGTTTGTTCTGTTTCGCTCAGGACACTTACACTTGAAACGCTTTGAGATATACACTCAGATCCTTTTACAATGCCGCTTTCGTCATTCTTCATTACAATGTTGCCCTATTCATGACATGGCCGGACTGAAGCCTTCGCAGATAAGCATCAGAAAAGAGCAAAGGCGAGGTGGTGGCCGGCAATGAACATGCCATTGTGACCTATCGCCAACAACCTTACCACAGTCATCTGCAGCCTATCTGGCTAGTTGTGTGGCGTAAACTGTGTAGATTCACGGTGGTAAAAGGGCGCCATGCTGCCGTTTGCAACAGAGTTTATGTATATCGTACCTTTAAGTAACAGATCTGTGCGTAGGTCTGGCTAGCAACCACAGCTATGCAGCAAAGCCGCACTCCGTCTTTGCAGGCAACGTGCCTACCGTGTTGCCGATCGACATATTTGGCGTGTTGAAGACCGGTGATTAACTTGACTGATGATGACTAGTGTCAGTCGAGCTCACTGCAGCGGTGGCATCAAGAAATACAAATTGGCCCAAGTGTCAACTTCTTTGCAACGCACGGTTGCTAGCGGTGTTTAGATGACAGATGCGCAACTCTGCTACCCAAAGGTAGCATATACAGTCACTCTAGTTCGCAAGTCCTTTACCGCCACGTCGTGTGAAACCGTATTAAAGTGTGTGTCGCTTCGTAGAAACAAAGTAGCTCACTGGTGTTGAGTGGCAGAGGCACTGAGAAACATCGATGCACTGACAGTGAGCGTCAGTGCATAGACAGTGTGTTTTATTAGGTGACAACCTAAGCACACCGTGCCTTCTCATGTAGAACTGCCAGAGCATTGCGGAGACGTAAAGTACTCATTGCCCGCAAAATGCTGAGCTTTGCAGCATTGAATGAACAGGCTACTCAACGCACCCATTCACAGTCCGGAGTGAAGTAGTCACGAACGCACAAACACGCAGATACGGTATACAGCAAGTGGCCCAGCAATGATGGCACAAGTCGAGTAGGCGACGTGCTGCATGCAACTAGCCAGGGATGATCGGCTCTACGTGGCGATACCCCGCGTCAGTGAAATGGCGTCAGTTCATTGCAAAAGCGGTTTAATTCACTCCTAAGTACGCAGCGGGCACCGCTTCATGACAGGAAAACGCTTATCTGGTCACCAGAGGGATTGTTGGCATTTTTTAACAAAAGATGCGCAAAAAGAAAAAAAAAAACAGCTGGTCGATAAGAGCATGTTTTTAAGGGTGAGTACTTATATACAACAAACTGCTAAAATAGCAATCACCTTTAGCGGCATTTTCGAGTTCACTAACATGTGTTTGATAAATTGGTTCGACTGTGTTGCCACATATTACTTGCTGTGCAATAAGCTTGCATTTCTTGTATCTCTTTGGCAGACACAACTTTAATGTATTAAATTTTGACTGAGGTTTCATCATGTTGATTCACTTCAGAATAGGGAAATTGATATTTTTGCAACCCTAGCTCAAACACTGCACATAATTTTGCACAAGACCAATATGAAAAATGCAAGAAACATGGATCAATTTGAGAGTGATGCTGGCAAGTTTGAGCACTAGATTTTCTTGTTGGTCAGCATGCTCTTAAAGGGACACTAAAGGCAAATAACAATTTACATCAGAGTTAAAGATCAATGTCTGAGAACGTCTAAAACGTCAATATTATCAACAGCAGTGCTCTATTAACAGAGAAATTAAGGTAAATGTATGACACCATACGCGCCACGAGTGGGACATTTTGAAATGATCCCAATGACGTTCAAAGCACCGAGTACGAATTAATCACTAGTAATCAAACCAGTCGCAATAAAAAAAAGAACCTTCCGTGCATTACAACAAGTAATAAAATGCTGCTTGTCTGTTTTTGTTTGATTCCTGGAAAAAAGAACCGCTTGGCATTACCAGTCCGTTTTCCCCTGGTTAGGCTGGATAAGTGCTGCCATCTAGCGGGGCCCCGTTGGACCCGGCCAACACAAACACCCATTGCGGCACGCTTCAATGGCCGTTGTTGCTGCTGTGGCTCCCGCTACTTTCGCTGTGCTGCTATTATAGTGTCGACGGCCGCGCAGTAAAGATGGGTAACGTTGGGCATCGCAACTGTGACGTCTAAAAATCCGCTTTCAGGCGGGTGATTTGAAGTGCGCTAACACGGTGTGGACCACTATAACGTGATTGTATTTCAAAATAAGCACTTCCTTGGCACAAAAGTAGCACTACGAGGTTCCTGAACCCCTATTTCAACCATCAACGTCGACTTAATATTTGCCTTTAGTGTCCCTCTAAAATGGGCGATTGACCAACTTCCATCCCCACACTGTTGCACTTTGCCTACCATTTTCCTACCAGCAGGAAAAGCAGCAGTTTTTGGGTTGAAGATGATGATGGCTTGAAATGCACAAACTGCAATGGACCATAACAGCACATTCTGCTTAATGCCAAGACTGGCCTACAAATGAAAGTAAACCTACGGCCTTAAAGATGGTTTCGCCTGCATGGAGTGCAACAAAGAAACAATAAGTGTTACCGAAACCTTCGCAAACCTCACAGAATTTGACAAATGAGAATCGCCATCAAATGGCTCATCCAAGACAGCGCAAGTTCAGACAGCTCCATGGTCAGAGTAGCCGCAGTAACTACGTACTTGTTGACATACAAAATGTAAGAGATCAACGACTGTGCTGAGAAAAAGCAGGCCTGTGAATGAAAATAAAGGGACGCACGCACTCTGGAAGTCTGCTACCATGCAACAACAAAAGAATGTGGTCGCAGTACTGCCTCACTAAGTAAAACACATTAAAAGAATATCCAGGACCATCCACAAATGGTGTAGGCTGATATATTTCTTTTTTTTTTTTGCGAATAGTGATTTGCAATCTTTTTGTTCACGGGTCGTTTTCTTTATATTCTGTTCCTTTTCAGAAATAAACTTCAGTTGTAAGTCGGCGCTTGTCTGTGTTTCTTTCTTATCTTTTTCCTTTCTTGTGCTCTTAGACACTATAATGGACCACCAACTTGCTCAAAGATTTGCACTCTTGAATATCAGGCTGAGGTAAGACATGACAGTCACATTGGCAACATTATATTCAAGGCTTTCCACTATGTAAGTACTATTGCCCACACTAATTACACAGAGACAATCCATTAATTACCATTTAACGTTTCCTTGACATTGCCTCCTGCATCTGACACCAGCTTATGCACTGAAGAGTTTTCATCTATAGGCACTTAATCAAGCCTGTTTACAGTGTCAAGCCATAGATATGTTTTGCTTTGTCACCTGAATGCATTGAGCAAAGAAGGAACTGGGTTGTGACTAACCTTCTCAGTCATATCCACAATGTCCTACTGACATATTTAGTTGAAACTGACTTATAGCTATTTGTGCTATTTGACAAACTTCAACAACAAAAAGATGGCAGCGGACTTGTGTGATATCGCTGAATCATGCTATGTGTCAGCGGCTTGAGCAGTTAAAAAATATCAAAGTCACAATCAAATATAAGTCACCTCTGTGGTTAAAAATCTCAGCTTCAAAGTCACGATAAAATATGTCACCTCTGTGGTTCCCATTCTCGGGTTGCCTGCTGCAATCGATACTGCAACAGTGAACATGACACAGGCACTAGAGGTAATCTGGAATTGAATGCAATATAAGGCATAATTTTCAACATAAAAAAAAAGCAATAAGAAAACACAACCATGTAAAATATGCTTCCACAGATGCTTGCTCAAAACAGATCTGTGTTCACATTTATAGCGGACAGCTTTGCTGCCCTCAATGGCACCAAGCAATTTTTTCCTTTCAAACTTCGTAACATCAGACATACCCCCCATTTAAATTAAAATGGGCGCTATAACGTCCATATTCATGCATTTCGCATGAACCAGCATGCAGCTTATCTTTTCTGCTGCCATCATTCAGCTGTGCCTGCACTGCCCACGCCAACAGAACAGATTTGTCAGACCACATGATGTGCCATATCCTTGGACTGCCACTTTCAATGATACTCTGGACTTTCACAACATTTTAGATGACATGGAAAGACTAACAACAGCATTTCTAGAAGTGTGATAAGACAGTCTGCTCAGCATTGCACCCAGAACGTCAGCGCCTGCATATGTGGATGCACTGACATAAATTCCCACGAAAGCTGTTACTGAGAATATGACAAAAAATTTCTTTTGGTACCACTCGTGGAATAGTCGCTCATTTTCATTCCTTATGCATTGCATTTATATTATAATTCTATTATTGTCTTTCTCCCAACTTTGATACTTTGGACTCCCAATTACTTGAACCTTCATGCTGTCCCCTGTGAGCCCAAATTATCAATGTAATTGTAGTTGCAAAGCAAAACTGTGGCCAGCTACATAAAGTGAACTTGAAGACTATCAGGATGGAAATGCATATAATGCATAGAGCTCGTTTGACATGTTAAACTAAACAACTAGTCCTGTAAGGTCACAGTAAGCCTTATATTGTCTCAATTCCAGTTCAAATACCAGTTTGCTTCAGAATTCTATTGGCTCATCTTAGCGATAGGACTATTCCATTCCATTGCAGTTAAGCTTAGAAAACATCCTATGTTGGACGTATGGAAGCAAGTCAGAGCAGAGAGAGGCTCTAAGAGATTTCAGCACATCCATTATGTTCCACTGACATGATGCTGTGAAGATTGCACCTTCAGGTGACACGGCTCTATCCAAAAAGGCAGTGGATAACGATGTTACATAGATTGTTTTTCAACAAGGCACATGTTAAATTGCATCTTGGCTGAATCCATGTCGCCTTACTTGGTTCAGTAGTCATTCCCCCCCCAACTGTTGGCACATTCACAAATGTAAAATCATCTACGGAGGAACTCTGCTGTTGTGGCCATGAGGCCTTCTCTTTCACCAATGGCTCCAGTGCATACACTCATCCCATCGATGCAGCCTTTCCAAGGTTGCATCGGCTGGCGTTGAGCGTATGCGGATATTCTCGCAGGCACACTTCACATTCACCACAGAGGCTGATTGTCAATGCTCTGGCATGTTCAAAATACAGTGGACACACACAATGAAACCTACAAGGCAGTGTGTTCGGATTCCTTTGGCCTGTGTTCAACGGAGAATCCAGGGTTGAAGTACAGCTTCTTTGTCCAGCCTTGCAGCTCCAGACTGCACGTCTGCTTGCTGCCATCATGGGCGGACCGATCCAGGACTTTCCTTTGGACACGGCGCATCATCGTTTCCAGGTGCATGGTGCCAGCATTTTCGCTGAACACCGAGAAGACATCCGCTAGAAACCACGAACCGATAGTGCTGTTCTTGAGCGCCTTGTAGCCGGGAATGGTCGCGTAGGCGATGTACATGTCCGACCAAGTGGCCAAACGTTCCTGTCTCGCCGCGGACGACTGAGGCACGTCAGCCGGTATTGGTCCAGCATCCGCGGTGTCAAACACAGCTGTGCCTGTTCCGCTGTCGTCCTTGGCTGCACAAAATACACAAACGGTTCATCAGTAAATACATAAGTTGCTTCCATTTTAAAATTTTAAAAAAAGTTTATTTACATATACTGCCATCTTGCATAGTGTTCTCTGCATGCATAGCAAGATATTGCAAGAGTGAATACTCATCGATAGTTTCTTTGAAACTATCAATAGTTTAATGAAACTATTGAGAGTACTACTATCGATAAACTATCGATAGTATCGTCAGTAGCACTTATTACAGGTGATACTATTGATAGTGCTGTGTATAATTGTTGGCCAGTGATATTGCCAAAACATTTACGATAGCCTACTATCAGCAATACTCCGTCAGTGTATGAGGAATATTTTGGCGAAAGAAATTATTTCTGCAGCGAAAATGCCGGATCATATCCATCTCAAAAATTCATATTCGTAAGCAGTCAGTTACATCTTACAAATAACAAGCTTAGTTCTTTATAATTCTATGTTTGGAAGTAAAACCCCAACAATTACCACTTGATATTTTTTACTTCACAAAATGCAATATAAATTTGAATCCGTGCAGTTCTGACATATGTAACGGCTTCCCCTTCTGCTACAGATGAACAGTCTAACTTAATTATAATGTGTCAGCGAAGCGGAATTATAATGTGTCACCAGAATTATAATTCTGGTGAAAGAAAACGAGCATATGTCACCTTCCTTGCCCTTCAGCCTGCTCCTCCTGCTCCACTATTTAGCATGCACCTAAGGAACGAAGTTTATGCTGCACTGAGTTCGCGCGGTTCATTTTATACTATCAGTACTGCACTATCAAATGTACTATCAATAGCACTATATTGATAGTTTTTATTGTGATAGCAATTATATGTACACTCTTGGCTGATTTCTTTGCCGTCACCGTCATGCCCCGGATATGTATATGTATGTATATACTATATAAAAAAGGCACAAAGAAAAATAAATCGAAAGAAAAAATATTCCAAGGCACCCGACCGGGGATTCGAACCAGTGACCCCTCGCTCTGCAACGCGCTGCGTTAGACCACTGAGCCACACACCACGCATGCAGCGGCATAATAACGGCAAGCTCTTTATAGACGCTATTTACCACTGGCAGTATGCAGATCTCGCAGGAGCTTGAGCGTGTTTTCTATCAC